>LNAC01000359.1:1149-253640 GCA_002007465.1 Ailurus styani
ACCCGGCCTGTGACCGAGGGTCTCTGTCTCTGGTGCGGCCCCATTTAGAATCTCCGAACCCGGCAGATTCCTGCAGCCGCTCTCACACCGCTGCTCCTGGAGGAGGAAGGAGGGGGTCTCTCTGGGTCTGCTGCCTGTGGGGTCCCCGCTCACAGATCAGTGGCCCGGCTGAGCTTCAGATCCCAGCCCAAGGTAACCCCAAGCTGAGAGACACCTCAGCTCAGCTCCATCTCTCCCGCCGGCTTCTGAGACCTGGGAGCTCGGTCGCGCTCAGACACCCCTGGTCTTTTTGTGTCCCCGTGGGTCCTGAGACCACACTGTCCCTGCAGGGGCTTCACCCCCCGCTTGGTCTCTGGGGCGACGTCCCTCAGTGGAGCCGACTTCTAACAGTTCCGAGTCTGTGCTCCGCTGCTCGCTCCCTTGCCGGCAGCCGGCCCCTCCCCCCGGGTCTATCTTCCCGTCGCCTCAGATTCACTTCTCCGCACGTCCTACCTTCCAGAAGGCAGTCAATTTTCTGTTCCTAGAATTGCTGCTCTTCTTCTCTTCGATCTCAGGTAGAATTTGTAGGTGTTCAGAATAGTTTGATAGCTCTCTGGGTGAATTTCTGGGACCTGATGATAATCGGTCTCCTACTCCTCCGCCATCTTGCCGCTCCCCCCCCTCATTATCACTTTTCTTCATGATAATGTGGTTTTATCTTGGTTTGAAGTAAAATTTCTAAGAATTTCGCATTTGGCTGCAGATCCTAATTGCAACTTTTCCTAAGTCACAGCACATGCTCTGTCTCCTACAGTTTCTGTTCAGAAATTCTTTGAGTGATGTTAATTACCTCAGAGGTGACACAGAAAGCTTAAAGGTTCCTATTAGGCAGAGAGCAGCCAAAGAAAGAGGCAGGGGGCATGTTGATGTTTCCTTTTTATGATAATTGATAAGGCATTCAAATGAAACTCATCTCCATTCATTATGCCTGCAATATCTAAAGGATTTGTAAGAAATTCAAATTATACTCTTTGGTACTATGCTGGTTCACCAGAAGAGTTGAGAGTTATTTTTCTAAGTCACTGTATAAGACAATATATAACAGGTCAAATCCTAAGACGGGGAATATAATTTCAGGAGATTGCTTACTATAATTAAAATAGATCTCAGATGTACATGTCCTGGGGTAATCTTGCTTTGCAGACCTTATTAAGACTGGATCACCTGCCATAAACACACCTACCATCTTTAGGACTAGACTGTGGATAGCCCTTAGGATGGCACATAGAACTCAAATTCGCAAAAATTATTATATTCCATCTTTGGGTTTTAATTTCTTAATGTTAAGATTTTCTTTTAATTATACTTGGTTTTTTTTATAGTTTCTTTTCTAAGCTATTGACATTAACAGTGTTCAGAAGTGAAATGTCCTTGGAATACAGGGTGATATTTATATCTTTAACCCAAGGGTTTTCTGTATTTTTGGAAGATATTATTAATATTATAATATTATTAGTTATAATAGAAACATATTTCAATTTGTAAGCAAATTTTACCAATTTTTTTGCTGACCGTTGTCCCTTTTATTTCACTCCAACATTCTAGGATGATTTTTCTTCTTGCTCAAATACACCCCTTCTTGCAGATTTCTGTGGGTAATAGTTCTTATGCACATGAAAATATCATTATTTCTAGTCTCTAATTAGGGTAAAGAATTCTAAATTTTCCTACCATACTTTGGAGACACTCTCCATTGTCTTTTGCCTCTTTTGTTTGCTGCCAACTGATTGTCATTTCTTCTGGACAGCCCATTCTTCTCTGTCCATGCTCTTTTTCCCTGATATTTTGCCATTTTACTACAGTATGGATGTGAATTTAAACTGTATGTATTCTGCTTGTGTATTATATGATTTTTTCCATCTAACAACTCATGTTCTTCTCTAGTTCTGGAAGATTCTTAGGAATTTCCTCCTTCTGAAAATTCTCTTAGACATATCTTAAAACTTCTCAATGAATCCTCCATATCTCTTAATTCTCTTTCATAATTTTCATCCCTTTTATTTCTCTGCTGCATTATCTGGAATTTCCTCTGTTCTAACTTTTAATTCATTGAATCTCTTTGCACTTCTTTTTTAATCTACTCATCTATTGAGTTTTAGAAATTTCAATGACTGCATTTTTCATTTATAAAATTTTTAATTGCTTCTTTTTTGTATCTTCCTGTTTGAATTTTGTATTTTCTTGTTTTTGTTGTATAAGCTCTTATTTGTGCTTTATGGATGCTGTCTTCTCCTGATTTATTTAAAGATTTTAAACAACAAAATTTTCTGATTCTTCAAGTATTTCTTTTTCCTTGAGTATAAAATCTCCTTGTTTATAGTTTTTACCTATTTTTTTTAAAGATTTTTTATTTATTTATTTGACAGAGAGTGAGAGATTACAAGTAGGCAGAGAGCCAGGGAGAGAGAGGAGGAAGCAGGCTCCCTACTGAGCAGGGAACCTGATTCGGGGCTCGATCCCAGGACCCTGAGATCATGACCTGAGCTTAAGGCAGAGGCTTTAACCCACCGAGCCACCCAGGCACCCCAGTGATTTTGATTTTAAAAATCAGCTTTAGGGCGCCTGGGTGGCTCAGTGGGTTAAAGCCTCTGCTTTCAGCTCAGGTCATGATCTCAGTGTCCTGGGATCGAGGCCCGCATTGGGCTCTCTGCTCGGCAGGGAGCCTGCTTCCCCCTCCCTCTGCCTGCCTCTCTGTCTACTTGTGATCTCTCTCTCTGTCAATTAAATAAATAAAATCTTTTAAAAAATTAAAAAAAAATAAAAATCAGCTTTATTTTCACTGAGTTTTAACAGAAATATATACCCTACTATAATTAGGATAGAGACATTTCCATCACCCCAAAAAGTTATTTCTTGCCCATTGGACTACTTACTCCCCTTTCCCACCTATAGTCTCTAGCAACCACTTATCTGATTTCAATCATTAGTGTTCTTTTTCATAGACTTTCCCTTAATATAATGTGTTTTTGAGAGTTATCCATGTTGTTGCATGTATCAGTAGTTTGTTTCTTTTTATTGTTTAGTATTCCATATAGATAATCTATATATTGATGGAAGATTGATGGAAATGTAGATTGGTTCCTGTTTGGATCCATTATGAATAGAGGTAATATTCATCTACAAGTTTTTGTGTGGTTTGTGTAAATACCCAGGACTGGAATTTCTGAGTAGTATGGTAAGTATATTTTTAACTGTATAAGAAGCTGCTAAACTGTTTTTCCAAAGTGGCTGCACCATTTTGGATTCCTACTGTTGATACATAAGAGTTCCAGTTGCTCTACTTCTTTGCCAACACTTGAAATTGTCACTCTTAATGTTATCATTTAAGTGGGTGTGTGCATTGTCCTAATGACTAATGATGTTGAGCATTTTACATATGCTCATTTTCCATTCATGTAGGCTGTTCAGTAAAGTTTTTTTCAAAATTTCTGTTTGTTTTGAACGAAATTGTCCTCTTAATATTCCATTAGAGGACTTTTTTATGCATTCTGAACAAAAATCTTCAATAAGATATATATTTTTCAAATATTTTCCTTGGAGTCCCTTTCTGTGAATGTCTTTGGATTGCCTTTTTATTTTCTTACAATGCCTTTTAAAGAACTCAAAATGTCTTTTTCTATTTTTCAATTTTTAATTTTATTTTTATTGCTTTGGTTTTTGTTATCTATTTCATTTTTAAAAATACTTTGTCTTTAAAAATTTGATGTTGATATGTACATTTTAGAAGATAGAATGAATGAGTTTTTAAATTTTAATATTTAAAATTTAATATTTAATTAGTAAATATCTAACTTATCTTACTATGCTTAATAATTGCATATATTTACATAAAAGTAACACTAGGTATTGAAATGCCTTATACTTGTTGAAAATGTAACTAAATTTTAACTTTCTTTAGCAATAGCAGTAGTTCTGTATTCTGTAAGAATACTGCCAACAGAAATGTAAGGCAATCCACATGTGTAATTACATATGTGATTTAAACTTCCCAAGTAACTACTTTAACAAATTAAAAGAAAAAGGTGACCCCCATATGAGTGAAACCATATGATAATTTTCTTTCTCTGCTTAACTTACTTCACTTAACATAATTTCCTCCAGTTCCATCCGTGTTGATGCAAATGGCAGGTATTAATCCTTTCTGATGGCTGAGTAATATTACATTGTATATACGAATCACATCTTCTCTATCCATTCATCTGTTGAAGGACATCTCTACTCCTTCCACAGTTTGGCTATTGTGGACATTGGTGCTATGAACATTGGGGTGCATGTGCCCCTTCTTTTCACATATGTATCTTTGGGGTAAATACTTAGTAGTGCAGTTGTTGGGTCATAGCATAGCTCTATTTTTTTTTTTTGCACTTGTTAGCATTTAATGAACCTTCCCTCACATGGCTTCAAGCTACTAGAACATAGGCGCCCCCAACACCCTTAATCTTCTCCACTCTTCTACTGAAGCATTTCACCTTCACGATGACAGGCTGTTTTGGGAGTTTCCCCTTTCCCAAAACTTTGTAGTAGCCCAATCACACCACATCAATGCTAGAAGCAGCTCCAGTCTTGTTTTTGTCAGCATTTACCTGTGTCTGCTCACTGACTAAGGTCCACAGTTTATCAAGGTTGACAGTTCGGCAGAAGCTCTGGTTCCTCTTTAAGTGGTAGTGTCTCATACCAACTTTTCCAAAGTAACCTCAGTGTTGTTTGTCGAAGTTGATCCTGTGATGATGCATGCCACCAGCATTACCCCAGCCTCCTGGGTGCTTCCAGTGCTTGCCTATGTGGCCGTGGCTCACGTGGCCTTGAAATTTCCGGGTCTTCCTCAGTCTGGAAGGCATGTCAGCAGCCCAGACGGAAAAGCGCATAGCTCTATTTTTAACATCTTGAGGAACCTACATACTGTTTTCCAGAATTGCTGTACCACCTTGCAGTGTAAGAGGGTTCCCCTTTCTCCACATCCCTGCCAATATTTGTGTTTCCTGTCTTGTTAACTTCTGTCATTCTAACTGCTGTAAGGTGGTATCTCATTGTGGTTTTGATTTGTATTTTTCTGATGGCTAGTGATGTTGGAACATTTTTTCATGTATCTGTTGGCCATTTCCATGTCTTCTTTGGAGAAATGTCTGTTCATGCCTTCTGCCCATTTCTTGACTGGATTATTTGTTTTTTGGGGTGTTGAATTTGAGAAGTTCTTTATAGATCTTGGGTACCAGCCCTTTATCTATAATGTCATTTGTAAATAATTTCTCCCATTCCATGTGTTACCTCTTAGTTTTGTTGAGTATTCCTTTGCTATGAAGAAGCTTTTTATCTTGATGAAGTCCCAGTAGTTCATTTTTGCTTTTGTTTTCCTTGCCTTTAGAGATGTGTCTTGCAAGAAGTTGCTGTGGCCAAGATCAAAGAGGTTACTGCCTGTGTTCTCCTCTGGGATTTTGATGGATTCCTATCTCACATTGAGGTCTTTCATCCATTTCGAGTTTATCTTTGTGTATGGTGTAAGGAAATGGTCCAGTTTATTCTTTTGCTTGTGGCTGTCCAATTTTCCCAGCACCATTTATTAAAGAGACTGTCTTTTTTCCATTGCATATTCTTTCCTGCTTTTTCCAAGATTAGTTGACCATAGAGTAAAGAGTCCATTTCTGGGCTCTCTATTCTGTTCCATGGATCTATGTGTCTGTTTTGTGCCACTACCATGCTGTCTTGATGACCACAGCGTTGTAATATAGCTTAAATCAGGCATTGTGACACCACCTGAACTTTGGTTTTCTTTTTCAACATTCCCCTGGCAATTTGGGGTCTTTTCCATACAAATTTTGGGATTGTTTGTTCCAGCACTCTGAAAAATGTCAATGGTATTTTGATAGGGATTGCATTGAATGTGTAGATTGCTCTGGGCAGCAGAGACATTTTCATAATGTTTATTCTTTCAGTCCATGAGCATGGGAAGTTTTTCCATCTCTTCATGTCTTCCTCAATTTCTTTCATAAGTGTTATGTAGTTTTCAGAGGACAAATCCTTTACATCCTTGGTTAGGTTCATTCCTAGGTATCTTATGGTTTTTTGTGCAATCATATATGGAATCGATTCCTTAATTTCTCTTTCTTCAGTCACATTGTTAGTGTATAGAAATGCAACTGATTTCTGTGCATTCGTTTTGTATCCTGCCACATTGCTGAATTGCTATATGAGTCCTAGTAATTTGGGGGTGGAGTCTTTTGGTTTTTCCACATAACGTATCATATTGTCTGTGAAGAGAGAGTTTAACTTTGCCAATTTGGATTCCTTTAATATTTTTTTGTTGTTGTTGTTCTGATTGCTGAGGCTAGGACTTCTAGTACTATTTAAACAATAATGGTGAGAGTGGGCATCTCTGTTGTGTTCCTAACCATAAGGGAAAAGCTCTCAGTTTTTCCCTTTGAGAATAATATTTGTTGTGGGCTTTTCATAGATGGCTTTTATGATATTGAGATATGTTCACTCTATCCCTATACCTTGGAGAGTTTTAATCAAGAAAGGATGCTGTCTTTTTTCAAATACTTTTTTGCCTCAATTGAGAGGATCATATGATTCTTGTCTCTTCTTTTGCTAATGTGATCTACCACATAGATTGATTTGTGAATGTTGAACCAACCTTGCATCCCAGGAATAAATCCCACTTGGTTGTGGTGAATAATCCTTTTAATGTACTTTGGATCCTATTGGCTGGATCTTGTTGAGTATTTTGGCATCCATGTTCCTCAGGGATATTTGTCTGTAATTCTCCTTTTTGATGGGGTCTTTGTCTGGTTTTGGGTCAAGGTAATGCTGGCCTCATAGGCTGAGTTTGAAAGTTTTCCTTACATTTATATATTTTTTAAGTAGCTTCAGTAGAATAGGTATTATTTCTTTTTTAAATGTTCATTAGAATTCCCCTGCGAAGGCCTTTGGCCCTGGACTCTTGTGTCTTGGGAGTTTTTGATTACTGTTTCAGTTTCCTTACTTGTTATTGGTCTCTTCAGATTGTCTTTGTCTAATTCTTCCTGTTTCAGTCTTGGTAGTTTATAAGTTTCCAGGAATGTGTCCATTTCTTCAAGATTGCATAGTTCGTTGGCATATAGCTGCTGGTAATAAGTTCTAAGAATTGTCTCTATTTCCTTGGAAAATAAGGAATAGTGCAGAGGAGCATAGGGAAAGGGAGGGAAAACTGGATGGGAAGAAATCAGGGAGGGAGACAAACTGTAAGAGACTCTGGACTCTGGGAAACAAACTGATGGTTACAGAAGGGAAAGGGGTAAGGGGATGGAGTAATGTGGTGATGGGTATTAAGGAGGGCACATGTTTTGATGTGGTGGGTGTTATACGGAACTAATAAATCATTGAACACTACATCAAAAACTAATGATAATATGTTGGCTAATTGAACACAATAAGAAAAAAAAAGAAAAAGATGAAATTAATTTCAATATATATTTTATTTGACCCAAATATATCCAAAAATGCTATCATTTCAAAATATAATCTCTATGAAAAGTAATGAGATATTTTAGATTCTTTCAAACACTTCTCCAAATGTGGCATAAGCTACATTTCGAGCACTTAATGGCCACGTGTGACTAGTGGTGAGCCATATTTATTGGCTAGTATAATTTTAGAGGAAAGGCAAAGTTTATTTCAATGTAATAATCTACTACAGTGTACACAATGCTGTACAAACTGTTGACAAAATATATGAGATTTAACTAGGTAGCCAGGAGAATATAAAAAAAACAATTTCAGGGCGCCTGGGTGGCTCAGTAGGTTAAAGCCGCTGCTTTCGGCTCAGGTCATGATCTCAGCGTCCTGGGATCGAGGCCCGCATCGGGCTCTCTGCTCAGCAGGGAGCCTGCTTCCTCCTCTCCTTGTCTCTCTGCCTGCCTCTCTGCCTACTTGTGATCTCTCTCTCTCTGTGTCAAATAAATAAATAAAATCTTTAAAAAAAAAAAGAATAAAAACAATTTCAGCTTTGAAGATTTCCTGGAAACACCATTGGATAGTTTATTAAAGCTCTATTTGTTTATTACACCCTGGAAAATGGATGTAGGTCTCAAAAACCCTGATAGTGATGAGAATACTTTCATCATTAAACAGAAAACAGTAGGGAGGCTTTTTGTTAGAAACTGCACACCCAAGTTTCTTTCTGCAGGCAAAGGAATAAGTAGTTTATCAGTGTTACTGTTCAATGACCCATATCAATGGGGGTCCTTCTGAATGGTCTTCATTGGTTTAATTATCACAAAATTCCCACACTATATAAGAATCTGGTTATGTGCGCTTCTTTCTTCCCCCTGCTCAGCAATCCACATGTGGCAATTTTCTAAGTCACTGCTTGCCCATTAGAATGCCTGGTGAAAGACAACAATTAAAAATACCTAGTGCTAGAAGGGACATGGAGCAACTGAAACTCCTGCATTGTTGGTGGAAAACACTTTCTTTCTTTCTTTTTTTTAATTTTTTTTTTATTCTTTGCCTAAGGGGTACAGGTCTATGAATCATCAGGCTTACATCTTTCACAGCATTCACCAAAGCACAAACCCTCCCCAATGTCCATAACCCATCCACCCTATCCCTACCCTCCCACCCCCCAGTAACCCTCAGTTTGTTTTGTGAGATTAGGAGTCTCTTATGGTTTGTGTCCTTCCCCATCCCATCTTGTTTCATTATTTTTCCCTCCCTACCCCCCACAACCCCCCACCCTGCCCCTCAAGTTCCTCATTTCAGAGAGATCATATGATAATTTTCTTTCTCTGATTGAATTATTTCGCTCAGCATAATACCCTCCAGTTCCATCCATGTCATTGCAAACGGCAAGATTTCGTTTCTTTTGATAGCTGCATAGTATTCCATTGTATATATATACCACATCTTCTTTATCCATTCATCTGTTGATGGACATCTAGGTTCTTTCCATAGTTTGGCTATTGTGGACATTGCTGCTATAAACATTCGGGTGCACGTGCCCCTGAGGATCACTACCTTTGTGTCTTTAGGATAAATACCCAGTAGTGCGATTGCTGGGTCGTAGGGTAGCTCCATTTTCAACTTTTTGAGGAATCTCCATACTGTTTTCCAGAGTGGCTGCACCAGTTTGCATTCCCACCAACAGTGTAGGAGGGTTCCCCTTTCTCCGCAACCTCGCCAACATCTGTCATTTCCTGACTTGTTGATTTTAGCCATTCTGACTGGTGTAAGGTGGTATCTCGCTGTGGTTTTGATTTGTATTTCTCTGATGCCGAGTGATGTTGAGCACTTTCTCATGTGTCTGTTGGCCATTTGGATGTCTTCTTTGGAGAAATGTCTGTTCATGTCTTCTGCCCATTTCTTGACTGGGTTATTTGTTTTATGGGTGTTGAGTTTGAGAAGCTCTTTATAGATTTTGGATACTAGCCCTTTATCTGATATGTCATTTGCAAATATCTTCTCCCATTCTGTCAGTTGTCTTTTGGTTTTGTTGACTGTTTCCTTTGCTGTGCAAAAGCTTTTAATCTTGATGAAGTCCCAATAGTTCATTTTTGCCCTTGCTTCCCTTGCCTTTGGTGATGTTCCTAGGAAGAAGTTGCTGCGGTTGAGGTCGAAGAGGTTGCTGCCTGTGTTCTCTTCAAGGATTTTGATGGATTCCTTTCTCACATTGAGGTCTTTGATCCATTTTGAGTCTATTTTTGTGTGTGGTGTAAGGAAATGATCCAGTTTCACTTTTCTGCATGTGGCTGACCAGTTTTCCCAACACCATTTGTTGAAGAGACTGTCTTTGGAAAACACTTTCTTATAAAATTAAATATATCTTTATTATCACCTGACCCAGCAGTCCCACTCTGAGGTATTTCCTGAAGTGAATGAAAATTTGAGTTTTCACAAGTCAAGGATTTCCAGGAATTAGAGATAGAGGAAAGCACTGACTATGAAAAAGCCCAGGAAATTTTCTTGAAGTGATGGAGCACTTTTTTATCTTGATTGCATTCATATTTGCCTAATTTTAGTCATTTGCCAGACTCATAGAGTCATACATAAAAAAGATTGACCTTTACTGTAGATATTACTAAAAGAAGAATGTATTGGGTTACTATTAAATGCTAGGACCAAAGGAGGGACAAAGGTAAGAGAGTATAAACATGATACAGTACCAGTTCATACAAAGTAATGGGATTTGACCTGGAAACCAATATTGCTTTGGCATAATTCAGCTCCATAAATGCATATTGATTGCCTACCTTGTGTCAGATACTGTTCTTGGTCCATGGATAGATAGTAAGACAGTTACTAACTTCAAGAAACAATGTACTTTTTTGTGACATATGCAGGCATATAATTAATATCTTTATAATTTATTCTCCTCTAAAGTAAATACAGTTTACTTTAAAGCAAACCCAAGAAGGGGCACCTAGGTAACTGGGTCAGTTAAGTGTCTCATCTTTTCATTGTGTTCTTCTCTGAAGTGAGTAGACCTGTGGGACATCCAGGTAGAAAATAACCTTTGCATTTGCATAGTGCTTAATGGCTATGGAGTACTTTAATATTTTTATATCTTACTTTATTTAAATTCAGTTAGTTAACATATAGTGTATCATTAGTTTCAGATGTAGAGTAGTTAATCATCAGTTGCATATAACACCCAGTGCTCATTACATCATATGCCCTCCTTAATGCCCATCACTCTTTCCCCATCCCCCCACTGACCTCCCCTCCAGGAACCCTGATTTTGTTTCCTGTGGTTAAGAGTCTCTTATAGTTTTTCTCCCTCTCTGTTTTGTCTTATTTTATTTTTCCTTACCTTCCCCTATGGTCCTCTGTTTTGTTTATTAAATTCCACATATGAATGAAACCATATGATAGTTGTCTTTCTCTGATTGACTTATTTCGCTTAGCATAATATCCTCTAGTTCCAGTCACATCCTTGTAAATGGTAAGATTTCATCCTTTTTGATGGCTAATATTCATACACACACACACACACACACACCACCTCTTCTTTTTTTCACTCATAGCACTTTTTTTCATTAACATATAACATATTATTTGTTTCAGGGGTACAGGTCTGTGAATCATCAGTCTTACACAATTCACAGCACTCACCATAGCACATACCCTCCCCAATTTCCATCACTCAGCCATCCTATCCCTCCCTCCCACCTCCCAGCAACCCTCAGTTTGGTTCCTGAGAGTAAGAGACTCTTATGGTTTGTCTTCCTCCCCAGTCCCATCTTGTTTCATTTTTCCCTCCCTTCCCCCCATGACACCCCACCCTGCCTCTCAAATTCCTCATGTCAGAGAGATCATATGATAACTGTCCTTCTCTGATTGACCTATTTCGCTTAGCATAATATCCTCTAGTTCCATCCACATTGTTGCAAATGGCAAGATTTCAGTTTTTTGATGGCTGCATAGTATATTCCATTGTAGATATATACCACATCTTCTTTATCGTCTGTTGATGGACATCTAGGCTCTTTCCATAGTTTGCCTATTGTACACCACCTCTTCTTTATCCACTCATCTATTGATGGACATCTGGGATCTTTCCATATTTTGGCTATTGTGGACATTGCTGCTGTCAACATTGGGGTACTGGTGCCCCTTTGGATCACAATGCTTTTATCCTTTGGGTAAATACCCAGTAGTACAATCGCTGGATTGTAGAGTAGCTCTATTTTTAACTTCTTAAGGAACCTCCATACTGTTTTCCAGAGTGGCTGTACTAGTTTGCATTCCCACCAACAGTGTCAGACGGTTCCCCTTTCTCCACATCCTCGCCAACATCTGTTGTTTCCTGACTTGTTCATTTTAGCCATTCTGACTGGTGTGAGGTGATATCTCATTGTGGTTTTGATTTGTATTTCCCTGATGCCAAGTGACATTGAGCATTTTTTCATATATCTGTCGGTCATTTCCACATCTTCTTTGGCGAAATGTCTGTTCATGTCTCCTGCCCATTTCCTGACTGGATTTTTTGTTTTTTGGATATGGAGTTTGATAAGTTCTTTACAGATTTTGGATACTAGCCCTTTATCTGTTAAGACATTTGCAAATATCTTCTCCCATTTCAAAGGCTGTCCTCTAATTTTGTTGATTGTTCTCTTTGTTGTGGAAAAACTTTTTATCCTGATAAAGTCCCAAAAGTTTATTTTTGCTTTTGTTTCCCTTGCCTTTGGAGATGTGTCCAGCAAAAAGTTGCTGTGGCCAAGGTCAAAGACGTTGCTGCCTGTGTTCTGCTCTGGGATTTTGATGGATTCCTATCTCACATTGAGGTCTTTCATCCACTTTGAGTTTATCTTTGTGTATGGTGTAAGGAAATGGCCCAGTTTCATTCTTCTGCATGTGACTGTCCAGTTTTCCCAATGCCATTTGTTGAAGAGACTTTTCTCCATTGCATATTTTCCTGCTTTGTCCAAGATTAGTTGGCCATGGAGTTGAGGGTCCATTTCTGGGCTCTCTGTTCTGTTCCATGGATCTGTGTGTCTGTTTTTGTGCCAGTACCATACTGTCTTGATGATTATAGCTTTGTAATACAGCTTGAAGTCTGGAATTGTGATGCCACCTGAGCTTTGGTTTTCTTTTTCAGCATTCCTCTGGCTGCTTGGGGTCTTTTCTGATTCCATCCAAATTTTAGAATTGTTTGTTCCAGCTCTGTGAAAAATACTGGTGGTATTTTGAATGAGATTACATGGAACGTGTAGGTTGATTTGGGTAGTATAGACATTTTTTGGGGTAGTATAGACATTCTTCTATTCCATGAACATGGAATATTTTTCCATTTCTTTGTGTCTTCCTCAATCTCTTTCACAAATGTTCTGTAGTTTTCAGAATACAGGTCTTTTACCTCTTTGGTTACGTGTACTCCAAGGTATCTTACGGTTTTTGGTGCAGTTGTGAATGGGATCGATTCCTTAATTTCTCTTTCTTCTGTCTCATTGTTTGCGTATAGAAATGCAACTGATTTCTGTGCATTGATTTTGTATCCTGCAACGTTGCTGAGTTCCTGTATGAGATCCAGCAACTTTTTGGTGGAGTCTTTTTGGTTTTTCCACATAAATTACCATGTCATCTGTGAAGAGAGGGAGTTTGACTTCTTGACCGATTTGGATACCTTTAATTTCTTTTTGTTGTCTGATTGCTGAGGCTAGGACTTCTAGTACTATGTTGACTAACAGTGGGAGAGTGGACATCCCTGTCTTGTTGCTGATCTTAGGGGAAAAGCTCTCAGTTTTTCCTTGTTGAGGATGATACTTGCTTTGCGTCTTTCCTATATGGCTTTTATGATGTTGAGGTATGTTCCCATTATCCCTACAGTGTGGAGGGTTTTTATCAAGAGTGGGTGTTGTGTTTTCTCAGATGTTTTTTTCTGAATCTATTGAGAGGGTCATATGGTTTTTGTCCTTTCTTTTATTAATGTGATGTATCATGTTGATTGATTCATGGATGTTGAACCACCCTTGTAGCACAGAAATGAATCCCACCTGGTCAAGGTGAATAACCCTTTTAATGTACTATTGGATCCTATTGGCTAGTATCTTGTTGAGAATTTTTACACCCATATTCATCAGTGATATTGGTCTGTAATTGTCCTTTTTGGTGAGATCTTTTTCTAGTTTTGGGATCAAGTAGAGCACTTTAATTTTTTTAAATCCTCAAAAAAGTGCTATATGGTAAATAAAGGTGATATTATTATTTCAGTTGTAGGAAGAAACAAGATTCTAGAGAGGTTGTAAGTTGACCAACTTGCCCAACATGCATGGGATGGAATCAGTTCTTAGTTTTGAATCTTCCGATCCCTAGTCCAGTACACTTTCACCTCTATCGTGATATCTTATTACTAATTGTGCTGGCTTTTGGTCTAAGAAGCTGTAAGTGGTGACATAGTTTTGATTTATTTTAAATGATCTTCTGAGTATAGGGTACAGATCCCACCTGTCCAAATCATCTCAAGCACAATCCCCATGAATATGAGTTATACAGAACCAGTGTTAAATGAAGGAATTACATCTATTTCCTTCTTTGATCCAAATACTGTATAACAGTTGCTTTTTTGTCACTTGTTTTGTTAATATACAATTCACATGGAATAGGACATAGAACCAAGGGCAGCAAGGTGGCAGTTGCCAGATCTGCATTTAAGAGGCTGTATTGGGGTGGAGGGGAAAGGGAGAGAGAATCTTAAGCGGACTCCATGCTGAGTGCCGAACTGATGCAGTACTAGATTCCGTGACCCTGAGATTACAACCTGAGCTGAAATCAAGAGTCATACACAACCAACTGCACCACCCAGGAGCCCCTCAACTGTTTTTTACATGGTCTGAGTTTCTTACATAAGTCTCTACTTCTGGCAGCTGTGACCTGGAAGTTTTATGTCCACTCTGATTTTTCCTTCTTTTAAACACTTTTCAGAGAACCTGTGAAACTGGTAAGTGATTGGTAGGCTTGTAGAAATACTGATTTTAACCAATGTAAGTGATAGTTACCATGATGCAGTTATTTGAGAAAAGGAAAGGCTCTTGTAGGCCTGAACTATCATGTCACTGGAATATATACCTGTTGTTAAAATTCTCACATTTTTCTTCTTGGCTTAAAGTATCTGCTGCAGGTGTGGGGGAAAAGATGTGAGATATTCAGCCAGTGTCAGCTACTAATAAGTTGGTATTAATTAAGCAATTATTTAGTTTATATTTCTATGAAAAGAGACTATGAAATCGCTATCAAAATAACTAACTACCTGTTATTAAGTATTTGGGAAAGACGAACCTTTAATACACTATTTCCTTTACTTTCACAACAACCTTATGAGTAAATTTTGAATGAGGGAAAGAGACTTAGAGATTAAATAGTATGTTCAACTAAAAAATGGTAGAGCCAGAATTCCAATCCAGATTTACCTTTGCCGTGATTTTGTGGGCAAGACACTGCCCTTGTACTCAAGTAGATTCATATGTACAAGGGATCCTGAGAAAAGACTAATAAGCAAGTGGAGAAATAACAGTTCATGGCAGATATGATAGGATCAATAAGAGCAGAATGAGCAAATGTGTCTTGAGATTTGACAAGAAGCGTAACTCTTACCTAGGCTATAAGCAAAAGAGGCTTCATGGAGCATGCTGTGTCTGAGGTGGGCTTGGAAGGAAAGATGGGACTATTTTGGCATATAGGGATGTTTACCTGTAGATGATAAATATGCTTAAATAGAAATATTGATTCTGCATTATTAGCAGAGAACAAAACATGAAAATTCTGGCTCCTGAAGTTTTATTTGAAATCCTTTATTCACACATGGGTCAAAACTGAGAGCTAGCACTCTCACATGTGCTCTCTCTCTCTCTCTATCTGTCAAATACATACACACACACACACGCATGCACACGCACACATAGATAATCCTAGTGATTGTGTGCATATACATGTAGTATAATTAGTATGATTTTAAAAATTACCCTCTTCAAAATGTCTTTGTTCTCAGGAGGAGTACTTAAAGGCAAAGGAACATGATGTCTGCCACTTAAATATTATTCAATAAAAAAGAATGTGTATATGTATATACAGTATATATATATATTATACATTATATATGGACCATTCTTAAGGAAGAATATAGAACAGTGTTTAGATGGATGTATAAATGGATAGATAGAAAAATGGGTGGAGGGAGAGAGGGAAGGAAAGAAAGTGAGAGGGAGAGACAGAGACAGATATAGAAAGACACACACAGAGAATAAACATGTAAAACATATTAACACTTAGTACATGTGGGTTCCAAGTGAAGTGTACATGAGTGTTCCTTATACTATAACTCTTCTTTTTTTCATATTTTCCATTAAAATTTGGGAGAAAACATGGACGATATAAAACATGGACGAAAAACATGGCAAGAGAAGTAAATAAAAAACACCCATAAGCCCCCAGTCTGATATAGCCACATTAACATATTGTGACATTTGAATGAATACTTGTGCAGTCTTTTTTCTTAGATCTATGGATCTTTTTGCCTAGTTTTGTCATAAAATTCTATGTACATCTTTGCAACATGTTGTTTTTTATTTAGCTTTGTACCTCAAGCATTTTATCACATCAGTAAAATTCCTAAGTCCAGTCCATTCTTAAGAGAAAAGGATTAGGTTCTGCCTTTGAAGAGAAAAGTAACTGAATTTGAGGATATATATATATATAAACCACCACAGTTACCTTTACCCAACAGGGATTCACAGAGAAGGGGGATTGTCAGGATGGGAATCATTCTGTAGTAAATATTGATTCAGTGAGGGCTAAACTTTTGGGATCTAGAATAGATCTGAGGGATCTAGGTCAGCCTAAGTAATTATATATCTCTAGCACCTTGTACCATGTAAACACTACAAATACATGGTAAATGCTATGAGTGGATAAAGTACGGAAAGACTGATTGAATCTGGATAGATGATGGCTAGATGAATAACTGTCAACTTTTCAGATCCCAAACCATAATTAAACTAATCCTTCAAATATGGTGATTCAGTGACCAAACTGGTTGTATTTGGTTGTGAATTACTTCTTTTTTTAAAAGATTTTATTTATTTATTCAACAGAGAGAGATCACAAGTAGGCAGAGAGGCAGGCAGAGGGAGAGGGGAAGCAGGCTCCCCGCTGAGCAGAGAGCCCAATGTAGGGCCCATCCCAGGACCCTGAGATCATGACCTGAGCCGAAGGCAGAGGCTTAACCCACCCAGGTGCCCCGTGAATTACTTCTTTAACAATAGGACAACTCATTTCAAAACAGTTCACAAAACTCAAACATTGTGGAAAGCCACACGTTGAAACTCTCATGTATATGTTGTTCAGGATTTGTAACCAGCAAATAGAACCTATAGTCAAAGAGCAAGTCAAAGCCCCACATGCTCTAGATATTATTAGGAGACAGCCATGGCTTTTGAGCAGCAGAAAATGTTTTCATCCTCTAGGCTCAGCAAATTCATATGGGAGGAAAGGTGACTGTTACTGTTCTATCTTACTTTCCTTTTTCACCAGCTTGAATCACTTGCTATTTTTGAAAAGTTACTTCCTGTCTAGCAAGATGCAGTTAATGGCAGAGCAGCAAATTTCTCACTCATCAATCTGAACTAGCAGGTCTAAACCAGCATAGCACTTTTGAGAGAGCTGGTGAGAAAAACAGAATGTCATCAGATTGGACATCTCTGAAAGTTTTTTGTGAAGCACATGGCTAGTTTTCTGAAGAGTGAAAGCCTTGGGGTGACAGCATTCTGTTGCTTGGGTAAAGAGTTCTGAGAAATCCATTGAGCTTCCTATTAATGTGGATATTGAGCAAGTTTTGGGACTTGCCTCAAAGTTTCTGTTCTGAAGTCACTGGGCTAGACATGCTGTTATAACTATATATATATATATATATATATATTTTAAATCTGGAGAAATTATTCCACAGTTAAGTAAAGGTAATTTTCAGCAATTTATTTTATTCAACAAATGTTTAAGAAGCTCTTATTAGACTCTTGCTGGTATGCTAAGCTCTGGGTATACAGGGTAAATAAGAGAGAAATAGCATCTGCCTCTGTAGACATTAAAGTCCAGCTTTTTATTCCTGACTGAAAATTCAGTATCAAACTCAAAAAAGGCCTTGCCTTTTGAACTTTTCTTGGTCTTGCCCAGAAATGGAGGAGAACTTGATTGTGCTGGATTTTTTGCAACACTTGATCTGAGAGAAACTAGATATCATGTTATAAGGACAATTCAAGGAGCTCTATGGAGAAGCCCACGTGGTTAGGAACCTCCATCTAGACTCAAACTCAGCAAACACTATGAAGTTGAGACTGAGTGTAGCCCTCCAGATGAACTTGGCTCCGCCACAGGCCCGGTGACTTCAGCATGGGAGGAACTTCTAGAGAGAAGGGATGTACCTTCTTCTGCTTGGTCAGGTGGCCACCATGGCAACACCATGAACTATATACATCCATTAATTTAGATAGAATTTTTCATGTTGCAAAAAGCAGAACCCCAAACATTGTGTTGTCCTTAGGAACAGTCATAGGGAAGCTCAAATAATGGCACCAGGCCAAGTTTCTCAGCTTTGTTTCCTTTGGATATGAGCTATCTCATAGCATCCCTTGGTTTCATTCTCTTCATGGTAGCAAGATAGCTACAGCCTCAGAAGCATCATATTCTCACACCCTGATCCAGAAGAAGAGTAAAAGCTTTTATTTTTCCAAAGGCCTCAGCAAGCAGCTCCTGGAAACCTACTGCTCTGATTGGTTTACATGCCTATTTTTTGAACCTGTCATGGTGGGTGGGATATGCTAACTGGCTTAAAACCAGTCAGAGCTCTTCACTGAAGCTGGAATGGGATCAATCCCACCCAAGCCACCCACTGAGGTTAAGGGACAGGTGATTTTTTAAGGAAAATTCAGGCGCTGAGAGGAAAAGGAGAGGCTATGGATGCCTTTGCCATGGTGTTGTCTTTGGTGTTCTCAGCCTTCTTCTGATTTCTTTTTTAAAATTGACTTTATTTTTTTAGAACAGTTTTAGACTTACAGAAAAATTGTGAGCTAGCACAGAGGGTTCCCAATATACTGCACACCAAGTTTCCCTTATTATTAACACCTTACATTAGATGGTAATAAGCCAATATTTGATACATTAAGTGAGGTCCATCATTTACTCAGATTTTCTTATTTTCATCTAATGTCCTTCTATTCCTGAATCCCATTCTGTATACAACATTACAGATAGCTGTCACATCTTCTTAGGCTCCTCTTGGCTGTGGCAGTTTCTTAGACTTTCCTTGGTATCCTACTCCTTCATCTTGTAACTTAAATCAAGTGTTACCTTTATCAAATCAATGTGTCTGGCTCATAGTAGGAGTTGAAGAAATTACTTATTGGATAGTTGAATTAAGAAAAGCTGACTTTTATGGTCCCAGTTCCTTTTATGGCTTTAGAAATTTTCCCTCTAGGGGGATTTGCATCTTAAACTGGAATTTAATTTAAATCAGAGTAGATGATGCTCTAAGTGTGAAATTATAGGTTCAGTTGGGGGCAGTGGGGGCGATGGGATTGGAAGAGAAAGAATGTTTCTTCACCATTGGGGATTTCATGGCACATCTGAATTCATACTATAGAGATAAGCTTATAGAAAGTCTCATGTCATGGGTAGAACTTTGACATAATAAGGGGATAGTATTCAGAAGATAGCAGCTGTGTGGGATGTTTAGGAGGGAAAATTATTAAAGAAATAACAGCTACTACAGGCAACTTACCTTATCCTATTTAAGGAAAGGTAAATTTGGAAAGGGGCTCTTGGAGATGATAAGTGGTGTTTGTTTGTTTATTTATACATCTTTCATAGACCCTGAGGCTGGGGAGAAGTATTGATAATTTCTTAACCTGGTTTATCTATCTGTAATTAACAAGTTAACATTTAGCCCTTCACAAGTTTACTAACAGTCAGCTATAACGTTTAGCTCTTGGAAATCTAAATCCAGGATGGTCCCAGCAAATTATGGCTCTTTTCATCATTTTATGCTGCCCATATTCCTCCTCTGGCACTAGAGGGAGATAGTGACAAACAATTCCTAAAACTAACAGAGAACCTGAGTGAAGCTCTAAAAATGAATTGTGTGGAATTTGCTGCCTTAGAGCAGTTAGCATTTAGTCTTGGTGAAGAGTAGGAGTCTCTTACAAGAAGACTTAGGTTGGGGTAAGTCAGGGAGGCTGTCAATGGCTTCCCCCTTCCATAAACAGGTATAGAATGTTTTAGGCTCAGACCAACAATGAGTACCCCTGTGAAGCAGGAAAAACAGGTGTTCCATGTCCCAGTTGTTCTTCTCCCAGTTCCTTCCTCATTGCTAATTCTGATCCCACTCTCCTCAAGCTGTAGGGCCTTTATGCTAAGGTTTTCATACTCTCTTGTTTCCCTTTCAAAACTCACTCTTAGGAAAAGGCTTAACAAACCCATTTATATCAGTATATGTATATCTGCAAATGCTTGACCTTTGTCAAGAAAGGAACCTCTAGTTGTAGAATTTCAGACATGCAGTATGGCTAGGGTGTGGAGGCTAGATACAGTTTTAGGTAGGATCCCTCCTATACCAGTGCTCTTGAAATGTGGACTTAAGTACCCAAATCCCACCTTGTATATGACCAGAGCTGAGAAGGGAGGTCAGGATTAGTACCCTGCTCAGCTGCAGTGACTTGGAGAAATGAGTGTCACTTTTCTATTTCTTTCAGCATATTATTGAAGAAAACAGCATATTATTCTCTCAGCATATTATTGAAGAATATAGCCACTTGTCTTACTGCTCTGAATTTCAGGTGCATTGTGTTTAGTTCAATAAGCATTTCCTAAGCACCTGCTTCTTCCAGGTGATGTGTGAAGCTCTGAGCTAGGTAAGGTAGCACTGACTTCCCAGGCTTATGGTCTCATCTGGGATGCCTACACAGGAACAAGTCATTCTGCCAGGAGGCCCATTAGGGAGTTCATTCTTCTCTGGCTACGGAAGGAGAAGTGAAAGACAAAGTGAAGCTGGGAGATGAGGGGTGAATCCTGACTGGAAAGGACTGCTTCAGAAGCATCTGGAAGTTTAGCAGTGCCTTGTTGGATTAGACAGGAAAAAATGGAGAAAAAGAAAATCATTTCCAACACAAAAACCAGTCATGAGGTTTATGACTTGGTGAGGCTGTAGCCTGAGAAGCACAGAAAGGGAGGAAAGGGAGAGAATTATCAGCAAAATCTTGGGGCTGGTAGGGATCCAGCACTGAACTCAGACAGCTCTGGGTCCCAGGTTTGGTTTCACTGTTTACCAGCAATATAAACTTGGCCATTTTGTTAACTTTTCTGTACCTCATTTGCTTATCTGTAAAAATGAGGATAATGTAGTAGCTAACTTATAAGCTTGATGTCAGGATTAAAAGAGGGTATATTCTAGGATATATTCTTGGAAGTTTATGATACATGGCAATGGCTCAAAAGCTATTCTTGTATAGTTAGGGTACCACTAGACATTGTATTAAATAAACTTACAAATTTCAGTTCTTAAAAGAGGTCTATTTTTCACTCATATAATGGTCCTATGAGGATGCTCCTGTTCTCAGGGGTTCTTCAATTCAGTGACTTCACCATCCTCTGGTATCTCAGAGCCCACTGCTGTTAGTCAGCCTGTGGAGATTAAAAACACAACTCTTCTTTAGTCAGGCCTGACGGCAACACATACAACTTAATGAGAATGGGTCCCACAGCCCTACCTGGCTGGCAGCTGCTTCACAGAACAATTCTATGCCCAGGAGGAGGAGCATGGGTTTTGGTGTACAATTAGCTACCCCTGCCTCTGAAAGAAAGATGATGAAGAAGAGGACGACGACGTTGGGGTCTGATCATTGAGTATCTTGGCTCTAGATTGAGGATCAAGATTTTGCCAAATACATCATGGTTTGGAGGGAGCAACAATGATATCCCCATCATGCATCTGAAATTCACTGCTCAGTTTCTCATATTCCCCTAGGTGGGAGTCTGACACTTCCTGAGGCCCAGGGAGCAAGTGGTTGTCTTATTTTCCCTTGTCATCACCGAAATGAAGTGGGTGTTGGGATTTATAGCTTATAAAGGGCTTTTGAGTTAGTTTATTAGAGTGAGTTCATGCAGAGGGTTAGCCAAATAGCACTCCAAGTTTAAAAATAATAACACTGCAGCTTTATCTCTGCTTTTATCTGAGGAGCTACAAAGCGCTTTACAAAGCCTGACAGCATCCCCCTGAGGTGACTAATATTACAGCTATTTTAACAGGGAGATTTTATCTCTATTACAAGTTGGTGTAAAGCTGTTCTGAAAACACTGGCCAAGGTTAAAAATTCTATTCAGGAAAAAGAAGCAGTTGGACACAAGCTCTATTTTCCATTCTTCCCATTAGGGACTATATAGAGGTCTATATTTTATCATTATGATGGTTTTCTTGCCTGTATCTCTAGTACATTTCTCTATACGAGAGACCAATGGTGCCATTGAAATGCTTTCAGATATTTTAGGCGAAAATTATTTCCCTTAAGTAGCTAAAATTTCCTCCTAGAGGACTGACTCTGTCCTATGAGTCCAGAGGGGTGAGAGCAAAATCTTCCCTCTTACTAAGCTCACATGTGAATCTATGCTGAAAGCATTAGGGGGACTTTGCTGTTTAATGTATCTTGGTAGATGATCTTGTTTGGGAAAATCAGAATTTTGGCTCCTAAAGGCATACTCTCCCTAGGATATCTATTTTATTTTTACTACTACTAATTACATGTTTTGGAGATAAACAGACATCCTTTAGAATCCTGGCATTGCCATTCTCATCAAAGGCAAATTTGGGGTGAAGAGAGTTTCTCTTTAATCCATTAAGTACAGTACCTTTATTCTGGTGCTATAGATCTACTCCTCAGACTCTGACATGGATAGTTGCATGTCAGACATTTGCAGGAGAGTACTCTCATGAATCACTCATATGAGGGAGTAAAGGAAGAAAGATTGGGCACAGGGAGAAGCTGAACTGTGAAGCAGTTGTAACAGGGGCTCAGCCAATACCGCTGGGAACTTGGGAACTAGAATAGCTCATCAGAGTTGTCCAGAGTTGAGGTCAAAGGGTCTGGCTTTTATATCCTTGCATTGACCAGCCATTGGATTTGGACTGCCTGTGGGAGGCAATGTAACTTTGAGGAGGGAAGCCCTCTAAGCCAAGAGTAATTCCTGGGAGGAATTCTGCTGTGCACCACCACTGGCCAACACTTTTTGCATCTAGGGGAATGCATGTCTTGTTTCCGAAGGGCAGTGTGGGCAGTACACCACAGCATCTTTTATAGTTCACCTCTTGCATGTTCCAATCCACTGTCTTCAGATATTGGGGTCATTGCATTTGGGAACAGATTCTCAAGAATTCTGGCTAGGCTCTTTTGCAGGATGAGACCCTGTGGATAGACAAAGCAAATCCATATCCAAAATATCAATTCCAGTCAAGATAAATCATTATCCTTTTAAGCAGAAGGGATTTAATGTAATCAACTTGCTACCAAGTAGATACTTGATCTTCTCAATAAATGGTGCCATATGGAGGTCATTGGTCTTTTTTTACTGGAAGATAGGACATTTGTCAGCAATGAAATCTAGGTAAGACCTGGTGTGAAGGATCCCATGCTGTCAGGTCCATGTATAACTTTCATTCCTGCCATCATGGCTACTTTGTTCATATGGTCATTGTGCCAAGCTGGCATGGCCAGTGACAGAAGCTGGTTGTCATCAAGTGCCTAAGTCGTTCTGTCTACTTAGTTGTGAAGCGTTATCGGTGTAGAGAGTCTTCAAAATGTATTGATTTTTCTCTTTCCTCAGTGTTTGGATACCTTAGAAAATGGTCATAGAATCCATTGGGGAGAACTTGAGGAAATATTGTCATATGCAATTGCCATGGTGTTTTATGATCTTTCCTCCTGGTAATTCAGCCTCTTCTACAGCCAGTGGGCTGTAGGGCTGAAAACTTTCTCAGATATGAAAATTGTGTGAGGAATTAAAAACAATCATTGAAGAATTACGCTGGACCTCCTGATAATCTATCCTTAATGTCCCTGTCATTTTTGACACTCAAAGTGACATTTGAGCTCTCTGAGTCCATTGAACATAGGTGACTGAAGGATTTTCTAGTTTGATATAGTATACCCATTCTAGCATGCCACTATTCTGAGCCCTTTGATCTTTCCTTCCATCTTCTGTCATAACGATTATGACATGACTTAATAGAGCCATGCAAGCTTCCTTGAGCCATTCTATCAGCATACTACCACCATCTCTGAAAGTGTTTGGCTGGGTTTTAAATCTTGCATCACTGGATTATGTTCCTATATAAACTCTATAAACTCTTCCTTATCCAATTTTATGTTCTGCTTCTTGAGCCAGCATTCTTAAGATCTAGTCCTGTGCATCCTCTCCTGAATCTTGCTGGTATCTATTGCTAGATCCTGTGTCTTCTTCAGGATACAGTGCCTTTCCACATTCAGATGGTTAGGTTATAACTTATATCCTAGTTATTGGTCAGGTGGCCAGTAGGGAAGATACGGGTAAACTCTGAGGAAGCACATGTTGTCTTTCAAGTCAAAGTTCTTTGTAGTAGTATCATCAGGCAACGGGGGAGTGATAGCTTTCAATAGAGAGAGGTGGGCCTCTTCTGTAAGCCCAGATGGTTCAGGGTTTTCAAGATTTTTAAGTATGTCAAACCAAATGCCCCTAACCCAAGTCTCAGGATCCCATTCCTCCTCAAACAGGGCCTTAAACTTTCTTAGCAGGCTTGCTAGGGTAGTGAATTCAGCCTTCTCTGGAACTCTGCTACCATTGTAATTAACCCCACAGCCTGAATAAGCCTCAGATTATTCTGACTTCCCTTCTCTTCCCCACTCCCAACCACCCTGGAGAGGAAAATTATTTTTTTGCCTAGGAGGACCTCTGAATTTTTTTTCAAGATTTTTTAATTATTTAAAAGAAAGCGAGAGAAAGAAGGGAGGACAGAGGGAGAGGGAGAGAGAAAGAGAAGCAAACTCCCTGCTGAGCGCACAGCCTGACCCAGGGCTTGACTCCACAACCCTGAGAAAGTGACCTGAACCAAAATCAAGAGCGGGACCCTTAACTTACTGAGCTACCCAGATCCCTGGGCTCTGGATTTTATACTTCTCCTTAAATTAGTAGTCAATCACCCTTGGTCTTTCTTTTCACTGTCTTAGCTCAGATTCTCTGGGAAACAACTCCATGATGGAGGTTCTTGTACAGAAAATGTAAGGTACAGGGTATGTTTTCAGGGACAATGCCCATGAAGGAATCATGGAAAGAAGGGAGAGGGGAACAGTGGAAAAAATGGTACAGAGGCTTCGGTTGATCCCACTAACTCTGGAGTGCTGATGTACCATCAGAGGTGTCTTAAATTGATACAGAGGAATTAGGCCTCTGTATCCCTACCTTGATCAGTCATTGGGTGTGGATGGCCCCCAAAAGGATGTGTGATCTTGGTGGAGGCAGTTCCTCTTGCCAAGCACTTTCCTCTTGCCGGAAGAGCCAGCAAGCACTTCCAGCATCAGGGGAATGAGTACTTTGGTCCTAAAAGAACATCCCAGGAATGCACTATGACATTCAGCGTACCTGGTATAAAGCTTCCTAGTGAGGCCGGAGACACAGAAGTTGTCACTCCCACATTGAAAATAAGCACAAGACTCATAACTCAAAGGTCTATCAGATTATGTCTCAAGAAGAAAAGAGGAACTTAATCTTTATTTTTGTTAACAGCCCCTCAGGTGTAGAAAGACAAGACACAAACTAATATCTCTGTAATTCACCCTGTTACTTATAAAGTTCATAGTACAGTCCCTAGCAGAGGATAAGCACTCAATAATGACAATAAGAATAACAATAGCAAACTTTTATTAAGTGCTTACTCTCTGCCAGGGGTTGCTCTAAGTTCTCCTCACATAATAATGTGTCCCACAAATAACTCTATGTGATCATAAGATAATACTTATTTTACAGATGAAGAATTAAAACATTAAAAGATAAGTATCTTTTTTATATTCACAGAGCTATGTGAATGGTAGAGCTGTGACTTTTTTTTTTTTTTTAGATTTTATTTATTTATTTGACAGACAGCAAGAGAGGGAACACAAGCAGGGGGAGTGAGAGAGGGAGAAGCAGTCCTCCTGCTGAGCAGGGAGCCTGATGCGGGGCTCAGTCCCAGGACCCTGGGATCATGACCTGAGCCATAGGTAGACGCTTAATGACTGCGCTACCCAGGCGCACTGGTAGAGCTGTGATTTGAACCAAGGTCTAATTTCAGAGCCCATGCTCATAATCAGTACATTGTTTTACTCTAATTGCTAGTAAGTGGTAGCTATTATTTTTATTATATCTTTATAAGCCATGGACATGTAGTAATGTTATAAGAAAGGAATTGTTGGAATTTACATTTAAATCTACATTTTGATGGATGTGGTCCATTTTAAAATGAAAATCCTGCGTCTTTTGTGTCTTCATTTAGGAATGTGGTTCTCAAAATTGGCTGGTCAACAGAATCACCTGGGTAAAAATATTAGAACTCCCAACACTCAGGCCACGTGCCAGAACAATTCAGTCAGCATCTCTGGTAGTGAGACCCAGATATCAGCATTTTTTTTTTTTGGAAGTACTCCAGGTATTACAATATGCAGTCACATTTGAGAACTGCTGTCCTAGGGCTCCCTCTGCCTCTCTGCCTCCCAGTAGGGCTCTGCATTTGTTTTTCTTCTCTCTCCATTATCTTCCCAAGGAAGCACATTCATTGTCCATGCCTGTAATGGCTCAATGTCTCTTTCTAAGGGCCCAGACTCACTCCTGTACTACCATTATGAAGTAGACATGATTGCTAATTCCCATTTTTCAGAAGAAATCAAGGCATTGAGAGATTAAGTAACTTACTTACCCAATGTCACACAATTAGGAAGTAGTACAACTAGGATCCAAACCCAGGCATTCTGGTTCTAGAGTCCATGTGACTGACTATTATACTATATCACTGGACATCTCTATCCATTGTTTGAATCTTACCTACCAAACTAAGCTCTTTATTGTCCCCCACCTCCTCCAGCCTTCTCCCATGCCCCACCCTTCAAAAAAGAAAACTAACATTGCCCATTCTCTTGTACTGTTTGTCTTCACTAAAGGCGTTACACGTGAGGAGCTGAGGCAGTTTCTGCCTTGTGCAAAGGGAGTGGCTTCTCTCAACTGAGCACATCTTTACCTAGGGTAAGGTGAGCCTGGTGTGGCCAGCTTTTTCCCAGTTGTCTACATAAGCCAGAAATTCGAATTTAATATGGTATCTCCTGGCTTTTAAATGTTGGAAACCAAATCAAAATTTTTACTGCCATAGTGCAGAAAAACAAACCACGCCCATGGGCTGCTGATGTGTTCTGTGGCCTCTAGTTTGCAACTAGTGGTCTAGGGAAAGTTGTTTTCTCCTCCATGTACTCTCTCTGGTTGAATTGTAAATACCCTAAGGCCTTGAATTTTAAAAGTAGGTCCTGTAAATCCTAATGAAAAGTGCTCTCCAGCAATCTCTGAAATGAGCTTTATCCTATTAAACAAAGAATGTGTGGCAGAAATAGAGACATCTCCTCAATGGTTATAGGGTAACTAGATGGACTGTGAAATTTTAATCAAGTATAAAAGCATGTGTACTTCACTGCACCAACATTTCTGCACAGAAACATGTTTCCCTGATTCTAAACAAATGGAAAGAAAGAAATGGAATCTAACATTACTGAGCATCTACAATATATAAAGCATCCTGCTAGGTATATAACTGTGGTATCAATTCTCCATATAACCTTAGAAATATGGCTGGATGAACACTTGCTTCCCCTGGGTACGTTCTAAGTAATAGTTGACATGATGATGTTAAAACAATGATGAAAAGCTATTAGCTTTGCCAATAAGATATCAGTGGCTAGATTGTGAGATATATGGGAAAGATAATCATGGGTAAAGTTTTCTTTCTCCTTCCTCCCTCCTTCCCTCCCTCCCTCCCTCCCTCCCTTCCTTCCTTCCTTCCTTCCTTCCTTCCTTTCTTTCTTTTTTTTTTTTAAAGGGGGATCAGGGTGCCTGGGTGGCTCAGTTGGTTAAGCGTCTGCCTTTAGCTCAGGTCATAATCCCAGAGTCCTGGGATCAAGTCCCACATCAGGCTAGGGAGCCTCTTTCTCCCTCTGCCTGCTGCTCCCCTGCTTGTGTGCGCACACACTCTCTCTCTCCCTCTGTCTCTAACAAATAAGTAAAATCTTAAAAAAAAAAAGGGGGGGAGTGGTTAGTTCAAAGAAAAAAATATAACTCACCAGAGATTAAATAGCCAGTAAAGGGATAAACCCAAGTTTCAAACACCACTCTATTTAGTGCTAAAATCTACATCCCTTCCGTTGAACTCCACGATTTCTCCACTTGGAATAAAAGGAGTCTTAAAGTTGGGTGATAGTATTCTGAAATCAGTGATCTGAAGAATATCATAAGTGGAAAATCATGGGAAGAGACGTAGCTCCCAGATACTTTCTGCTACCTTCTAAGACAGACTAGAGCAAATAGGACGGTTACCCCAGTACTCACTCTCACGTTGGTGAGCCGATAAGCCAACCAAAATGAATATTCTTATCTTTCTGAAAACAGAAGTAAACTACATTCCCTAGCCTCTCTTACAGATCATTATGGCAGTATGACTAGGTTTTAACCAATAGAATTTGAGCTGAAGAAGAATATACTATTTCTGAGCCAAAAAACTTAAAGATGTGTCTATGGTTCTCACATGTCCCCCGCATTGTGTGAAATAGATATAAATTGATGGCAAGTAGGACCAGGAAAATGATGGCAGGGCCACAAGATGAAAAGAACCCAGGCCACTGAATTATCTAATGACAGAAAACTACTCACCAACCTGGAACCCTCACATTGGTCTGTGTCAGCAAGAAATTAACTTCAATTGCATAGGAGACCTCGTACCTTTTGACATCTACTCGTTACAATTTATATTACCCTAATATAGAAATTGATACCATGAAGTGAGTACTGCTATGTAAAAACCTAAAATATGTGGTTCTTAATTTGCAGACAAGCAGTAAGGGAATAGATATTTCAGGCTGAGAAGTTGGAAACCCAGTGGCAGAACATTTGGTAATGGTTTTTCTTGCTTCATTAGATAAGATATTTAAGTAAAAATTGGCTAGTTTGAGATTAAAAATGTAAGGGAGTATGGAGAATCCAGAAATTTAGGGTTTTACTGGGCTTGAAAAGCCAACTGCTTCTGAATTTAAGCAATAAAAGATAGACTAAAGAATGCATTGGACAATAAAAATTTATACAATTTTTGTGATTAATCAGAGGGAGTTGCAAGTCGTGATTTCCCCTTCTTCTGGGTTTCCTGCCTCCACGTTTCTGCCACAATCAGAGGAAGAATTAGTCCCTTTAATAAATATCTATTTAATGAATATCCTATAGTCCAGGAAATAACAGAATTCCCTTTATTTCTGGACTTACGTATTTTCCATTGTTGTAGTAGGTTTTATTCAGACTGTGTGGTAGTCATAATAATGGCCCCCCAAATTTTCCACATCTTTAGTCTCTGAAACCTGTGAGTATGATATTTTACATGGCAAAAGGGACTTTAAAGATGTGATTAAGAACCTTGGGATCAGGAGATTACCCAGGTTGGCTTTAAATATAATAACAAGGTCCTTAAGAGAGAGAAGATATGATAACCGAAACAAAGCATCATATTCAGAGAAAGGTTTGAAGATGCCTTACTGTTGGCTTTGAAACTAGAGGAAGGGGTCATGAGCTAAGAAATGTAGGAAGCCTCTATAAACTGGAAAAGGCAAGGAAACAGGTTGCCCCCAGCACCTCCAGAAGGAACACAGTCCTGCAACGCCTTGTCTTTAGCTTAATGAGACGTCATACTTCTGACCTCTGAAACTGTAAGATGATAAATGTGTGTTGTTTTAAGCCACTAAGTTTGTGGGAATTTGTTATAGCAACAACGGGAACAGACAGTTAAGGTGAAGAATACAGATAGGGAAGTCTGTCTTGATTAGATAGGCTCTGAGGACTCACTCACTTCATTCATAGGGAGGTGAAGGGAGTGACCAAAGTCTTTCAGATGGGGCTAAAGTTTAAAATAATCACTTGTGGAGCAGACCCTGGATCCATCATGCTGGGTCACAATGGTCAATAATTAGAGTATATATCTCTTGGAAGCAAAAACTAAGTATGCTCAAAGCAGTCCAGTTACAACTTAGGAAAAAAGATACCAAGACCCCAAAAGACAGCACAGTGTAGTAGCTAAGAGCACATATCCTTCGTATTTTCTGGGTTCAACCTACTTCATATCTGTATGACTTTGAGCAAGATATTTAACCTTTCCATGACTTAGTTTTCCATCTGAAAAAGGGGATAAGTGTAGTATTTTTATAAGATTATTGTGAGGAGTAAATGATTACATATCTAAAGCACTTAGAACAATGCCTGGCACACAGTAAGTGCTCAGTGAATATAAGCACTACTACTGCTAACTAGAGGATGAATAAATATCATTGAGATTCATAGTTGGTCATTGGCACAGTCAGGGTCAGTATTCCAGATGTCTTGGCCTCCTGGTTCAGGGATTTTTCCCCCCATTAGGCAGAGTGACCTTCTGAAATAGCTGGTAGAAGAGAAGCATTAATGGTCTTCTGGTGGTATGATATGGCTGTGGCATCAGAGAGAAAATGAAGTGGTCTGGTTTAGCCTGCTCCCTGGATTTCTTTATGAATCAATTAAGGTTCTTTGATTGCAACCACAGAAACTGCTTGTCTGACTTAAGTGAAAGGGATATGATTGGCAGGATTGGTAGTGATTGGGGTGCTCTCAGGATTGATGGGAAAGCTGGAGACCCCAGAAGCAGGAGCCCAGCCATGAACCTCTAACAGGAAGGCCCAGGTTAAGGTGGGATCACTAAATGAGTCTTATTCTTTTGTCCTTGTGTCTGTTGCTCAAGGTTCAAAGTCCTGGAAGAGAACATATAATTCATTAAGCTCTAGCTACATGTGCTCTTCACCTGTAGCAAAGAGGAGAAGGATCTGACATTTGGTCTCTCCTTCGTATCAAGATTATATATAGGACTGCGCCACTTCTTTGCTGACTTCTAAAAAGCCTTATGGACAGATGAGAAAGCTAGTGGAGAGGATCCCATCTAGGCTAATTTGGGTGATATAGAATTATGCTATGGGAGAGATGGTTAAAGAAGCAAGTGTAGGGAGTTCTCTGTTCTGACAAGGAGCTCCCATGGCTTCATAGCAATGTAGGATCTGAGAGTGAGGAGAAAGATAAGAGGTGAACTAAGAGGTGAAGAAGGAAATAAAATAAAAGTTAAGAGAAATTCTTCGGTAAATCATAAGGAAGTCTTGAAAAAGGCCTGGTTGGATCATTAGGAAGTAAAAGAGGTGGAGCACATATGTTTTTGCAAGAAGAGAAGGCATGAGTATAGAAACTGAAGAATATTTGGCTGATTACATTTCATAATTATATGAGGACTTGTGCTTATTATGCTTACATACGCATACAAGTTAAAATTAATTATAACCTGATTTAGTAGTTCTATAGAGACCACTGTTATTCTTTTGAAAAGTGAAGCATTGGATTTTATATAGTACTAGGAACTAGAAAAACCTAACTGAATGTATTTTGTGAATAATTAAGCATGCCAGTGGGGAGAAAATATGATCTAGAATAAATAACATCATTAAAATATGATTCTATGATATAATTAATGCCAGTGCATTTATGTACACATGCCTGGATAGTTCTTTATGGATGTATATATGTGTGTGTGAAAAATCATTTATTTTGGAACAAGTCAAATAGAAGGCCAAATCTGCCAAGAGTTGCAAGTATAAAATGCTATTTTTAAAGACAAAACTGTTGACAGTGGTTCTAAATCTGATGTTTTAAAAAATCTTCATCAGTGAGTGAATGAGTCAATTACGGTCTAGGTTGGAAAGCAGAACCACCATGGTCCTTGCCCTCATGGGGCTTAAAGTTTGGTTGACTCAGTTGGAAGATTGTTCTTCCAATGCATAGAATGGAAGAGCATGAAATACACTGCACTGGAAGCTGGGAGATGTGGGTTCTATACTAGTTCCTTTTAGTTGGCCTGAGACCCTGGGAAAGTTACTTCACTTCTAAGACTTCCTTTTCGCTCATAGATTTCCTGAAATTGTATATAAAATTTGTGTGTAAGTTCATGTTCATATTTTCTGGGGGAGACTGTTTGTAATTTCATTAGCTTCTCAAAGATCCATTTGCAACTTGAAAGACACTTTAAGTTTCTAGTGGTTAAAACTTACTCTCTTATCTATAAATCCTAGTTTTCCTTTTAGAATGTTCCAAACCAAGAATAGTTCCCAGTCTAAGAACTAGAAGGGAAGATAACATCATTTGAAGGATCAACCTCATTTTCTAAACATGAAAACTAGGGCCAGATGGTTTATCAAAACAGAAGCAAATTGAAATATAAAGATTTGATTTAACAGCAGGTTTCTCCGTTTGTGTTCCCTGAGATATTTCCATTCACTTGACTTTATTTCCTGGATGCCTCCTGCAGATCCCCTCACAGTCTTCTGACAGGTCCAACTTGATTTTCTCTTGAAACAGATAAGGATAAAACAGTTGCTGTTCTTTAGTGTTGTTGTTGTTGTTGTTTTTAATCCTGTTGGCTTTCCCCAATGTGCATCCCAACTGCCAAAGTATAGGGAGGCTGTATGGTGGCAAGCTAAGCAAATTGTAAATGCCCAATCACCACACTTGTTCTGGGGCTGTCTAAGTAGCAGTAGAGCATAATTGTGCAGATTGCTGTGTGTGCCATTTGGAGAAGGAGGGAGCTGCCTCAGTCAGCTTTCTTTTTAGCTCAATAATCACAGCTGAGCTCACAGACAAGTAACATAAATTCTTTTTGATAAGGTACAATGGGTTTTTAATTGACCCTTACATTTCTAGCTGCTTTTTGACCCATACCTGATAGCTGTTAGTGGGTCTAGGGTTCTAGGAAATATATTATTAAATAGATCCCTTTCTGCTGGCTATTTATTCTTACCCAGAAATTAAATAACCTATGAAGACTTTCCCTCCTTTGTTCAGGATGTAAACCCCCTGCACCACTGAGTGAGTTGAAGAAGGTGTACTACTTCCTTTTCATTGGTCATTTATTATAGGTTTGTTACTGAAGGGACATGTGACACTAGATTTAGCATGTCAACACAGTTAGGGAGGGTACAGTCTGTGGAGTGATTTTACCCAGTATAGTTATAAAGAAAGTGCACTTCTGTGAGATAAGGCCACTTGTCAAGTTCACAAGAACAAAGAATGGACATTCTAGGTCCTGAGTTTTCTGGTTCAGTGTGGGCTCCTTTTGTTACAACATGGCCCCAGACATCATTCTCAACCCTGATTCATTTGCCCAACTATCCAACCCATCACCACTCTTTCCTCCTAAGGGGTCTTAATGTCTCTCATTAGAAGTGACTTATACATCAGACTCCAGAGGTCACATCATGGTCTCTATAGGCCACTGTTAAGTGCTAGTTGTAGCTGAAGAGAGAAAGAGAGTGTACAAGGGGGCAGCTGGATCCTTGTGTGTGTGTGTGTGTATCCTTGTGCATGAGGTAGGAGTGGGTAGAGGGAGGGAGGGGGGAGGGAGAGACTGAATAATCTTGTTTGAGAAAGAGAAAGACTTATCTCTGATCATGGAAGGCAGGCCATCGAATGAGCACCGCTCTCCAAGTGGGCCTATGAGGGTGGTCTTCTTCCAGGTGTGTGAGAGCTCAGCCCCCAGATGGAGGAGGATTCAATCCTTGCTGTGTGTTAATTATGGTTTTTTGTGGGTGTAAGAAGGTTGCATCCCTGTATATGAAAGAGCTTTGTCCCTCTGTGTTGAGGGAATGGATACCCCAGGTGGGAGAGGATTGAATTTTTGTACATATAACAGGGTTGGTTCTCTGTGGCTGTGAGATGGTCACAGCTCTGCATGTGAGAGAGAACCAGGCTCCATTAAGCATGAGAAGGCAGAGACCCATGTATGAAAGACTGGGCCTCATTTATGAAAGAGTGTTATTGTTATCTACTATTGTATAGCAAACTTCCTAAAACTTAGCATCATAAAACAATGATCCTTTTATTATAGATCACGGATTTGTAGGTCAGAAATCTTCACAGGACATATCAGGGATAGTTCATCTGTCCTCCTGCATGACTATGGCCTCACCTGGGATGGCTCAAGTGACTAGATGATAGAATGGCTTTATAAGGTCATATGTCTGCCACCTCAGTGGTGAACTCAGCTAGAACTGTTCTAACCAGCTGAGGCTAGGTGCCAAACATGCCAGCATCAGTAGATACAATGTAAAGAAGCAATGAAACTGAGGTGATTTCTATTGGGTGGACTCTAGACATAAGTGACCAATGTGGGTGTGGTGGAGGTAGGAGAATCTAGCAGAATGAGGAGGTTTCTGAAAAGGACTGAATGAATGCCATGCCTCTGCATTCTGCACATTATAGGCCGCACTCATCACCTCTGGCTCCCTTGGGTAGCAAGCTGATGTTGTAAAGGGTGGCTTACCAGGGAGGACCTGCTGCAGATCTCAAACTGAGAATCACCAGGTGTCAGGTCTTCTTTAGCTTCCACTCTAGTCTTGCCCTGGGCTCATATGTTTGTTTCCAGGTTGACAAGAAGGAAGTACTTTAATAACATGCAGTGTGCCTCTGTGAGGAGTTTTGCCAACCCCCAGTTTCAACAGTTTGCTAGAAGAACTCACAGATCTCAGTGAAACCTCTTATACTCATGGTTGCATTTTATTACAGGGAAAGCATATGGGTTAAAAATCAACCAAGGGAAGATGTGCACAGGGCAGAGACAGTGAAGTACCAAATATAGAGCTTCTACTGTTTTCTCCCCATGTTGTTCAGGCCATGTTACGTTCCCATCACCAATATGTGACAATACACAGAAAGTATTTTCAACTAAGAAAGCTCATCTAAACCTTGATGTTCAGAGTTTTTATTGGGACTCTGTTATGTTGGGATGATTGATTAATTTCCTATGTGGTTAATCTTAGCCTCTAAGTCAACTAATATTATATGATCCAAAGCCCCACCCTAAATCACACTGATGGTCTTTCTGGAATGGCCAGCCCCCACCCTTATTCATACTGTTAATAATTTGGCTAGCTCAAGGACCATAACCAAAGAGTGTCATATAGGAGCTGAGAGAAAAGGCTAGACCTCTTTTTCAGTAAGGTTTAATTCTTTACTACACAATTTCATATAGAGAAGACAGCCAGCAGTGTGGATGATTACCTCTTACCTATAAAATACTCTGAGAATACATCAGAGAATTACCAGTGACATTCAGGAATTAGTATATAACATGTTGCTGTGTAGTGTGTGAATTCTGGAACTGTAATGTTTTCTGCTTCAAAATTGTGAAATATTTCAGTTTTTCTTTCTTTCTTTCTCCAGTGTTCTCTATAGCCCATCCTTTTATTTGCTAGAAACCTTAAGGAAATGAACTGGGTAGGCAGTGTCTCAACTTATCTCTGCCAGAAGATTTTCTTTCTTCCCTTTTCTTCTTTGTTCCCTCTTTCCTAATTCAGAGATGGGAGTGTTGGCCTGGGCCTGTCCCTCAAGCCTTGAGAGTCTATCCCCTACCTACTCTTCTGGATACTCAGTCCTCAGTAATTACCTGTTTTCGGATTTAGTTTCTCCCTCTTCAGTGGTGTGCTTAAACCCACCAATTCCTCTAGCCACCACTTTCTATATTTTGGTAATTTCCAGTTTAAACTTACAGTTTAAGCTAGTTCCTCCTTTTCCTTTTTTTTTTTTTTTCTAATTCTCTCTAGTAGAAGAGTCATAATGATTGCAACTTGCATTTATGTGGTGCAAGTTTATGTGGTGTAGTTTAACAAACACTGTTGCATACCATGGTGGGATCCCTTGTTTTTGTGTACCTAGCTAGCTATTTCCTTTTTGTCAAGTAATAACACCCCAGTTTTGCAGAGCAATGTCTTCTCCATCAAGGGCTAGCCAGCCCGCTAGTATTACCAATCAAAATACCCTCACCGTTCTTGCTAAGGAGTTGTGTGATCCTGGCCAGTAACTCAGGCGCTCTCCCCTGGAACAGGAATCTTATCTGAATGGTACAAGATTGAAAGTGGTTAGCATATGTTCATCCCTGAGACTGTTGGAACATGCAGACCATGAAATTCTGCTACCTGCATCCTCTAACCTTGCATTGGTTCATGTATTTTCCCAAGACCTACTTCTTCAGCTTTTCTTTTAATTCTATTATCATTTTGATAAATTATTCCTTTTCCCCTAAGTTAGCCTGTCACTTTATGCCATAACAACCAAAGAATCCTGATGGCACATTTTGATTTTCCATTAATCTTGTAAAGTATAGGGGAGGAAGAAAGCTAACATGTACTGAACAAATTTTCTAGTTTAGCTAATTTAAGTAAATTCATTTATTTTAAATTTTTAAAAATTTGAGTATAGCTGCCACACAATATTACATTAGTTTGAGGTGTATAGCATAATGGTTATTTAAATAAGTTTAAATTCAGAAAGATTATATATTTTGTCACAAGTCCCATATAGTTTTAAGAGTGCCTGGGTGGCTTAGTTGATTAAGCACCCACCTCTTGATTTTGGCTCAAGACATGATCTCACGGTGGTTAGATCAAGCCTTGCATCAGGCTCCACCCTCAGCACCAAATCTGCCTGTCCCTCTCCCTCCCTCTGCTTGTGTTATCTCTCTCTGTCTCAAATAAATAAGTAAATAAATAAAATCTTTAAAAAAAAGTCCCATATAGTTCTATCACTCACAAATTTCTTGAGACATCTGTATTTGCTACTTCACTATCTATTCCCCTCTCAATTCTTGAACCCTAATAATTTAGTTTCTCTATCTTGCTCTCCTATAAGATCCCAAGATATTATTACTCAATGGCCAACATTTCATAATAGATTTTTATAACTGTATAATTACTGTACAATCCTTTGAGCTCAGTAGCTGTGTCCTACATGCGATACTTACAAGACATGTTAATACACAGAGTCTATTTACAGAGTCTATTTACATGCCCTATTTTGTAACTTTTGGCTTTCATGCCATCAACCTAAACAGTTAAGTTCATAGTTAATATTCTGTGATTTTCTTCTTGTTTCAGAACCTTACTTCAAAACCCAACTGGTTATAGCATTCAACTATGCATAGTCATGAAAAAACAGTTAGGGCTTTATTTTATTTTCTGTCAGCTTTTTCCCTTATTAATAAAATATGAAAGTTAAAAGCTGTGGCATTTCAAAATGAAGAGCTATGGGGAAATTCAAGATATTATAAAATGATCAAAGAGAAAAATAAGTGTCCAGTATACTGCTTTTGAAAAATAAATAGAAAGATGACTTTGAAAATCACTGTTGCATTGATGGGTTTCAGAACTATTGCTGTTCTGGTGTCATGGGGGTAAGCAGGCCTAAAGGAGTCATATTCTCACTCACAGAAGTTGTAAATAAGATTTCTGATCATTCATCAAAAGTTCATAAGAAAGGAAGTTCAGTGTTTGGGAAATATAGCAAACAGGCCAGGTAGTTGTTTTTTGAAAATATGTATCTTTTTGGGAAAATTTGTGGTAGTTATTAGAAATCTAGCTCCATCTGGTTGGTGTTGGGAGGAGAAATAACTAACTTTATCTTGAACCTTTGGGGCACTTGGAAATTGCAGTGATTTTTCCAGTTTGCATCCCCAGCTGAACAAGCTGAAAAACAAATGCAACCAAATCTTTTGACTTCATTTGTACATGTGCTAAGAAAACAAGCATACAGTCGTTTGGAGGCAATTAGGGCTGTGGTGCAGAGCAGCATTATTTTACAATTTACCCTTTAGCACAGTTGTGACAAGATAATGAATGTGCATTTGCTACTGTGGGAGTGGAGTAACTTAGAAGGAAGGAAAAATGAGCTCATTGAGTGTTCATGGACCATCAAGTCCAGAGACCTTTCAGTGTGAAAGACTCCTTTGTTAGTGCTTCTGGGGAACTCCTGACAGATGACAGAAAAGGACCCAGACTATTCTTCAAGGAAAAGCCATCCCCAGAATAACCATGCCATGTTCAGCCTTTGTTCCCAACTTTACCTTGCCAGCTACTCGTACTGAATACCTTATGGTTTCCAAGCCACTCTACCAAGTTTCCTCAAAAGAGGGATCAGGTCAGCAGTCACCTGCCCCCACATGCACCAGCAAGGGCCACAGATTATCTTGTCCACACTCTACCTACCCACAGTATTCTCTGTGATGCTTTTGGCTGTCATTACTCTCCCCTGTGGGGACACCAAACACAAACCTAAGCTTCTTTTTCTTGGCCTCTTGAGTTCTGGGTACTTTTCAGTCTCTTCCCAGGGCACTTGGCCCCAGGGCAGAATTCTTGGCCAGTGGACTGATATCTACTGAATTTTTAACAGTCCTCATTTTACAAAGAAGACTTCCTTTTTGTCCAACTTCATATTTGTGGGAGATTCTTAGCTTCCAACACTGTCACTACCTATAGTAGGTTGAATAGTGCCCCCCCAAAGATTATGTTCATGTCCTAGCCCTGAGAACCTGTGAATGTAACCTTATTTGGAAGAAAATTCTTTATAGATGTAATTAAGGATCTGGAGATCTCTTGAGGCGAGGCCATCCTGTATTAGGGAGTGCCCTAACTCCAATGACCCAGGTCCTTATAAGAAAAGACACAGACATGAGGAAGAGGAACGCAGAAAGAAGGCCATGTGTAAACAGAGAAAGAGACTGGAGTTAGCAGATGCAAGCCAAGGAATACCTGGAGCCATCAGAAGCTGGAAGAAGCAAGCAGGGATTCTCCACTAGAGCACATGGAGGGAGTATGGCACTTCTGACACCTTGATTTCAAATTTATGACCTCCAGAATTCTGAAAGAATAAATTTCTGTTTGTGATTATTCATATGGCAGCCCTAGGAAACTAAAACATTATCTGCTTCAGCCAGGGATGGGCTTGGATGAAGCTGCTCAATACTAACTTGGATTTATACAATAATAGCTGGAGTAGGTCTTAGTGGTGAGGATAAAACAAACATATTTTCTGCCCATTTTTTGACATGATTATCTGTTTTTTTGGGTATTGAGCTTGAGAAGTTCTTCATAGATCTTGGATATCAGCCCTTTGTCTATGGTGTCATTCGTGAGTATCTTCTCCCATTCTGTGGGTTGCCTCTTTGTTTTGTTGACCATTTCCTTTGCTGTGCAGAAGCTTTTTATCTTGATGATGTCCCAAAAGTTCATTTTCACTTTTGTTTCCTTTGCCTTTAGAGATGTGTCTTGAAAGAAGCTGCTGTGGCCTATGTCAAATAGGTTACTGCCTATGTTCTCCTCTAGGATTTTGATAGATTCCTGCCTCACGTTGAGATCTTTCATCCATTTTGAGTTTATCTTTGTGTGTGGTGTGAGAGAATAGTTGAGTTTCATTCTTCTATACATAGCTGTCCATTTTCCCAGCACCATTTATTGAAGAGACTGTCTTTTTTCCACTGGATATTTTTCTCTGCTTTGTCGAAGATTATTTGACCATAGAAAGTATGGGTGAGCCTGGTGGTGGGTATTAAGGAGGGCATGTATTGCTTGGAGCATTGGGTGTGGTGCATCAACAATGAATCTTGGGTCACTGAAAAAATAAGAAGAAAAAACAAGTGAAGACTAGTGAATTCCCACTTTGAGGTTGAGAGGAATGAATCTGTCTCCTCCCTGGGGAGTTTATGTTCTAGTTTTCAGCACAAGATCTAAACACACTTTTTTTTTTAAATGTCATGTTATTATACTGTGAGTTTTCTTAACTGTAAAGACAGACATAGGCACAGCAAAATAAACTGACAAACCTAGGGAAAAGTGGGCCAGAGCTCAGAGGAAGGAGCAACTGGATGGACTGAAGGGACTTCCGTGGTCTTATGGAAGCAGTGTCTGACCAAGATTGGGCCAGTGGGAATAGTCTGTCCAGTGCAGGCAATAAGTACATAGTCCGTGTGGAACTAAAAAAACAATACAAAACCAACTAAAAGTCAGTCTGCTTTTTATTATCACAGTGGCCCAACAATTAGAAATTATATCAGTGAAACCAGGCTGTTCCCCACAAATCTTTCATTGGTATGTTATTGTTTGTTTGTTGTTTTTTTAAAGATTTTATTTATTTGACAGAGAGCACAAGCAGGGGGAGCATCAGAGGGAGAGAGAGAGAGAAACATGCTCCCTGCTGAGCAGGGAACCTGATGTGGGGCTCCATCCCAGGACCCTGGGATCATGACCTGAGCCAAAGTCAGATGCTTAACAGACTGAGCCACCCAGGTACCCTTCACTGGTATAAGTTTTAAACAATTGGTGCAGTATTGATTTTAATATTATATATGTATGTTTCAAAGTAGCACATTTTTATTACTTAGCCTTTAATAAACATTGTATTTTACCTTGAAGTTAATTCAAGTTATGCAGTTGACCCCTGACATACATGTACTTGTTTTGAGAGTCAGTGTATACAAGGAGGAATTATTTGAGGTCACTTTGGGCACAGTTCACTTCTCCAACACCTGACTACATATTCTTGTGTGTAAGTAGTAAATTCATAAGAAGCAATGATAGCACATGGATTTTGAAGATGAACAACTTGAGTTACTTCAGTTCTGTTACCCTATGCAAGTACTTTGAATTTTTTTATTTGTGATTGAGTTTAAAACAGTAAAATTATAAGGTATATTACTTTTGTTTGGTAAATGCAAATTGTATTTCACATATGAAATATTTTACTGAATTTGAATATCTTTAAAATTGAAATGAATTATTTTTTAATTATTGTTTAAAAGCCAAAGAGTAAATCCATAAAATATGGTTATTACTCATTATCAAGTGGTTATTTCTGGAAATAAATTTTATTGTATTGGTAAGGTGTTGAAAATGATGCATTCTAGGTGTCAGATGGGTAAGTTTCATCATTGTGTGAATGAAGAAGAGCAGATATAGAATTCGAGGAATGGTGGGTTTTAAGTCATTCCTCCAAATTTAAAACTGTTGCTTAAAATTATCCTGGTTAATTTGAACATTATTTTAACAAATACTTTACAGCAAAGGAGGAAATTATGTAAATAATTATGGTGGCCACATGTCCTGGTTTGTGTAGGACACCTCTACCAGTTTAAGCCTGTTACCCAGCATCTTGTCAATAGAGCTTCTTTCCACTCTCCAAAGTGTCCCCATTGGTTATCCTTTAGATGAGGGGTAAGTTGTGCTCACACAGAACAAAGTGTGGAATTGGAAGTATTGTTTGTAGTTCTAAATAAATGGACATTAAGAACCATCTATTAATTAGAGTGGCAACTGAAGTACCTGTCTGGCTTAGAAGAGTGTGAAGCTCTTGATCTCTGGCTTGTGAGTTGGAGCCCCATGCTGGGTGTAGAGATTATAAATAATAATAATAAAATAAAATAAACTTTAAAAGTACCTTCATTAAAAAAAGAATGGCAATTGACAGCTTTACTATCAATTGTGAGTTATAAATATTGACTAACCAGTAAATAATGAAGGGAGATTATGAGTCCATTTAGATGGCAATAAATTCCAACTCTTTTCATTGGTTAGACTTTCAGAAGCACTGGTGTGCATCATCAAATTTCTGTTTCTTTGGAAGGATGCCATAGTGGTGACACACAATCTAGACAGAAGAACAGTTTTAGAGTGAAATTTGAAAATTGTCAGAACTGGAGTCAAGTGAGGCCCCAAATCTTTCCATTAGGGTCCTCACCGGATTCACTGGTTCTGTATGGTTTTTAAGCTTAGTTTCTTGGCTTGAGGTTTCTAATCAAATGAATGCTTCAAATTCAGACCTCTCATCTACTAGTATAAGCATTAGGTCCCTACCTGTTCGCGATGATTCAATATTTCCATGTAGCCAAGGGCAGGCTTTTGGCAATGATTTCCCCCCACCCATATACATATATCACAACTCCTCTCTGGTTTCCAGTGCTATAGAAAAGACCCTTTCTACCTTACCACCAGGTACTGGGTATGCACAAACATAAAAACCTACCTGTGAGGTGTGCACTAACCCAGTGTCTCTGTGAGCTGCAGGATCTGAGCTCAGGCTCATAGCTGTGGCTGATGGTGGCTTCTTTGTTTCTGGCAGCTGGAGATTTTCCTTTTTTAGTTTTGAGCTTGGCTCTGTATCTACAATTGTTTTTAAAAATTTGATCCAGCAAGTCCATGTGTTTGGAGACAGAGGGGATATTGCTATCCATTCTCAGTCTGCCACACTGAAGGGAAGTCTATTGTTAAAAAATAATTTCAAAAGAGTATAAAATCACAACTCTCATATAGAGCTACAAATAGACATGTTAAGGATTTTATGTAACTCATTAATGAGAAAACCAGCAAAGATGTTATACCAAATCAAAGAAGAAATTGAAAACCATACACATTTATAGATCAGGAATATTGAAAGGAAGTACAAACGGAGGTAAAACTAACCCCTTAACCTAGTGAAGAGAGAGAAATCCATTGAACCTCCGTTGGACAGGACAGAGTTTAACTGTCTGTAGGCAAGGATTATTTTTGCATTGTTACCTGTTATCTATAATTTACAGAGTTGTAAAACAGCTGAAAGACAATAAATAGCTAGACCAGATAATGTGGAGGATATGCTAGATTTAGATACTGCCTAGTTTTCCACAGAAGTACAACTTCCTCCTATACTCTGCTGTAATTATTTGTTTAACATTTATTTCAAGTTTTTCTCAGGAATAGGGGTTGTGTTCAAGTCATTGCTACACACCCAGTGCTTAGAACAACTGATTTTACTTGGAAATCTCTAACTATAGTTGTAATGAATGAAAGCTAAGTGTCTGCTGTGGAAATTAGAGGATTTTCTTCCCTCCCTTAAACAAGGAGAATTTGGGGGAAAGAAAGAGGAAAAAAATATATACGTGTGTATGTACACACACACACACACACACACACACACACACACACACACACACGACTCAGAAGAACTGAGATGCTTTTGTCCTCCACTTTTCTCCTGCTAACTCCCAGCATTGGCTATAGACTTGCTACTAATTGCAGTGTCACAGCATCACTGATGCATCACACTGTTGTAGGTAAACTCCAAATTAAAGATTCTTCTTTTTAAATTGTCTGTCATCAGGTCTAATTTCTTAAGACATATTTGCCAAAGTATCTTTCTTTTGATAAATAATGTCAGCTCTTCTCCTAGAGTACATGTAAATAAAATTCTTAATTTTCTTTTCAGATGCTTCTGCATCTAAATTGCTTAATGGCTGCTGCCCCTTAGGTCCTGCCTTATCAGGGGGATCTTAAGGGCCTTGCCGGCAACACCATCAGTCAGGTAATTTACATGAATAGTTCTTTAATAAACATCCAGCCCCCTTATCGCTGTTCCCTGCAGGATCCTCATTAGTCAGTAACCTAATTCAGGCTTGAAAGATTTCCATTATGGTGCCCTTTGTTTCCTGCCCATTGCCTAATTTTCTATTCAGCAGGACATTTTTTTTTTCTGCAGCCTTTGACTTGTTTCTTGACTGACATACATGTATTTTTTTCTTCAAAATAAACGAGTGCATAAATGCACACAGTCCATTTCCCATTAATGGTGTGTTCAGTTTGGCAATACAATAAAATGTCAGAGGGGTATATCAAAACAACCCCTAATGTTATCTTTAAAAACAAAATAAAGTGATAAAAAAATAGAAGTCAATAACTTGACTACTGTGAGTATAGATGAAAGTAGAGATAATCCAAACCACAAAATCAATTTAATCGTTAAAATAATAGCTCCCATTTTACCAGTTTAAGAGCGCGGTCATCTCTACCCTTTTTGTCCAACAAATTTGGGTTGAAACAATAACCTAAATTGGAATATATCTCTTAATAGAAAAATTTAGAAAATTGCAAAACTCCTTAAAATCTTGCAGATAGTGCTAAGTCAGTAATTTTCATCCCTGGCTGCACATTACCATCACTTAGGAAAGTTTTAAAACCTGCCAATGAACTGGTCCCATCCTTAGATAATACTGTTTCAATTGCTTTGAGATGAGGCCTAGGAAAAGGTAATTTTCAAAATCTCCCTAGGTAATGCTAATGTCTAATCAGAGTTCAAAAACCCTAGATTTTTATCTCTATAGAATTCTTATAAATAACATTAAGTTGTGATTTTCTTGTTATCGGATGACTGAGTTGTCATTTAGATTTCAAGGTGGTCCATCATGACATTTTTCTTCAGAAAAATAAAATGATATCTTTCGTATTAGCTGAGCATGTATGACATGCTTGGCTAGATTTAATCATGGTGACCTAAGAGTTTGTGGGTATGTATAGTTCCTATTATGTAGGAATCAGAAGCATGGATTCCCACTCAATCTCTATTACATGGGAACAATAATCTTGAATCTGCATATTGTACTGAAAACAGGCTTCATTTTGCAGTGTTCCAATAAATCAAGTATCTAACCCAAGATACTGTCCTTTCTGCACATACTTGTCCATCCTGTTCTACTTAATTCCCACTGCCCAGAACCTCCTGTTGTTCTTTTCCCTTTTATGGCTGTTCCACATCACAGCATCTTGTCTTAATTCTTCATTTACCTGGCCAACTCGTTTTGTTTTCCAGGTCTCAGTTGAGGAATTACCTTCCTTAAGTGGCCTTACCTACCTGGACCTGCCCCTGGGGTTCTCCATCCCCTTATGGGCTCCCAGAGCCTGTCCTTTGAGGCATCCACCCTGAGTCACACTGGCCTCTTTTCTTACCTGACTCTCCCACTAGAAAGCTCCTTGACAACAGGGGCTATGTTGTCTTCACTACTGGAGCATTGGTGCAGTTGCTGTTCCAAATACTTTGTGTCATCTCTCCATACAGCCTCCTAAACAACATTTCCTGACGGTTATTGCTGTTATTCCCACTTAAACATGATGAAATGAGGCAAAATAAAAAAGTAATTAACTTGAATATTCAAATTCACACAACTTAAGAAGTTGGTAGGATTTGATCCTGGACAGTCTGGCTCCAGAGTCTGAGTTCAATGAATATACTGAATGAACAAATCTGTGTGAGTATAGAGTCACAGGGGCTAGCGGCATGGTGAGTGTAGCTCCCAATTTGGTGTGCCCTAAGCAGTTACCATGAAAGATTGGGACAGTAATAAACATATGTTCCCAAAAGAGAAACATGTATGTATTAGGGGGTGGGACACAGAGAGACGGAGTCACACACAAACACACACACAGAGAACAGATTGTCAAAGTTCAAACATACAAGAAAGATGCAAGATTACGACAAGTCAGTCAATGACATGTCTGGGATGGACCCAGGGGGGTCAAGTCAGAAACATGAAACTGTAGCACTGTATCAAAGCTTTTTGAACCTGTTTGTCTTTTATATAAGAAGAGAAAGCAAAAAGAAGTGTCTTAACCTATCTCTGTTTTAATTGGACCATTTGAGACTCCCTAGGTGACCTGGAAGGAGAAAAAGGATTTGAGAATTAGTAAGTCTCAGAATGGTTTATATTGTCAGTGGGGTAAATAAATAGCAGGCAGAATTCTCCACTTTATTTTTATTTTTTCTCTAAGTTTTTATTTAAATTCCAGTTAGTTAACATGCAGTATAATATTAGTTTCTGGTATATAATTTAGTGATTTAACACTTACATACCACATCTGATGCTCATCACAAGTGCCCTCCTCAATCCCTATCACATAAATAACACACTCCCTCCTACACACCTCCCTTTGGGTAATCATCAAGTCTGTTTCTTGGTTTGTCTCTCTCCCTGCCACCCATTTTCATTTGTTTTGTTTATTAAATTCCACATTTCAGTGAAATTATACGATGTTTGTCTTTCTCTGCCTGACTTATTTCGCTTAGCATAATACTATATAACGCCATCCATTTCGTTGCATATGGCAAGATTTCATTCATTACTCAGCCATAAAAAAAAGAATTCTCTATTGTAAACCCTATCTGGAGACTGTATAGATTGAACCTTTCTATTAGTTTTCTGTTGCTGCTATAATAGATTATAAACTTAGTGGTTTAAAACAACACAGATTTATTATCTTACAGACCTAATGGTCAGAAGTCTGAAATGGATTTCAGTGGGCTGAAACTAAGTGTATGGAAGGCTGCATTCCTCCTGAACACTTTAGAGGAGAATCTACTTCGAACTTCTAGAGGCTACCTGCATTCCTTGGTTCCTGGCCCTTTATTCCGTCTTCAAAGTCAGCAGCATAGCATCATCAGATCTCTTACTCTGACTGTCCTTTCTCTCTCTTCTTATAAGGACCCTTGTGATTCCATTAAGCCCACCTGGATAATCTAAAATAATCTCCCCATCTCAAAATCCTTAACTTAATCATATTTGCAGTGTCACTTCTGCCATGTAAGAGAAGATATTCATGGGTTTCATCTTTAGAGGCAGGAGGCATTATTTTGTCCATTATAATTATTAATAATCTCTAGGAAAAATATGTCTAGCCAAAGAACACCCCCCATATGTTACATCTGGTTGAAAATACTGTAGAAAATAAAACCAAAGATTCAGAATTTTTTTTCAACCTTATAATTTAAAAGGAAACTGCTCTTTATAAGAATTTAGTTGTAGGAGGGATGGAGGGGAGTCTTTCTCAGCCAGAAACTTGGAATGCCCACTGTCTCATTGTCCAAACATTGGAATGCCAATGTCTCAGTTCTGTACATATTAAAATGACTGGCTTTCTTTTATACATGAGTGTAGTGTAGGAACCTCACCCCCCCCCCTGCCCACCCCGGCCACAGTGTTCTGTGGTCAGAAGGGAGGATGACCTCTTGATACTCCAGAGACACATGACCTTTTGATTCTTGGCATAGGAGGTGAAGGTAAATTTTGTAGTCATAAATTAGCAAATTTCAAAAGGTTATTTGAAAAAAATGCCAATTCCAGATCTTTCAAAAGGATCATAGTATTTTCCCAGTAAAACATTAAAGATCTTTCCTTTCCTAGAGATTTTAATGTTTTTCTTTTAAGTGTATTGACTTGCATCCATGCCTTAATATGGAGAGGCTGGTTTCATTAGGAGATACATGTAAATTGGCTCATATTTCAATATTTGAGAAATGACTCTGGTCCAGTCTAAAAAGACTTCTTCATAAGTCCACTTCATGTTGAAGTCTGCAATATTCTCCTGTTGTCCATCCCACCAGATGAGGCCTTCGGTGAGTGCAGGAGAAAGCCTAGTTAAATGGGATGCTTTCCTCTGCACTTGACAATGTCTCTGGAGAAATTTGACAGGTTTCTCTTTGCTCTTTACGTTTTTGAAATTTTTTTCTGTTGAGGCATGAGTGAAAACTAATGGACAAGGACTGAGTCTACAATGAGTGTGTTTTTATCCTTCCTAGACCTCAGGTTTCCATGACATGTGCTCCTTGATAATTCGTTTTTCATTCTCACATTGTCAACCTTTTTTTTTTTTTTTCTTTAAAGATTTTTATTTATTTATTTGACACAGAGAGAGAAATTACAAGTAGGCAGAGAGGCAGGCAGAGAGGAAGGGAGAGGAGGAAGCAGGCTCCCCGCTGAGCAGAGAGCCCGATGCGGGCCTCGATCCCAGGACGCCGAGATCATGACCTGAGCCGAAAGCAGAGGCTTTAACCCACTGAGCCACCCAGGCGCCCCATTGTCAACCTTTTAATGACAGTCTCTGCAGCAGCCTAAAAATGGAAGTAAGGTTACTGAATTTTTCCCCCTCCAAAAAAAAATTCACATATTGAAGCCCTAACCCTCAATGTGACTGCATTTGGAGATAGGACTTTTAAGAGGTGATTGAGGTTAAAAGAGGTCATGGGGGGCCCTAATCCAATAAGATTAGTGTCCTTATAAGAAGAGGCAGACACCAGAGAAGTACCAGAAGTACCATACCAGAGAAGTATGTACACAGAGGAAAGAGTACGTGGGGACACAGCAAGAGTGCAGCCATCTGTGGGCCAAGGGGAGAAGTTTCAGGAGAAACCAGTTTTTCTGGTACCTTGATCTTAGACTTCCAGTTTCCAGAAATATTTGTTGGTTAAGCCACTCAGTCTGTGGGATTTTGTTATGGCAACCCTTGAAAACTAACACAATCTCTTCTTTCTAGTCATGGAGGTTGGAAACACTTCAGATGGTGGCTGCTTCATTGGCCAGAGGCCCCACATCAGCACAGTAAAGATATAGCACCCCGACTGTGGGCCTGTGATGAACATGGAACATGAGCAAACATAAACTTTGTAGTTTTAGAACACTAAGATTTGGGGGCTGCATATCCTGGGTGCTGACTACAATTGTTATTTTCATCTTAAATACTAGAAAACAATGTTGATAGTTGAAGATGATTTGACCAAAGTCTTTTGGCCCCTAAACTAAAGCCTCCACTACTGTGCCATGCTGTCTATATACCAGCTGTCATTTACATGTTTTGTTTGTGGGGGAGGGAAAAATATTTTGCTTCTATTCATCTCGGGTTCTCAGGCTGGGGCCGTGTATATTGTGTTTATTAGTTTAACAAAGGAAAGATTAACGAGAAAAACAAACAAAAGTTGACTAACATGTGCATTGTTTGTACACATGGGAGTAGTCAGTGATGAGTAACTGAAGGGAGTAGTTAGAAGTTGGGCTTAACAAAAGAGCAATACATTTTTAGAGAAGTGATAAGACAATGGAAAAGAACTTTGAGTTTCTAGAGCAGCAAATTGTGGGAAGGTAAATATATGGGGTAGATAAGGCCTAGTTTTAGTAAGATGGGTTAAGTAGATACCTCTGGTGGTCACTGAAGTGATAAGGGTCTAGAATTGTCTCTGTGGGTTAATTTCTGTCCTTTCTGGTAGAGAAGGGAGGAGAGGCATCTTTGTAAATTTATGTCTTGCTTTTCAGCAAATATGGGAAGGACAGAACTTTTCTTATACCTGCTTCATCTCAACTGCCTTCAGCTCAAATAATCAGTATACCAAAGCAACATATTTTTAGATGGCATATTCTGCTACCCTTCAAGTTCTTTCAGAATCTGAGAAGCCTAAAGATATGAAGGGAAAATCTGTTATGGAGAGAATGATTCAGGTTGCCAGCATTTGAAAGATAACTTAGAATAAAACAGCAGAGAGCAGGTAAATTAAGAAGTCAGAGGGGAAAAAAGCCAAAACTTGGTTTTGTTTTTGCTTCTTTTTCAAGTTTCAAACAGAAGGTAACATTATTTATGGTCCTGGAGTTAGAACAAGGCTGTATTCAAATGCCCACTCCTCTGTATAATACTAGGCAAGTACTTAAACTCTCAGTTTTTCATTTCTTCCTCTTTAAAATGGTGAAGATTAAAATAGTCTTATAAGGCTTGTGCAGGAGAATTTAATTGTATAATAAATGTAAGGTGCCTGATGCAGAGTAGATGCTCTGTCATTTCCAGGCCCCTTCTCTAACACCACACATGCCGAACAAGAGACCTTCAAGGGTTAAGTAGTGCTTTTCTGAAAAGTTGTTCTTAAAATGGTCTCTGCTGCAGTTCTAGAATTCTGGAGGAAAGGGCCTGAAGGTGATTGTCCCTGAGTGTTTTCCTGCAGAGAATGAAATCATTATAAATCACAACAATTTTCTCTAAGTAGAAGCAAACACCGAGGCTTTAAAAGGCACATAATGTCCTGCTCAACATCTCAAAGATTTCATGGAGATTGAATATAGAATGCCTGTCAGCTTTTTGCTTAGTCCAAATTCTTCAGAGTAGCAAAGCCCCTGCTGTCTCAGTCCCTTAAGCCAGACCAAACTAGCTTTTAAAAGAAGTTTCAGCTCCATTCACTCTTCCAATCTGGTAGGTTTATCCTCAAGCCAGCCTCTCTGCTGGGGAGGTGACAGAAGCCAGGAAAGAATTAAGAATGAAAGAAAGAACGAATTTCAGAATTGAACACTAAGCCAGAAGACACAGAAGAGTGAGTAACCACATGGTGCCTTAAGAGAAGTAAAAGGTGAAAAGGAGGAAGATGCTTAACTCAAAAAGAAATGAAGAAATAGAAAAAAGAGATTTGAGAAGAAATATGACAAATACTATAGACATCCAAGGAAGATGCAACATATTCAATCCCTAAAGAAGAAAATGAAGGCAAGGGAATGAGATAATGTAATTATAATCCATCAGGAAATCCTTATGATTTGAAACTACATATTGAAGGAGGACAGTGTATACCTGAGACTAATCAACCCAGAATGACAAATACCAAGACATATTCTAATAACTTTTTCAACGGAAAGGAAAAAAGAAAAACAGCCGCTCGATATCTAGGCAAGAACAACATGTGATTTATAAGGGCAAAAAGTTACATTATCTTCAGATTTTTCATTAGACACAAAGAAAATGGAATAACATATTTAAAATACTCAAGGAAAGAAAATGTATACCAAAGATGTTATATACTTGAAAGCAGAACTTCCAAGTATAAAGGAAATTGTAGGGGAGAAAAGGCTTTACCTTCCTAGGTTTGATACCTGGGTTATGAAATAAACTGACAACAGGAAGGTTAGTGAGAAAATTAATATAATAAATAACATTTTTTAAAATTTTTATATTACATGCACAGGGGCATTACAGGGGGAAATGAATAGCCAAGGAGTCTGTGAGATTTGAGAGTTTATATATCATTATAATAGGGAAGGGAGAGAGAAGATGTGGGCAACTTATAGGAGAGCAAATGATTTTTAGGAAAGATGAATGAGCCCTTAGAATAATAGATGGGAGATATGATAGTTTATGACAAAGTTTGGGTGTGGTATAAACTTCTGGTCTTCTCTCCTATAGTATGAGTCTATCTTCCTTGGTTGATGAAACTCCCGGGGGAGGGGATTTATGGGTTCCTTTTGGAATCTCTGTAGATAAGATTTGTTCAGAGAAGGCCTATCTCTGCATTTGCTATTTTTCAAGTGTCTTCTGCTCAGAAGAATCAATATACCAAAGCAGCGTGTTTTGGGTGGCATGGCCTGAACTCTTTGAATACAAACTCTTATAGACATATAAAGGGATTTTACTTCTAAGAGGAATTTTCTGGAGAGTAAGCTTCAGACAACCAAACTGACTAGAGACACATGAGCTGATGGAGTGGTGATAGGCATTAAATGTATACTTGCTGAAAAATTAAGATTAAATTAGGGTCAAGAGAGAGATAATATAGTATATAATGGCCATATGCAACAATGTAGATGTAATAAAACTGTTAAAAGAAGTAAGGAATTAAGTTATATTTTGGATATAATTTATAACTTTGATTATATAGATTGTAAATAAATTTTCCTACTCTAAAGAAAAAAGAAGTGAGGGATAAATAGTGAGGATGGTGTATGTAAAAATTTTAACTATTTTGAGCAATCACAATGGGTGGTAGTATTAGTAATGTTACATATGTGTTCTTATGTATATAATGTAGTTATGGAGTAAACAATTACAGAATATTCTAATTCTGTTACCTACTATGTCCTTGAGAACTAAGACTTTAGTGTGGAAATGGAGATATAGACATATTATAAAAGAGGTTATAACTCTGCAGAAGTTAAAACTCTGCAGTTCTGAAATTGAATTGGAAATCTCAGTAAGAGCCCATGAGGTAGTTTATTTTATATCCTAACTCTGTCACTGAGAAGTCTTAGAAACAATGACCAATGCAGTGATAATGAGCATTCCTATTACCCAGATTATAATATTAAAATATCATTGCCCAATAAAAGAAACCAGGGCTTCTTAAAATAATGGCTGATTCCTGGTTTCTGCCAGAAAATGTGTAAGTTTGGATCATTTTGTCAGAGCAAATAGCCAGGAAGTTATCAGAGACTACTGGGATTGTATCAGAAGGACTCGGGAGAGGGGCACCTGGGTGGCTCAGTGGGTTGAGCCTCTGCCTTCAGCTCAGGTCATAATCTCAGGGTCCTGGGATCGAGCCCCGCATCAGGCTCCCTGCTCGGCAAGGAGCCTGCTTCCTCCTCTCTCTCTCTGCCTGCCTCTCTGCCTACTTGTGATCTCTCTCTCTCTCTCTGTCAAATAAATAAATAAAATCTGAAGAAAAAAAAAAAAGGACTCAGGAGCTAACTTGAAGAGGCTCTCACTGCCCCAAAATGGGATAGAGTTTTAATGATAAGAAAAATCATAATTAGAAATACCTAATATTTAATAATAAGAAAAATCAAATTTGTTTATATTATGTTAAAAAAAACTTGGCCACCTTTGCAGCATGGCAGAGATGTTGTTATGTAATCAGATCTAGTAAACTGCTCAAAGAAAATAATGAAGATTTATCCTGCCTCTTTGAGATGAATGTACTAGTGGGTAAGCTAATAGTAAATAATTTTTCTTTATAAAAAATCATTTCATATAATAAATATAATAAAATTATGTAATTAACCCATAAACATTTTGCACCCCCCCATTAATGGATGTAAGCACTGAGCTTCAGTGGTTCTATCATCAGAGTTACAGAGACCACCAGACCATTATGAGTCTCCTGATGAAAGAACATGCCTCTGCCTAAGGCCTTGCCAAAGGAGTCAAACTAAAATTTGATCAAGCTTTTGGATCCAGCTAGAGAACTTGAGCATGTACTTCACCATGAACATATAAATCAGTAAAATACAGATTGGGAAACCCTATAGTTCAACTTGTCTGTGTTTTTCAACAACATATTTTAAGAAAAAGAAAAAGATGGAGGGGGAATCTGTAAATTAAAAGAAATTTAATTTATCAAAATTGTGAAAAATGGGAAACACAAAAAACTGGTAAGCGTGCAGATAAACAGCCTAGCTCATGTACTGCAGGTGGGAATGTAAAGTGGTATAGTCACTCTGGAAAATAGTTTAACAGTTTTTTCTAAAACTAAAAATTTACTAACCATATGACCCAGAAATTATGTTCTTTTGCATTTATTCCAAAGAAATAAAAAGTTATGTTTACACAGTCATCTGTACACAAATGTTCATAGCAACTTTATTCATAATAGCCACAAACTGGAAGCAGCATAATGTTCTTCAATGGGTAAAGTGATTAAATAAACTGATATATCCTTAAGTGAAATACTACTCAACAATAAAAAGGAATGTTACTATTATTACAGGCAGCAATGTCAGTGGACCTCAAATTATGGTTTGTGAAAAATACATAATGTGTGGATCCATTCTGGAACATTCTTGAAAGAAGCCATAGAGATGGAAAATAGGTTAATAGTTGCCAGCATTGGGATTTGGGAGAGGAGGAAAGGCTTGTGGCTATAAAGAGATAACATAGGGGAGCCTTAAAGTATTGTAACAGTTCTGCATCTTGATTGTGTGGTGGTTACACGAAGGTACACATGTGATAAAATTACATTGCACTATAAACACACACACACACACGCACGCACACACACACAAATAAGTGAATGTATAATTGATGAAATTCCAATAACCTCTGTGAAATGTGTCCATGGCAATTTCATGGAGCTCATAGTGTACAGTAGATATGCAAATTGCTAATATTGGGAGATGAGTGACGAGTGACTGGGACCATCCTGTGCATTTTCCACAGCTGTCTGTGAATCTATAATTATTTAGAAAAAAGTTTAAAAATGGGCAAAGCTGGGGCGCCTGAGTAGCTCAGTCAGTTAAGTGTCTGCCTTTAGATAATAAGGTCATGAGCCCAGAGTCCTGGGATTGAGTCTCCCATTGGGCTCCCTGCTCAGCAGGGAGTTTGCTTCTCCCTCTGCCACTCCTCACTGCTCCTGTGCTCTTTCTCTGTCTCCCTCTTTCTCTCAATCAGTCAATCAATCAATAAAATCTTTTTTAAAAAATTGGCAGGGTTGAACAATTGCAGTTAAGAATGCCCATTTTGGGTGAAATTACTACAGTGAAGTGTAAGGGAGTGGTTACTATATAAGTTGTAATAATGGTGGTTAGTTCTGAAGGGAGGAAGGGAGAGAGTTGCAATCAGGATGGCACATGTGAAGGGGCTTCTGACATGCTTGGTGAAGTTCTATTTCTTGATTTAGGAAATGGTTATAGGAGTTCACCTTATAATAATTCACCAAACTATGCATTTTTTGTGCAAGTGTTATATATTGTGTATGTACATGTATGTATACTTTCTCTAGATTTGCTTTTGTTTGTGAAGCAGAGGAAAAGGTGAATAGGGTCCATTTAAGCACACACAGTAGATTGCTTTCAGCTAATACTAGACAGCTGCTGAAATTGGGAGGTTTTAATGAACTGGTGCAATGTTCTTAGGTTTATGTCTTTGCACTAACAGGGAAAATCTCCAAATGATCCAGGTTTAAGTAATGGAATGCATTCTGAATTGTTAAAATTAGACTATTTTAGTAGCAATGAACATAGACAACACCATGCTTCACCTTGAGAATGCATGTTTTTAAAGATACCAGGAAATCCATAGGTTTGGCTGTAGTGAATTATAATCTAATGAATTTGCCATTATCATAAATTATGAAGCCACCACAAAATTGTAGCTAATTGGATTCCAAGGTCTATTAAAGCTTATAACCACTTATATTGATATTTTCAAGACCCTCTTACATAAAGTGAGCATCTTTATTATTTTGTGTGCAGGCTGCTGGAAGGATGAAATATCAGGACTCTTTTCTTTAAGGAAATGTCCCAGAATGCATTTGGTCTTCTCGCTCACCTTGCATCTGGGTAAATGTTGGAATATATTACAATGACCTTTAAATGTGGCATTGTGGATTTGATGGCTGTCTCCCCACCTTAGGACTTCAAAGTTCCTGGTGGCAGAAAATGGCCAGGTTCAGAGTGGACTCCAAATAAATGCTAGCTGGGGCGTCTGGGTGGCTCAGTCATTAAGCGTCTGCCTTCGGCTCAGGTCATGATCCCAGGGTTCTGGGATCGAACCCCGCATCAGGCTTCCTGCTTGGCAGGAGGCCTGCTTTTCCCTCTCCCTCTGCCTGCTCCCCCTGCTTGTGTTCCCTCTCTCGCTGTATCTCTCTCTGTCAAATAAATAAATAAAATCTTAAATACATACATACATACATACATACATACATACATACATACATACTAGCTGAATGGAGTCTATTGTGTGCATCAGGTTTTTCTCAAAGATTATTTTCTTGAAGATTATCTCAAAGATATTTCCCATAGCGTTATTCAAAGAGCATTCTGCAAGATTTAAATATAGCAAAGGAGAAACATTTACCCAACGAATATGGTGTAAATGTTTTATCAAAGAAGGAGTGTATTTTCAGAAGAGCTTTCTAATCAATCTAGGTGAGAACATGGATGTTACAGAGCAAGTGTAAGAACACAGTTTAAGAATGCAGTGTAAGAACACAGTCATTGGAAAATTCAGGATGCAATCCTCAATTTGAAGATTTTACAGATATTGAGAGTGACAATTTCATGTTGAATATAAGAGTAAATGTAGTTGGTAGGGCAATTTGATGCAAATAGCAAGAAAAGAGAAGAATAGTCTAGTAGTCTAGTCACCAGACTGGGGATGGGAACTTCAATGAACTGAGCACAGGGGAGTTAGTAGCACTCATGAATTTAGCAATCCTGAATAGTAGAGAATGCCTTACTGTGTTTTGTTCCAATCATTTGTTATTCTCCCCTTTCTTTCTCCTCATCATCTACCTATGGAAAACCAGCTATTTTCCCCCATATATCTCCACTTGGTTTTTAGATAACAGTTGTGTCACTGTATCTTGAGTACATAGAGATTGCATGTCTAAAAGATATAATAGTAGTTTTAATAACAGAGATCTCAACTGAGGTTTAATTTCCTCTTTGGCACTTCAGTGTTCTTTCTGAATATTCTGCCATAGCTGTATGAGGGAACAATATCAATTTTAACATGCTTTGATTTAGAATAAAGTACTTCTTTTTTTTAAAAAAGATTTTATTTATTTATTTGATACAGAGAGAGAGATCACAAGTAGGCAGAGAGGCAGGCAGAGAGAGAGAGGAGGAAGCAGGCTCCCCACTGAGCAGAGAGCCCGATGCGGGGCTCGATGCTGGGCTCAATCCCAGGACTCTGAGATCATGACCTGAGCCAAAGGCAGGGGCTTTAACCCATTGAGCCACCCAGGTGCCCACAATAAAGTACTTCTTATCAAGATTATTCACCTACCTGTTATGAAGCAATTTTGGCAATCACTAAAACCATGAAATCTAATGATACAAATCTAATGGGGAATTTCACATATGGGCAGAATAAAGTCATCTCAATGGGAATTTCTTGTTGATTTGGAAAACTTATGAACTTATATGAACTTAATATTTTCCCTTCTGTATAGGTGTCTCTATTCATGAAAATTAACCCTTGGGTTAGAATAGATAGATCTATAGGAGAAAGATTTATTCTTCTGCATGACCTGCCTTTGGTGTTACTAAACACATGTGGTATTCAATCTTTAATAGATTATAATATGCAGGGGGTAAATAAACATTCTTATTTGTAATGATATTGTGGCTCATCACATGACAAAGCAGATGTAGACACTTTTGTTCTCATCTGTCTGCCTGCTTTGTGTCTTCTTCCTCAATAAATGCCATTCTTATTGAATACGCCTCTAATTCATACTTTGGAATTTTCCATTTCAACTTTCATGGCATTTCCATCACCATTTTCACATTCTGTACAGAGGCACACCATTCTAGTCAATTCTAGCAATTGTCCCACCAGAAGCACACAGATTGACAATCTTCTTTTCTTGGCCGTCTCTAGAATATCATCTTTCAAACTCTGTTGTGTCACACACACACACACACACACACACACACACACACACACAAGTCAGGCTTATTTGACTGATCTGCATTCTATCCTGATTGGCAAAATGTTTAAACCAGTTTTTTAAATAAGAATAGTCATTGATAGCTCTTTGGCTACTTAAAACTCATCTTAGGGCACCTGGGTGGCTCAGTCAGTTAAGTGTCTGACTCTTGGTTGTGGCTCAGGTCATGGTCTCCCAGTAATGGGATAGAGCCCTGTGTTGGGCTCTGCACTTAGTGCAGTCTGCTTCAGATTCTTTCTCCCTCCCCCTTTGTCCCTCCCTGCTCTCACTCTCTCTCTCAAATAAATAAATAAAATCTTAAAAACAAAAGCAAGAAACCATCATCTTTCCTCCTTTGCTTGTACTGAGCTTTTCAAGCTGCAGGAGAACAGAGCTGTGCCTGCTTGTCTTCTCCCCTGTCCCCATTATATCCTCATGCCTAATACAGTACTAACATATGTGACTATATTTTTGATAAGGAATGAATGGAACAATGAATATTGATGAGAGAAAAGTTTGATGACTTGCAATGCTTTTTTTTCTTGTTCTCTCTCAAGTCTATGCTTTCTATATTGTAGACTCCACTCAACTTTTTTAAAAATATTTTATTTATTTATTTGAGAGAGAGCACGAGAGAGAGAAAGCAAGCATGAGCAGGGGGGAGGGACAGAGTGAGAGAGAGAAGCAGACTCCTTCCTGAGCAGGGAACCCGATGCAGGGCTTGATCCCAGGACCCTGAGACCATGACCTAAGCCAAAGGCAGACTCTTAACCGACTGAGCCACCTACGTGCCCCTCCATTCAACCTCTTAAGTGTTTTTTTTCTTCCATTAATGAATTTTGTTGAATATTCCTCTTAACACCCAAGTTATTGCTGTATGCTCAGAATTATGCTGGATGCTAAAATTTATCATGCTTGATGGGCCTGTGAGATCATAATCCAAGCTCAGGAAGCTCAGCAACCACTGAGTCTGGTATGCGATGTAAAAGTGAGTATTCCTGGTTTTGTATGATTGTATTTGGAATATATACGTGGTATGATTTCAGTCTTCTTAAATTCGTAATATTTGTTATGTCTCTTTTTATGTGATTTAACCGGAGGATTCTTGTGTGTGTACTTGAGGATTATGTGTACTGTTTTTCTTGGATGGAGTGTTTTATATATAGCTTTTAGAACCATGTATTCTGAAGTATACTTCAAGTAAGTAATGTTCTTGTTGGAAAAAAAAAACCTTTAACTGAGAGTACTTGTTTAAAATAAAGCATATCAAAGGGGAGGTGCCTGGGGGGATGGGTGAAATAGGTGAAAGGGATTAAGAGTACACTTATGATGAGCACTGAATAATGTGTAGAATTGTCGAATCACTATTTTGTACACCTGAAACTAATATAATACTCTATATTAACTATTCTGAAATTAAAAGAAAAAACTTAATAAAAAAAGAAGTGAGTTTTCCCTTCCCTAAGTATACTAATGTCTACTTTATTTGGTGTTATATGGATGGATATACATGGATTCTACCTTCTCCCTGCACAACCATTAATTTCCATAAAAGAAAAAGAAATAAAGTCCTATGGCATTGAAAAAATAAAAAATAAAAAAAAGAATGTTACCCTTACCATACAACCACAAAATATTTTTTGCTTTATTCAGTGTTGATAGAAATAATACCATTAAATATTTCCCAGCAATCTTAACTTTAAAAATACCTGATACTCACTTTCCATCCTGACTAGAGTAGTGCTTATCAATTCTCCATGCAGATAGAAATCTTGAAGGCAGAGAATCTCATGAATATTATTGTTGGAGGGATATGGAAAAAAATAGCCATTTGCAAACCTGAAACTATGTGACATCTCCTGTTTTCGCTTTAAAATTAGTGCAAACTTTGAACTCCACTTTAAAACCATGCATTTGCTATTCATGGAGTAAAATTGACATCCTGGGTATATTTGCCCTGATCTAAAGCTCCACATACCCCTGGAGCCTATAGCTGGCACACCCCCATTTGTGAAGTCCAGAATTAGGGTTTGTAAGTTTGAAAGATACATAAGCCTAATGAAAAAAGAATTCTACCCCTTAACACCTAGGCTATGTTAAGGAAAATAAAATACAACTTATATGGTCAACTTAAGGGCTATTCTCAGCATAGACATATACAGCTGTAAGATTTCAGAGAAGCAAAATTTACTTCAAAAGGGGGAAACTTCCAGGAAGTTTTCAAGAGGAAGCAACATTCCAGGCAGTTAAGAATCTTCCTTTATGTGTTCAGTGAAAATATAGCTTAGGATCTACTTTTTAGTTTTCTGTTTCCTCCTCCCACACCTAGTCTGTGATCACCTCTTTCACATCTTTTGATAATCTCATCTCTAATTAATTATTTTATTTGCTACAAGTCAGGAAACAAAATTTAGCTTGTTTAATAATTTCTAAAGGAGGCTCTACGTGAAGACTTTCAAGTGAAATTGGTGAGTTTAGGGGTGGTGTGAGAGGTGTTTGGGATGCAGAAAGCCAATTATCTAGGTATGGAAATATGTTCCAAAGTATAGAGTTTTCTGAGAGACCACTGTCCTGATAATTGAAGTAATGCTGTGTTTATTAATGATAACATGTACACTATAATATATTATTACTCTTGTGTTTCTGTTTCAAAAAACTTCTCTTTATCGTTATTTTATTTCAACTCACACATGGACCAACTCATTCCAAGTTTTTGAGCACCTGATCTTAACTTGGGGTTTTAATGATATGTTGATGTTCTAAGAGGATTAAATGTAGCAGGGGTGGGTCTGTTAGGAAAGGGATGGGAGGGACAGATGGGGCAGGTTACACAGGACCATCATATGAGGTCCTGCTAGACCTGGAGGCGTAGGCTCTAACAGCTAGGTTGAAGGGAAGCAAGAAGGGTTTCAAGCAAGTGACAACTAATGATGAAGTTGGCATTTTAGGATGTTCACTCTGGCAGGCAATAAATCCTTAACTAAGGACAGTACAAACAGGGAGGGTATGCTCTGGAGACAATTAGAAAATGGAATTGACAGAACTGAGTGACTACTGGAAATGAGTTTAGAGTGAGCCAGGAGAAGTTGTCTAGATGTACACCCATGTTTTGAATGGGCTAGAGAGATATAGTAAAAATTTAATAGTAATGAAAATAACATTATTGAGTATCTACTGTGTGCCTGGTGCAAGACTGAATGCTTTACGTGAATTTTTAATCAAGTAGCATGGCAATCCTTGGAATTTGGTATAATTAGTGTCTCCATCTTAAACATGACGAAACTGGGGCGCAAAGGGGTTTCCTAGCCAGAGCTCACACAGCTAGAATTGAGCAGAGGTGGGCGTCACAGGAATAACAAGTGAGACAGGCACTTAAGGAATCTCCATATGGATGGCCAGTACTTTATTGTACAAAGAATGCTTTTAAATCAGGTATTTTAGTTGATCCTCACATAACACTGTGGAGTAGGCATTGTTGTCATCATTTTACAAATGTTGAAACTGAGACCTAGAAAGAATGAGTTTGTTGTCTAAGATGACACAGCAAGTAGATGACAAGTCTGGTTCAGATAAGAAATCTGAATACTTTGCAGAACACTACAACTTCTTCTTTACAGGCCTCATTGGTAAGTTATGGCCACTGCTCACTTTGTTGCATGTTCCATAATTCACGGGAAAAGAGTGGAGAGGATAAAGTTTAGAATCTGGAATCAGACTGCTTAGGTTGACATGCCATTTTTCCTGTAAGACCTTTGTCAAGTTCTATAACCTTTCTGAGTCTCTTTTCTTATCCAGGTAATAGGAATAATAATTGCATCTTTTGCTATTTTTATGGGGCTCCAGTCATAATTTTTAAAAGATAATTTAATTTATACAAAGTGCCTGGAACCTAGTAAAATTCAATAAGTGTTAGTAGTGATAACATTAGTTCAAAGAAGTGACATGACATTAAACATGGAAGGAAAAATTAAAATAAATAAAATTGCATTTGAAGTGAACTTTAAGGGATTTCAGAAGGTATAGAAGGAGCAGTACTGTGGTTATGGGATTTAGAATATTTTTAATCCTGGGTGTTATTTTTGTTTAGAGTTTATGAGTAAGAGAGTTAAATTATTGGAAATGTACTTAAAGAAAAGCAATTAGGGGCGCCTGGGTGGCTCAGTGGGTTAAGCCTCTACCTTCAGCTCGGGTCATGATCCCAGGGTCCTGGGATCGAGCCCCACATTGGGCTCTCAGCTCAGCAGGGAGCCTGCTTCCCCCTCTCTCTCTGCCTGCTTCTCTGCCTACTTGTGATCTCTCTCTGTGTCAAATAAATAAATAAAATCTTAAAAAAAAGAAAAGAAAAGAAAAGCAATTAGGTAACCCAATGTAATGGTTCTGGTGGGAGTCCCTAAGGTCCCAGCCATGAGTGATAGTGGAAGGCACAGAAAGAGGACAAGTCCGAGGTACTGCACAGCATGTTAGGAGAGCTCTTCCCAGCATGAATTTGGGTTGTTTCCCCACAGTATCACTTGGTGAAAAATAAAAAATGCAAACTCATTTTCCATTTGGACTAGGAAAAAATCTAATCTGGACAGCATTTGCTACATTTCATTGTATAATGAAATACATTCCAGAATCAGATATAAATGATTTGGGAGTTACATGATGTTCTGATTGCCTGTACTTTGTTTTTATCCTTTGGCACAGGAAACCTGGTGTTGGTATATGGATTCACTAATCCATCTTTGCTATTGTCTGCATTCTGAGAAGTGTTTATTTGATGACTTGTACACATTTATGCTTGCATGCATGTGAATTTTCCACTTGATGCATGATATCTAGGATTTTTTTTCCCAGAATACAAAATACATAAGACATAAAAATATCTATACCCTAGTGGTTGTACTTAGTATTTCAGTCTCAGTTGGGTTTTCATGGTTGTCTAGCTGTTAAGCTGAATTAACTTTGAGTAGAGTGATTACTTTAAAATTATTACTAATAGTGTTTTAATTTTTCACATCCTAGATTGAATAAGAGTGGTTAGACTTTTTGTAATGAGCTGGATATTTTATTTTATAATGATAACTTCAGAATGTCTGTGATCTAAAACTAGAAAAAGTTTTTGAGACCATGCATAATCTTAGGGAAAGGTGAAAGGGGACATTTAAGCCTAAGTGCTATTTTTCAACATAAATACCTGTCTGACAATCCTGGATCCACTGGGCCATCCAGTCCATCTGCATGAAGTTGTAGGTGCTTATTCATATTAGGGCAAGTATCTGACTTGGATGGTCTGGTAGTAGGTATACCCTTCCAGATGAGTATCCTTCCTCACTTCTACTCCATGAGAATCTCAAGGTCTGAAATCAGCTCAGACCTAAGGTGACCAACGATGGATACAGTCATAACTGGGTTTTTACTTCATATGTTTCTCTTTGGCATCTGTTCAAATGAGCTCAGGTGTTAGGCACTCTCAGAATTGGGAGTCAAAGGCTTTTTTATGTCCTAACACCTGTGAACATAGCCTGATTGGTCAAATAAGAATAAAGAATGAGCTATCACAACAATTCACATCGTTATATCTTATGCAGATAAGTTTGTAAGTTTTACTGTGTATGAGGTAGCAAATAAAAATACCACTGAGAACTGGCATAGTGAGGCCTAGAACTACCTCACTCAGTGATTGTCTCTATAAAATCACAGCCCCTCTGCATCTCGTTGGACATTCAAAATATCCTTGAAGTGCTAGAAACAAGCAATCTCTTTTTAAGTCTACTACCTCACATATGCCTCATGTGTCCATAACTTACCTGAATGAATCCTTTAAACGAGCTGTTGATGTCCTATTAGCTGCTTTTTCCTCCCAAAGAAATTCATGTTCAGCTGCAAGATAACTTCCTGTGTGAAATTTACAGGTCTGTCAGCCATAAAAACCATTAATGCATAATACATAAATAAAATGTATGCTCTTTTTGAAAAAAAAAAGGCAAAAGAATAAAAGAAAGGAATTTAGTCTCTGCTTTCCAAGGGAGAAAACATGAATCTTGCATTTTTATTTTTGATGCCGTTTTGCCTTTAAATATATGAGATGACTATTAATGCCCATATTCACAGCAGGAGTAGAAGAGAAATGACAGTAAATTGTAAAGCACATTTACATTATAACAAGGCCCATGGAAGCATTGTAATTCACACAGTTATTTCAGCAGAGGTTGGACTTCCTCCAATTTAATTTTCTGAAGTTGGGCTGTGCAGCTGGGTCATTCCTGGTCTAATCTGGGAAATGTATCTCTTAAGGCTGTGGATCAGAATGCCAGCCTCCTAGCTGTCACCAAGGAGCATCATTTACAGCCACTGAGATCTGAGGGCAAAGCATCAGAATCACTTTATGTGGACACAGCAGCCTAGCTAGCTTCATAAATTCTCTTGCAAAGAGCAATAATCAATATTTCATGTTTAATGATGCAGAGCTAAAATTAGTATAGATTTTGTGTCTTCTACTTTTCCAAATTATGCAAACATTAGTAACCCCATTTTTAGTGCTCTTATTACATTTCCATTTAAAAAAGGCGGGGGGGGTGCAGTAAGGAAGATTGGTGATGTTTAATTGAATGATAGAATAGTCAAAAGTGTCAAAAGTAATTTTGGCTCTTATGTTAAATAGTTACCTTTAGGCTAACATGAAATTATTTCCAACACAAAAAAATGATGTATGTAAGTGGCACAGGGCTTGTCACCCATAACTACACAATGAAGTAAATTGCAGATTGTTTCTGTGTTGTAAGTTACTTTAAATGTTCTGTGATATGCTGGGAGTAAAATGGCCAAGGCATAAGTCAGAAAAGTTAAGTTTTGGTGTTTAAATATAAGTGCAATTCAGAGAAAAAATAATTTCGAATGAATTTCTTATTTTAAACTTGTTCAAAAGACATATCCTGCTTGTTTAGACAGTAGAAGTGGCAAGGACAGAAAAAGAATAAAGGAACAATATTTTATTATTGGGAAGATTAAGGGGCTGAGCAAGTAGCCACAGAGATGAGCTGACCTAACCTTTTAGCTATATTCTCCTGTCTGTGACTGTAGAAAAACCAGCAGGAGTAAGTAGGAGGGACAGCCAGACACAAAAGAACAAAATCTAGCATCTGCCATCTAGTCTAACAGTTTACATCCAAGTTACTTCAGAACAACTCTTATGATATTGGGAAGCATAGGCTTTGGCAAGAAAGCAATCATTTATGCCCCTAACTGTACAGCCTGAATTTCACAGTCTCCTGTAACACAAGCTTTATTTGGGAAAATGGGATTAAGGATATGGAATTCTATATGTCTTGGTTGTGCTTGAATAATTCAAGCAAAAGCAAAGTTAAGATCCTTGAGGCATGTCAGCCAGAGTCCAGTAAGAAGACATATGACTCCTTTAAAAGGGTGATTGAAAGAGTTAATGGAATGGCTACATAGATATGGGCAGGGTATAGGGAAAATCACAAGGGATGGTGATGCATCTGGGTCTATCAATAGCTAGAAAGGGCAACAATAAGGAAGGGAAATGAAGTGAGGGAAAGGGAGAAAAGGAAAGAAAGGGCAAGAAATGGGAGCATTTATGGGACTATGGCAAGAACCACCTTGTGGGAGAGGCCACCCCATGGGAGCTGTGGCCTCTAGTAACACCAGTCTGTGCTTTCATAAGAGACAGGAGAAAGGAGATAAATAACTCCAACTTCTCTCTTCTGCTAACCTCTGATCTTATGCAGTGTCTCCCACTGCTCAAATCCTATCCAAAGACACAAGACCAAGGGGCCTGGTTGATACAGCCCAAAATTTTGAGCCTCTCAGAACTCAGAGGAGAGTGGGGATGAGTCAGGTGTCTGAATGGGGAGATGTTGGTCAAGCAGAACAAAGTTTCAGTTATGCAAGATAAGTAAATTTTAGAGATCCAATGAATAACAGTGTACAGTTAACAGTACTGTAGTGTATACTTGAAATTTGCTAAGAGGGTAGATCTTAAGTGTTTTTACCTCACCAAAAAAAAAAAAAAAAAGAGAGAGGGGAGGAAAGGAAGGAAGGAAGGGTAACTGTAATGTGATGGATATGTTAATTAGCTTGATTATGGTGATGATTTCACAATGTTTACATATATCAAATCATCAAGTAGTATACCTTAAACATATATAATTTTAAATTATCAATTATGCCTCAATAAAGCTGGAAAAAATATAATGTTAAATAAAAAAGAAAGTTACCGAACGATTTTTTAAAAAAAGTTTATTGGGAGAGGTAGAGATGCATCAGCAGAGCACATACAATTTCTTGGGATTTTTAGGGGCATTAAGCTACTAAGATTTCTTTTCGCTTCAGTTAGAACAAAGCATTCAATTCATGTATCATTCATTTATTCAACAGATATTTATTAAGCACCTTCTAAAGGCCTTATTGGGGAATAGGCATCTCAGTGTGAGCAAATCACCATCCCTTACTTCAAAGATCTTGGTGGCGGGGTGGCAGGGTGAATCAGGTAGAGAGAGAATGCTAAAATAGGGGTCACCATGGTTTGCTAAGGAAGCAAGGTATGGTATCAGACCTTCCTGTTGAGTTCCAAAAACTTCTAAGAGAAGAAAAATGTTGGGGGCTTCCTGAAGGAAGAGTGGGAGTGGGTGAGTAAAATAATTGGGGACACACTGTTATTGAATGTCCAATAAGAGAGGAGGTGAGTTCCAGGATTACGTGAAGTTTCGTATGACCAGATTTAGGGAGGGAGTGTGTGGGGTAGGGCATATGAGGTGGAGAGCTGGGTCCTGTTGCACCAGACCTTGACTGAGGAATTTGGATTCTATCCTCAAAGCACTGGGGAGCTACAGTTGGTTTCTAGTGGGGAAACGACATCGCCAGATAGGAAATCAGAGACAGAAAAGACTAGTGGGAGAAACCAGTGATGGGAAAGACATACAATTTGTATTTTTTTAAAAAGATTTTATTTATTTATTTGACAGAGAGAGAGAGAGATTACAAGTAGGCAGAGAGAGAGGAGGAAGCAGGCTCCCTGCTGAGCAGAGAGCCAGATGCGGGGCTCGATCCCAGGACCCTGAGATCATGACCTGAGCCGAAGGCAGAGGCTTTAACCCACTGAGTTACACCCAGGCATCCCAATTTGTATGTTTTTAATGGTAAATTGAAGCAAAACTTTGTCAAAAAGTGAAACTCCAAGTGAAGATCTGTTGAGCAAGCAACTTCCTTATCCATTTCCAAGAAAATGAGGACATCGTTTCGAAATTCCAGGCCATTTGAATTGAAGTGTTTTTGTATAGTTAGCTTAAATAACCAAATGATAAAATCAATCCTCCAAATTGTCAGCAGAACAGCTGTTCAGAAAGCTCTTGTTAGTCATTGACCTTATGTTTAATATGATTTCCTAGAACGTGGATAGTCAGATTGAATAAAGTACTGCATCAAAGCCCTCCCCACACAGCAAGCTCTCTGCAATGAAAGAACCAAGGAAAGGAGAGTGCCTGGCACAGAGTGCAAAAGCCCTTTATTTCCTGCCCCCCAAATCCCCAGGGAAAAAGAAAAGAAGAAAGCATGCCACAGGCACATCTTAGAGAAAAAAGTGCTGGGACTACTAACAGTTCAGTCTCTTTCCTGATCATAAACCAGGGGGTAAAAAAGAACAAGTTTATGACCTAAAAGTCCTCCTTGGTTTTTGAGAATAACCATGGATTCTTATTCAGTCTGTTTCCTTTCAGTATAACAGCTGCTTCATCTATTGCTTATGTCACTGGAGGCGGGATTCGATATGATGAAGGATTAGATGGGAGGGTTGGAGGTTTGGGGGAAAATAGAGAATAAATATGGAGACTTGTTTATAGAATAAGAAACCAGTGTCTGTAGTGCTGAAGAGTTAGTTTTACCTACTAACTACCTTTACCTACTACCTACTAAACTTTACCTACTAACTTTACCTACTGCCTACTAAAATAAAAAGCCATGTATAGGAGTGAAAAGGGTGCTCTATTATCTGTTTGTCTACCTATCTACCTACCTATGGATCTTCTTTATCTTCTTACCCATTTATCATATATGTACTCTGCCGCTATCCTGCTGGCTTCCACTTACTGTGAAAAGCATACGTGTAAAAGAGTTAAAATAAAAATAAAGAATTTCACACACCATATAGTACAAGAACAGGGTATAATTGTACTAACAGTGTGGAAAAAAAGTAGTTCTGATAACTGAGTATTTAATTTAGCTTAAGCTTCAAGGCAAAATAGACAACCTCTGTAAGACTTATAAATTATTATTGTTGTTGAAAAGAAGTACAATATTGTACCAGAAGGGGAAAATATCCCCTCACAGTAAATCCTAAAATTTTATTCTTTTATATGAGAGAACCTGTAGCAAAATGTACAGTGTCTTATAGAGCAGTTTTTCAGAAGATGCAGAAATGTTCTTCATATGAGGTTTGTTATACCAATTTTCAATATAAAAGCAGCAGTATTTAATAAAAAGGAACTGAAGACCATGACCTGCTTTATCCACTATTCTTCGAATAACACATGTTTTAAGACACTGACAACACAAAACAAAATAACAAGAACTGCCAGTTCTGAACTTTCATAGTCCCATGCCTCATCGAAGTTAGGGTTTTATATATAGTAGCCCTAGGTTACGGCTCATACTGTCACTTCTCAGTTTGGATTCTTTCAACTGAAAGAAAATAGGAATCTTAACCAAAAGTGCCTTAAGCAAATGAGGGAATCTACTGGCTCATGAAACTGAAAAGTCCATCAGTATGCTGGTTTCCAGCTCCAGTTTGACTGAGAGGTTCACAGCATCACTAGAACATTGGTTCCTTAGCTGTTTTCCTTGGCTTCTATCCTCTCTGCTATGTTATCTTTTTCTTCCAGTTAGTAGCTCTTACCATAGCAAATATTTGCATTTGTTCCAGGGTTCTTCACACTTCAAAATCCTTATACTCTAGAATTCAGAGGAAAAAAACAGAAATTCTTCTCTAGGGATCAAAGTTAAGCTTAAACAATAAACATTGGTTGAGCAACTAATTACAAAATATAATGCTGAGTGAATTAAATGAGACACAAAAGAATAATTTTATATAAAATTCTAGAATAAGCCAAATTAACCTATGATGATAGAAATCAGGACAGGAGAGGGAAATTGAGAGAGAAGAATTGGAAAGGAACTTTCTAGAGAGAGAAATATTCTTTATTTCATTTTTGGGTGGTGGTTCTGCCAGTGTATGCATTTGTCAAAAGTTGTATGTTTATGATCTGTGCATTTCATGCACTTAAAAATGAAAGTCTGGGTACTAAAAGGTCATGCTGGCTGTTTAAGGAGAATTGACTGAAGTGGGCTACTGTGGAAAACAGAGATAGGAGACTCACAGTTGACTTAGGCCACACTAAGCAGAGGTCAGTTCTGGATATATTTTGAAATTGAATCAACAAAACTAGCTCATTGTGTGTTGTGAGAGAAACAAAGGCATAAAGCCTGACTCCTAGGTTTTAGCTCTGCATATCTAAGTGAATAGTGACGCCATTTGCTAAAATGAGGAAGAAGTGGTGAAGAAGGAGCTTGGGGTGGGAGGGTGGAGGCAAGGAAATCAAGACTTTTGTTTTGACCTTGAGATGCCCACTGGACATGCATCTGGAGCTGTCAAGTAAGAAAGTAGTGTAGAAGGGAAGAGTTCAGAGGAGAGGTCAGGTGCAAATATAAATTTAAAGCCATGGAACTAGATAGGACCTCTTGAGAAGTGAGGATTGATAGGGAAGAGGACAGATGCCTAGGATAAACTGATACCATATTTCCAGAGGAGCTAAGATTTTGTAGGAGTGAGGAGGATCTGGGAGAATCAATGAGGAGAAGAAGGGGTCCCATACCTCCTTTAGACTGTGCTGGGTATAGCATGTGGGATAGAAATGACCACTTCTTAAACAGACTGCAGGGGAGATGGTGTGTTCAGGGACTCAGCCAAGTTTGTCATCAGCAAAGTTCTCTATATCCTAAAACTCTTTTCTAAATGGTTCTTTGATCTTCTTGCTCTAACAAAAACTTATCTGGTCCCAGAACAGTGAGGCAGGGTACAGTCAGAATAAGTTGAAGGAAATGTTCAAAAAAGTTGAGGAGATAGAGGATTTTGCTAATGACAGACTGTGAATTCGAGAGGGCTCAGTGGAAAGGTTGGAGGGATTGGGGAGAGATGGGTGATGGAGTCAAATTCTGGGAAGCACAATGCAGTAAAAAGTTAAAGAAATTGAGTAATGGGAGATGACCTAGGAGACTTGGAGGTCTGGTAGCTTAGAAGCATGTTGAGACTAGTCCTGATGGTCTTGTAGGGACAAATGTGTGTAGTTGGGGCTTTCTCTTAGCACTTTAGCAGTTTTTGTGAAGAGGCAAGTAGTGGCTTCTGTTATATCCCTGAACCAATCACTGTGGCCTGAAGAATGGGACTGCAGAGACTATGGATACCTGAAATGTAGAGAAGTGTGTGTGTGTGTGTGTGTGTGTGTGTGTGTGTGTGTGTGTGTGTGTGTGTGTGTCTTGTGCATATCTGAGCACTGTGACTCAGGGACAAGGTTATGTAGAGTTACCAAGAGACAGGAGGGGATGATTGCTGAATGGCCAAACCCAGCACACACTCATTAGAGCCCTTCACCCAGCAACCAGCAAACATAATACTGTTGACAGAGTAAGTTTGGGAAGAGTATAAGTGGATCCATATAAACACATCCCCACTCTGGGAAAATAACGGGAAGTATTATCTTTAGTGGCATAAAAAAATCACAATTTGAGTGACAGTATTATATTCTAATTTGATCAGGGATCAAATTTTATTGTATGTTTAAGCACTTATCTATTGCAAAGTCCAGAGCTCTCAACAGTGTGTTATCTCAGTTTTGCAAACAACTGTACTCAAATATTATTACCCACAAGTACATGGGGTCAATTTGTAAGATACTTCTTTTCTTTTCCACAGGAAGAAATGAAAAGATTGCAGAATCCTTTAGAACAAGTTAATGATGGAAAATATTTACTTGAAAAGTAAGTAAAAAATACCAAAGGGAATTATATTATGTTTGAGGTTAAAAAGCTTGCAAGAAAAAAAAAATACTTGACAAGGCAAAAATGAATAAGTAAATTCCACAGTTTTTATGATATCATTGTAGTCAAGACCCAGAAATATGTCTCATTTGAGATACAGATAGATAGATTTATGGCTAGTTGAGCTATGATACACAAACTATACTGATTAACAGAATAATATGATGCATGGAGATGTGATGTGGTGTCTGAGGGCTTAAAACCCTGCCCAGTTTTTGACTTTTAACCAGTGATGTATATGGAAGTTAGTCCTAAAATTTTCAAAAAGCATAAAGGTAACAGGGGGATAGAATGAACATTTAAAATAATATTAGAGAATGGAAAAAAACTGCACTGAAAAAAAAGCAAGCAAGAAACAGATGAAATTTAACAGGGATACAAGTGAATTTTTCTTTAGATTTTTAAAAAATTGTGCAATTAGAGCATGTGAGAGATATATTCTGATTTCAGTTTGTGAATAGATGCTTAGAGGTCTTATCTGATATTAACATGAGGCCATGATTTTATATGGCTTCTAAAAAAAATTACAACATTATACTGATCAATAGCCATGCATTGTCAAGATAAAAGAAAAAATGAACTATCATTTGGTGAGCATTTGCAATATCCTCCATATTAGTGAATGCTTACAATTGTTTCCTCATAGAATTCTGATTACAGCCTTTGACATAGGTACTATTTCCATTTTATTGACAGGGAAAGAGGCTCAGAGAGCTTTCAGCGCTTGTCTAAGTATACTTAGCTAAGAGTAGTGAGGGTCAGAACTTGGATGCCACCAGTGCTCTCAACCCCTGGCTAAGTCCCAATGCAAAGCCCATGTGGGTGCCACCAGTGGCTCTGGTTATCACATTTAAAAGGCACGTAGAGGGCGCCTGGGTGGCTCAGTGGGTTAAAGCCTCTACCTTCAGCTCAGGTCATGATCTCAGGGTCCTGGGATCGAGGCCCACATCGGGCTGCCTGCTCGGCAAGGAGCCTGCTTCCTCCTCTCTCTCTGCCTGCCTCTCTGCCTACTTGTGATCTCTCTCGGTCAAATAAATAAATACATAAAATCTTAAAAAAAAAAAAAAAGGCACGTAGAGGGGCATCTGGGTGGCTCTATCAGTTAAGCGTCCAGTTCCTGATTTGGGCTCAGGTCTTGATCTCAGGATCGGTGAGATCAAGCCCCTCCTTGGGTTCCACTCTGGGTGTGGGGCCTGCTTAAGATTCTCTCTATCCTTCTCCTTTGCTCTCCTCTACTCACATGCTCTCTCTCTCTGTCTTTAAAATAAAATAAAATAAAATAAAATAAAATAAAATAAAATAAAATAAAATAAAATAAAATAAAATAAAAATCACATAGACCTTTCCAAAAGCATCAGAGGAGGTCAATTAAAATTGTGAGGATTCTGGAATCATGTGAAACTATTACAAAGAACTGAGTATGTGTACTTGGAGAAAAGAAATCTCAGGGGGAACACAATGGCTTTCCTTAAACATTTGAAGGAATTTTCCTATTAAAAAGGGGCTAACTTGCTTTTCTTGCTCTAGAGAGCATAACAAGAATCAGAGAGCAGGATTTATGGAGAGACAGCTTTGTGACTCAGAAAAAGAATAACTTTTGTGAAAATGCTGCCTACCCAACAGAATGGACTTTTTTGTTAAGGGGTGAGATGACAGATACTAGAACCACTAGACAGATACTAGAGGTTTCCAAGAGTGAAATGCCCATCCATCTGAAGTACTATTGAAAAGCATTCCTGAAAATAGGAAATCTTGGATGTGATTCCTCTTTCTGATTTTATCCTAGCTTTGTGAGTCTGGAAAAATTATTTAACCCCCTTAACCCAGCTTCCTCATCTTTAAAAAATGAAGATAGTAACACTGAATTGACAATCTTAGTGAGGGCATTAGATAAGACATGCACAATAGCACAGTGCCTTCAGTGTTAGCTCCTTCTCTTTCCATCCTGGTTGCTGTTTGTTCTAGACAATTTCAGGTTCATTCTGTCTCCATGATTCTAAGAATTTGCCATGTTGTCACTTGAAGGACGGTTTTAGCCCTTTGAGTAATGAAGTTTCTGGGTTATCTTCAGATTTAACGTATCCTTATCATTAATATGAGTAACTAAGAATAAATTTCTTTAGTTCCCATGCCCCCCACCATCACTAGCAATATGTAAACAATAATAATTAAAAGGTTTTTGGCTGTGTAACTAGAAAGATTTTCCTCTATGGAGATTAGTCTGGTAATGACATTACATCAACGGTTCTTCATCCTGGATGCCCTTAGAATCACTTGGGAGTTAAAAATGGCATAAGCCTTGGCATCACCTCCACCCTAGACGACTGAATCTGAATCACTGGGGATGACGTCCTTAAGTTGGTATTTCTTTTTTTTTTTTTAAAGATTTTTTTTTTATTTATTTATTTCACAGCGGGAGAGAGATCACAAGGAGGCAGAGAGGCAGGCAGAGAGAGAGGGGGAAGCAGGCTCCCTGCTGAGCAGAGAGCCCGACGTGGGCCTCGATCCCAGGACCCTGAGATCATGACCTGAGCCGAAAGCAGAGGCTTTAACCCACTGAGCCACCCAGGCGCCCGTTAAGTTGGTATTTCTTAAAAGCTGACTTTGTGTGACTCAGATGAGGAGCTGGGGATGAGAACCAGTGCTCTAGGTGCATTTTAGATTCCTTTTGGTTATTCAATGATTTCACGTAGCTTAATTCTCTTAGGACACACTTTCTCTGTGACTTTCAGCCCTTTTGACACAGGGCCACTGAGCCAACAGTCAAGAAAGAATTCTTGAGACATTTTTGGTGCAGAAGGGTGTTTTTATTAAAGCATGGGGACAGGACCAGTGAGCAGAAAGAGCTGCACTGTGATCTCGAGGTGCAATTGACTATACACTTTAAGGTTGTGGGGGGAGGGTAGAGATAAAGAAAGCCTCTAAATGGATTTCCATATGCGAAATAAGACTTACAGGATTCTGGAGGTCTGGCTGTTCTCAAACTGAAGTTGCTTTTAGTCTCCAGCAAAACATGAGCATTATTAAGGCAGCCAGGAGTTCCTTGAGGAGTATCACACTCTTCATGTCTTAGGTATTTGTCAATAGGCTGCAAGTTGTGAGGAAATTTGATTTTATCTACGTTTCTCTTGCCTTTGTTCTCCTCATCACTTTTATCTATTAAATTTGGTTATGTTGGTATTTCATTATTGATTTTAATATAAGAAATGCACTCCAGAAGTTTTTTCCTTGCTAATTGACCACAACTCTGTATTAAACTTCTCACTAATACCAGCATGTATCTTTCCCAGCTCTCTGCTCTCAGGAAGATTTGTGAAGATTAATGGCAGATATGTGGGCTTCTGCCTCCTTCTTCCTCCCCTATTCTTTCCTTGCTTTCCAGAAGCCTGGGGAAGCTAAAAGCTTCTGGAAATGGCCAGTCAGCTTTGCATACTTATTTTTCCTTATCATGATTGAGGAATTCCAGAGATGGGAATTAAAGCTCCCCTCAAAGCACACAGGCCTGTTGGGTAAGCTTCCCTTTCATGTTTGACCAGGACAGAGAGCAAACAATGGCTCCCGGCTCTAACAACCTATACCCATTTCCCTGGAATTCGAGAGATTTTCCCGGTTGGCTCTGGGGCAGGGCTGTGTCCTTGAAAACTGTCAGACTTGATTGAAAAATTGGTGTACTTTGAGCAGTTCGGCATTTAATTATAGCTGTAGCTGACTTAGGTGCTGATGTAAATCATCTCAGCTACTTGAAGTGACCGTAAGTTAAGTGATAGTGGTGTCATAGCAGTTGATCAGTTATTCCCGCTTGGAACATTACATTTATTCTGAATGCTCAACAGGGTTTTGTGGTAGTCAGTGTGAAGGGAGGAGGGCAAGCTGCAACTCTACTCTACTGGAGACTGTATGTAGGGCCAGTCCAGTGCATTGTGCACACATACATGCACACACTCAGTAAAGCTTCCTGTGTGCCCATAAACAGAAGAGTAGTTTGTAAGGCCATTGATTAAGAGCCTGCTTATAACTGTATTGTTTTTGACAATCATTTATTAACTTAAATAAGACCTTAGGGTGACTGCTATTTGTTGTAAACACTGAATCAGGCCGGCTTTCTGGTGGGAAATGTGTGATTGCTAGTCACACATTCATCTCCCATATCATCATTTTATTACCCACAGGTAATTATTGATGGGATGAGCTAAAGCTATCCAATTAAAACTACAGGTATTCATAGTTTAGAGTTTGTTGAGGTTGTGTAAATTATAACCGCAAATTAGCAAATTTGTTAATTTTATAATTTTTTTCTTTTTATGAAAACTTGAGCTTTGCCTTTGGTTGCTGCGAAACTACAGGTCCCACAACACCTCACATGTATCTCTATTGCCCAGTTTGTTAATATGCTATTAAGGGGTTTAATTAACAAAATCTTAAAGTGTCTTTGCTATAAGGCTGTTGTCACTACAAGATCACAGACTTGTAAAAACAAGACTTTTCATGCCCATCAACCCTGGATTAAGTCCCTCTGTGTTTCCCCTATAGTAATATCCATCACACTGGTAATTATTTGTTTAATATCTCTCATCTCCTAGATTGTAAAACCGTAGAACAGAGACCATGTCTAGTGTTTTCACCATTGTATCATTTGTGTTCTGCATCATTTCTGACACATGGTAGACATACAGTATATTTACGAATGAGTGAATACAGATGAATTAATAACGAACCCAGAATATGAATGGCGCAGAAGAAACAAGACTGTTTTTTTTCCTTATCTCTCAGCATCCCAGCTGGACAACCACAAAGCTGTATTGTGCTGATGGCACCATCTACCGGCTGCATAGGAATTTATCTAACCTACTATGTGTTTCCCCCACCTCTTGGTTATTACTTTCAAAAGAGGAGAAAACCTGGGGCACTTGGGTGGCTCAGTGGGTTAAAGCCTCTGCCTTCAGCTCAGGTCCTGATCTCAGGGTCCTGATCTCAGGGTCCTGGGATCAAGGCCTGCATCGGGCTCCCTGCACAGCAGGGAGCTTGCTTCCTCCTCTCTCTCTGCCTACCTCTCAGCCTAGTTGTGATCTCTCTCTCTCTCTCTCTCTCTCTCTCTGTCAAATAAATAAATAAATAAAATCTTTAAAAAAAAAAAAAAGAGGAGAAAGTCCTAGATAAATAACTTCAGCACAATTTTTTTTTCCAGCACAATTTTTTTTTAAATCTTTTCTTTTCTAAAACCATAATTCTGGTCCTTATTATCAGACCAATTTGAATACCTTCATAAGTATTTTCCGTCATTCTCCCTTCTCGCTCCTACCAGAAATCACCCTTAAACATCCCATTTAAATTTCCCCACCCCAAATGCTTTATGCTTCCCTGCAGCAATGCTTTTCACACGGTAGGTAACAGTCCACTGATAGTTTGTTAAATCAATTTGATGGGTCACCCCTGAAATGTAATTTTTTTATATAATTATAAAAACCTGAAATATAATAAAAGATATCAGCATACATTACATGTCGTTGGGGAAATAATGTTCTTTGAAATTTTTGTTTCAGTTTAACCACACGTGTGCGTGCACACACACACACACACACACACCCTTAACACACGCATGTAATGGATTGGGATGCCAAATATTTGACCTATGAGAACCACAGTCAATATGATTAAGTTTAGTAAGTATGACATTAAAATCCTTCAAGCAGTATTTTGTGGTTGTTAAGACTTGAGTTTTAATGTGGCTTCTGCTGTATAGTGACTTGAACATAATCTTTTTTTTTTTAAGATTTTATTTATTTATTTGACAGAGAGAGATCACAAGTAGGCAGAGAGGCAGGCAGAGAGAGAGAGGAGGAAGCAGGCGCCCCGCTGAGCAGGGAGCCCGATGCGGGCCTTGATCCCAGGACTCTGAGATCATGACTTGAGCCGAAGGCAGAGGCTTTAACCCACTGAGCCACCCAGGCGCCCTGAACATAATCTTTTTGAGCTTCAGATTTCTCAGCTGTACAATGGGGAAAATAATTGGTAGAGGCTACTGTGAGAATTGAATAAGATAATACTGTATAATATCTATGACAGTTTTATATATAATTTGTGGCCAATGACTATTGATTTTCTGCTTATCCAAACTTATTTCCTACTTTTATCCTCCACTTTCACCAAATTGCTCTTTATTGTCTAAAAATAGTCTGAATTCTATCACCCCAATCCTATGTTTTAATATCTCGCTCATATGTATTACCTTTCACAGCTCAACTTGCCTAGTTCCTGTCCATTCTTCAAAACCCACATCAACTCCCACCATCTCCATGAAATCTTCCTTGATCATTGTAGCACCCAGTGATTGCCTAATAAGCCCACAGGAACAGTGATCCTATATCTATAGACCCCTGCCAGGAGTTTTCCAGGTGGAGATTCATGTTTTTCTCACAATGGGAGCTCTGCAAAAGCTTACAGAATGAAAGGAGGAAAGGTTTAATGGCAGTGGTGCCATTGGGGTGAGAATGAATGAGATCCTCTCTACAACTTGGACAAGGCCATGGGATTTGTAACACATTCCTTATGCTTTTTTCTCCCCCTGAAATGGCCCAATATTTTGTTTTCCTCTTTGCTTAAAGGAAATGATTTTCATGCCTTAAATATGAATGTTGAGCTGAGAAGTAAAAATCAAAAGAACAGAAAAGGTAAGAGGCAAAACAATATTTTCTTTTGATGATATGGTTATTTATCCATTATCCATCAATAGCAATCTTTAGGCCTCTTTGAATTAACTCAAATAAAAAAAAAATGAGGGCGCCTGGGTGGCTCAGTGGGTTAAAGCCGCTGCCTTCGGCTCAGGTCATGATCCCAGGGTCCTGGGATCGAGGCCCACATCGGCTCTCTGCTCAGCAGGGAGCCTGCTTCCTCCTCTCTCCTCTCTCTCTGTCTGCCTTTCTGCCTACTTGTAATCTCTCTCTGTGTCAAATGAATAAATAAAAATCTTAAAAAAAAAAAAAGAATGTATATCTGCTTTTTCAAATGAATATAAATTAGCAGTTTTATTGCTATATAGGTTGTGTAGATTCAGCTATATTGAGGCATTATTTCTGTTTCTAGTCACCAGTTGTCCATGGATATGGAGAATAATATTGAAAAGTATCACCTCAATCTACAGCCCCTGGAATCAAAGGTGAAAATGTAAGTTATTTCAGTTTACATTAAAGCATTAGTTTTACAGTTCTTGTTTTATGAACTTTTAGACTACTCTGGAGTTTTCAGGTACAAGAATTAAGCATTTATATATTTCACATCTACATGTTAAGCATTATTTCCTCTTTGTTCTGAGCAGCAACAAAACTGTTTTGGGCAAACAGCGCCATCTACTGGATAATGTGGGGAATTATTTTATTGTCATCGTGTCCTCATTTCCTGGTTTTTCCCTTTTTAGGCAGAATGCAGCTCTTTAGCATCCACTAGCATTTACCACCGTCTGTCTTTCTTTCCTTCTTTCTTTCTTTTCCTTCTTTCTTTATTTCCTTCTTTCTTTCTTTCTTTTTTTTTGCCACTGTCTTTCATCTTAGTAACTTGATTAATTCCACCTTGGAACAACTTGGCTATTTTTACATTGGGCCATTTCTTTATTATACACACACACACTTTTAATCCTCTTTCTCCTATTTCCCTTCCACCTCTCATCCATATATTTTGGAAAAATATCTCTTCTTTTTCTTTTCACTTCCTGTCATTTTCCTTTTTATTCTTTCTTAATAAGGCCAAATGTGAGTCCTCTTCCCCACTGCAAATGACTGTTACATGAAGGTAGAGCTAAGAATAGGCACGTGGGTGGCTCAGTTGGTTAAACATTTGACTCTTGATTTCAGCTCAGGTCATGATCTCAGGGTCTTGAGATCAAGCTCTGCCTCAGCCCCCAGGTCGGGGCCCCCACATCAGGGGCCCCTCATGAAGTCTACTTGGGATTCTCTTTCTCCTTCTCCCTCTGCCCCTTTCCCTGCTCATACCCTCTCACTCTCTCATATAAATAAATAAACCTTGCAAAAAAAAAAAAGATAGCTCTAAGAACACCTCAATATTAACAAAAATGAAACAGGTAACTTCCAAAGTGAGACAGGCTTTATTCTAGAGCAAAAGAGCAACTTTCTAAAACCATATTTAAGTAGAGAAGGAACCTATCATAATCAACTTAAGAAGCAATTTTAAACTATACTTGGTTTCTGTGATCCTTTTCTATGCTTATTTTCTGTCAGGGGTACATATAAGAATTTTCATTGAGAGCCTGTGTAATACCACACACATGCACTCACACACACACACACACACTCACACACACAGCTTAACACACTGAGAGGCATGTATCTGAGAATTAAACATGTCTGAGCTTGGCTAGGATCACTGGTCATTTGCAGGAAAGCCCAAAGAGGAATCTTTCAGAAAATAAGTCACCCTTAAGAAGGGAGCTTTTAAGTGTACAACTTTGAAGAACAATAAGCCATGGATTTAGGAACAGAAATGATACAGACATATAATATCCTGCTGGATAAAAGCAAATATTAACATAAACCCCTGCCAATTTACATTAACCCTGGTTATCAATATAAAGCTTGTCTCTGAATGAGAACACAGAGATACCTTCAAGATAAAGTTCAAACATGGCTTCTGAGCCTGTTGGGTCCCTCACTAGGAAGCTCTGTGTCACGCTTACTAAACGAATAATAAATCAGGCTGCCAAATTTTATGCAAGCAATGTGTCAGCCTCACTACATAGGATGTTAGTTTTCAAACATAGGTTGCTTTATTCTTGGGAATTTTCTCATTAAGATAACATCCTCTTAAATGAAAAAGTGCTAGAAGGGAAAGTTGTTTGTGTGAAAAATTAGAGTGTTTGATTTGAATGCTGAAATGAAGCTAAGAAACTTGTCTGGTATTTTTTGGTTTTCATCATCCCTAATATGTAGGCAGAGGGGCAGGTGCCAGGAGGAGGAGCAGACAAAAAAAAATCTCTCTGGCTGAGATTCCAGCCAGCTCAGAGAGTCTGGGACTTTCCCTGTGGCTGGCTTGATGGAGGAGTCTCAGCTCAGTGAGGTGCAAACAGAATGGTCTTATCTCTTCTAATAACTATGAACCCCATTTCCACTCACTGGAGGGGGGTGAGGAAGAGAAAGCTTAATCTTGTCCAATAATGGAATTTGAGTCCCATCGGAGAATTTGGTCCATTTCAATGACTCTTGTCTAATCTGGTTATTAAATTCTTAACTCTCAGGACAGGTTGAACATCTCCCCCCTACACACATTAGATCTTTCCTACAGCTGTGCAGCTTGCTCTCCTCTGTATTCTCTCCTCTTTCTAGTTGCCCCTTCTCCTTGGTATTACCTCTCCCACCGCTCATGTGCTAAACACCCAACTGCCCCAGGATTCCCATTAATGGTAACCACTTAGCTCCTAGGCAGCTGTTTCCTTAAAAATGGCTCTAAGGGTTGGGGCCTTGTGAGAAGGGTCATTTGGTCTCCCCTGAGTTCCCACTGATAGTGTAGGCTGTGCCTTTCATTGTGTCCTTTGCTCTGCTGGGACTGTTTCCCTCAGACTGACCTTGGTACCCTCAACAGGGTTGATCTTGGCAAACCCTCATTTCCACTTCCCAGAGGATTGTCTTTAGTCCTGCAGAGCACTGGATATGAAGGATGGGGCCTTGTCCCAGATTCCAGAGTCGCTGTCAGACTTCATAGGCTTTCTCTCAAGGTCTTCTCGCATTTATTCATGGGAACCTGCTGAATATCTATCTTCCTCTGATGGGTAGAGAGAAGTGAGGGAAGTGAGGATTACTATATTATAAAATCTGCTTTCCTGGAAACTCTCCTCTCCCTTCCCTGGCAAGGAGGAGAGGGTTAGTAGGTTCCAGTGAAGGTTTTCTGGACACTCCAACTTCTGCAAGCCCTGAGGTGGGATGCACCTTGGCAGGCCAGTCTGTGAACATAGAAGACAGTAAGGAAGATGAGAACTGTTCTCAGGTGTGGGCTACCTCCATCATGCACCCACGCTAGTGAGAACTTGAGGTGGGGGTTGGATGGGGCAGGAAAGACTCTCAGTTGTTTCCTCACGCACAGACCAACTAAAAAGAAAAGAATTTGATAAGAAAGCCTCAACCTCCATGTGGAGTGCAAAGTATCAGTGGAAAGAAGTAAAGACTTGTAGGGAAAGAATGCATGTGAGTGTGGGGGTGGAATCCAGAGGAAATGTCAGGAAGGGTACATTACCTGGTTCATGAATGCAACCGTTAACGGGTAATTTTGAGTTTTAGACTTGAAGGATCAAAGGACTGTGTCAAAAGGGAAAAAGCAATCAAGGGTGCACAGCTATTAATAAAAAGTCATTTGGGGGAGGTGAAAAGCAGATTTTCTGAAGAGCAAGCAAAGGTAAGCCTCTCAAGTCAGAAAATTTAGTGAAAGCAAAAGTAATAGTGAAAGCACCACAGTGACGTCTCTCAACACAGTCTAAGACTAAAGACAAATGTCTTCCTAAGAGGCAAGGCTAGAATGCGGGCCTGGGGATGAAGGCACACATCAAAGGAGCACAGGCTTTAACACAGTGGCCTGACTGAACAGAAGGAAACAGATTCTCCAAATCCCATAAAACTGCTACCCTTCACAAGGGGGTCACATCTTGCATGTTGTAGTAAGATCTAAAGTGCATCTTCTGAATACAAACCATCATTTAACAGTTGTTCATTAACTGTGTGCAATCCCTCTCCTGATGTTTCAGCAAAATAAATATTTTGCTATGGACAACACAGGCATCTATTGACTACAAGTCATCTTTTGAACATCTACTTGTTAAATGTGTCCAGTTCCTCTCATTTTTTATTAATGTATTTGATGATATAGTGAGGAAACAACATTTAGATTCTATAAAAGAGAGAGAGAGAGAGAGATACAGACAGTAAAAAGACAATTCCCAGAAGAATTTCAAAGATATTTCTCAGTAAAGCCTTGTTAAATGTCATTTGTTTGAGAGTAATGCCCATCAACTTTGGTGAGAAGTTTAATTAAAAGAAGACACAAGAGGAGAATGGTTGAGAACGTAGACCTTGGAGTTAGAGCAAATAGGAGAAATCCCAGCTCAGCTCTTTACACACTATGTGACCTTGGGAGTACTGCTTACCTATCTGGGCCACAGTTGCATCCCTCTATAAAATAATAACACTAACCATGTCAAAAAGGATTGTAGTGAGCTTTCAATGAGGAAATTAAAAAAAAATTGACCTAATGCATCTTTTCCATGGAGTTATACTGTTTCCAAATATGTTCTTACACCAAATTGGGCTAATGAAATATTGCCCTTAAGGATCCTTAGGAATCCAGCATATAACATTAATGTATGTGATTAGCACATATTACTGAAAATTTCTGAAAGTGTCTGACTTTCTTAAGTAATTATAATGATTTTCTATGACCCCTATTTATCAAGTTTGAAGCCGACTTAGATACCTTATCCTTGATTCCTTACAAGAATAACACAGAGGTTATTATTATTTCTATTTTGTGAATAAACACAATGTAGGCCAATAACTTTAGTATTTTGCCCAAACTGAAACTAACGAGAAGTAAACTGAACAAAACCTGTATATCTCTAAACACACTTAGGAAAAAAAAAAAACCTAAAACTTAAACACACTTAGTTTCTGGAGAATTCCAGTTCCTGCCTAATGCAGGAAGATCCTGAATTCATTTCCTCCCACAGACATATTGAATTTACAGCTATAGATGGAACAATATCCCTTGGAAAAAAACTCTAAAAACTGGCAGAGCGGCCCCTTTATATCAGGCAGACTAGAGGAAAACCACATCAAAACAGGTAAACTGGTAGGAAATGCCGCGACATAATCTTGCTGTAAACCCCAACTCCAGTGCAGTGACTTATAACCAGGAGGGAACTCAAAACACAGAACTTCTTCCTGAGCAATGAAGGATTGTACTCTACATCAGACACCATAACTACTAAGACCAGCACCTGAAAGACAAGTCTGCAGAACATTTGGCTTTGAAGATCAGAGGGGTTCCAGTGCCCATGAGACCTGCACGGTTATGGCCAAATGAGGCAGGGCTCTTAAAGGGCCCGTGTGCAGACATCTGTCCCAGGACTCCATGCAGAAGTAGCCCTTTGAAAAGTACCCAGACTTTATGTGAAAAAGACTGGTCTCCTAATTTTGAAGTATGGGTCTGAGAGCCAGAGGCCTGCTGGGGTGTTCTCTGGGGTCAGAGAATGGTGGGAGCCCTCTTCCTGCTCTCTGCCTTGCTAAAGCTAGTGGGTACCATCTTTTTAACTTTTTTCTTTTTATTTCTTTACTTTTTCTCTCTCTTTTCTTTCTCCCTCTCTCTCTCTCCTTCTCCTCCCTCTCCTTCGACTCCTTCTCCTCCTTCTTTCTTTCCCTCTTTTTAAAATGTTTTTGGCAGGTGACATCTTTGCCTCCCCCTCTTTCTTGCTTCAGCCAGTGAGTACCATCTTTGTGTTCTCCTTTTGCACTGCACAACAGCAGTGTTTCCCAGAGGACAGTGTCGATGTGGATGGGATGGCCTGGTTTTGGCGGCCACCACCCAGGGAGCACCCTTTGATCAGCTGTCTGGAGGCCAGGGGGTTTGATAGTCCTGTACCCCACGGGACTGTGGCAATTCGAGGCAGTTCATGGCAGACCACCGCTCCCAGGACACTGCACAGACAGCCGACTGAAACACACACCCACCTTTCTGAGAAAGACATCTATCTGCTGGTCCAGGAGCTTTGGCCCGAGTGAAGGTTTTGGTTTTAAACGTATCTGGGAGCCTACAGAGGGGGTCTCAGGGGACAGAGGCCAGTGGATGCCATCTTCGTGCTGTCCCTCTGCCTTGCTCCAGCTCACTGGGATCTTGGAGAAAGGAGCTTAAACCTTCATTTGGGGCCCTGATTTTTGCCACTGCTACCTGGGGCTATCTCTATACTGCACGGCTCTGGTGGCACTAGCAATCCCCACAGGACTGTAACCAACAGAGAAGGAGTCTTAAACAGCTACCACCCCCAGGGCACAGCAAGAGGCAACAGCCCAGGAGCTCTGTATTGATGTGAAAGGGGCCTATTAGTTTATCATTATAACTGCAGCCCGAACGGCAGACTTTTAATTAAACACACATCGAAGGACTAACTATCAACATTTTCTAAGACCTCAGAGAGCAGGCACTATCTTTAAACTCTCCCTCGGCCATACTCCAGAGTCCTAACATGTCTTGGAAGGAGCTCTTATACATGTCTCATGTCCCAGTCTTTACATCTGGTGCTCTGGTTTTTGTGGCTGCTGCCCAGGGGAAATCTGTCAGTCGCTTGCCTCTGGTGGCCAGGGGAGCTTGCATTCCTGGGTCCTATGGGATTGTAACAGTTGGAGAGGCAATTGTTGGCAGGCTACCACCCCAGGGCCCTGAATAAGCAGCAGATGAAACACACCCTTATCCTCTCTGTGAAAGAGGTCTGTTTGCTTGACCTGGAGCATGGGCCTCTGGGGCAGACTGTGTAGCCTCTGGGTGCCTTATTTCTAAAGTGCTTTCTCAGTCTTCAGAAAGAAGACTGTTATAGAGGCAAGGCCCAAGTTGCCCAAATTCCATCTGTGATGGAGTTAGGAATTGCTGACCATCAAGGTGAGGAAACCTGCAGAAAGATCCATAAGGTCATAAGTCCATGATGCTTAAGAAGTACCAACAATCAATGAAGTCAGGAGTTACAAACTAGGCAGAAACTGGAATGGAGTGGAAGCAGGCTAGAGATACAGGCAAATGCCATGGAAAACCTGCCTGTCGCATGCAGTGGCTCTTCAGTGGCCTTTGGGCAGGGGTGTATCAGGATACAGGGTTGAGGCAGACACCAAATAATGAAAAATATGGCTTATCTGTTAGGGTAGCTTATAGACGCACATAGAAAATTTAACAGGCTTAAACAAATAGGGGTTCTACTTATCTACTCAAAGTCAGTATGTGACAAGCCAAATCCATCACCTTGCTTGCTTCTCCCTTTCTGCCTTTTGCCAAACCATGAGGAAGGAACACAATGTAATGGAAAGACGGGATCTGGTCCAAATGTCAGGTCTGTCAGTTAGCTCCCATCTTGTTTCCTAAAACTTGTCGACTCCTGGTTGCAAGTAAAAGAAACTCAACTCAAACTAAACTTATGTATAAAAAAGAGATTATATTGGATGACCCAACGGAAACATCCAGGGGCTAATGTGCTTCAAGCGTATCTAGACCCAGGTAGTCAAGTATCATCAGACATCTCTGTCTTCCTCTTCTGTAAGCTCTGCTCTGGACATTATAGCTTCATTCTCATGTGGGCTCTCCCAACATTGTGGCCATGGATTGGTGGGTCCCCTAAGAAAAATGAGTGCTGGAACAAAATGAAGTTAAAATTAATGTTAGGCAGGCAAAAACTATCATTATGATTATAATAGTACCTTTTCACATTCCACTTGTGGTAAGGATTGAATGGGAGAATACACATAAAAAGAGCAATGTGTAATTAGCACCAGGATTCCCTCAAACCTTTTTTAAGCATCCCAGCTCACAGAGCTCTGTCTTCTAGGCAAGGACATCTTGTATATAAGGACAGTCAGCGACAACCAGGACTGCACAAGCTGTATGTCCTCAAGGGGCCATGAGTGCAGGAAGGAGGCACCGGCACTGTGATACAGACAGATGGCAGAGGCAGGCGATGACACCAGCCCTGAGACAGAAGATAGATAGGAGTTGGACACGCAAAAAAATTATTGAAAAATGTATTTCTCATGTACTTTGAAATAAGCCTCTATATTTATAATTCAAAATATAGGAACACACAAGATGTTCTCCTTTACTGCAATCAGCCTTTTAAAGACTTGTATTGATAGCAAGGCTTAGTTTTAGAAATAAAAATGTCAAGGTAGTTGGTGTTCAGGGCTTGCTCTGCAGCCTTAAAGGAGACTTGTGAGTAGGAATTGTGGTACAGCTGGGATAAGAAGGCTGAAAAGTGATTTTCCATGACTGATGGATGAGGTGCTTCTACATTTTGTTTTAATTCCCTCTTTTGGTAAAATAGCGTTTGGAGATTGTATTCAGAGAGCTAATAATAGAACAATGTAATCTACAAAGTGGTCAAATGGGAGTAAACAGTATGTGATGTAAATAGTTTTCTATGATTCAGAAAGTGATAATAGCATGATTCCACCATTTAAAAAATATCCAGTGTAGCAATTTAGATAATAGTGATGTGAATGGCCTCTCATTTTTAACTTCTGAGTTAAAAAAAAGAATAAAATATAGTATAATATGCTCTCAACTAAGTAAAATTGTTTTCATATATGTGGACAAGGATAAAGGTAAGTATTCAAAAATTAAAAATAGCTTTTGTGGTAAAGAGGTGCGGAGGCTTATAGGTGATTTTAATACACATTTTAAAGATATTTAGTTTTGTCTCATTCTCTGTCAACTAAAAGACGGTACCACCCACCTAGAAGAAAGAATGTTGTCTTCTTAGTCTCTGATTTAAGGAAAACTGATATGTCACTTTCCAGGCACCATAGAACTAGGAGGGGGAAGGGGATGCTTTAAGTGCAAATTCACCTTTGCAGATCTCCCTTCGTTTTTGCCTAACATTCTTTGGTTCTTTAAAGGTGTCACTCTGCCCCCTGGTGTTCAACAAACTAAAATGTAAACTCTCAACAGGCTACTACATTTTCTCTCAATATTTTCTGAATAATCAAGACGATGAGCAAGAAAGAGAGAACACCTCAATACCAACGAATGTATGGTTGTTCCATGCTTTATTAATGTTTTATATTTTTTAAAATAGCCTTTACAATGCCACTTCTTTTAAGCCCTTGATGGGCAGGTTTGCAGTCTTTAGGTGCCCCCCAGTGGCCGAACTTGTTATCAGGACTCTGGGAGACCCTGACACTTCAGATGATGTAGAAATTATTAACAGTTTCCAAAAGTTTGCTATTCCCTAATAAAATGGGTCCCTGAAGAAGCAACGGGGCTACCAAACTCTTACAGAATCTTCTTTGAGATTCTGTTTAAAGTATTTAAACCAACGAAAAGGAAATAAATAAGGATGTATTTTGAGCAAGCATTGTATAACGAAACAGTAACCACATAGAATCCAAAGCAGGGCCATATCCTGCCTTAATAGAGTCTGAAGTGTATATATAATTTGGAGTGCCCTTAAAACAATCCTAGAAGTTACCTACTTTTGCAATTTTATACAAACCATGAAAAGTCCCTCATAGGGTCTTAGAAGAAAATTCTGGCTTGTAAGGGCCCCTGAAACTTATGTTTCATAGCTTCAGGGGGAAATTGGCCTCTGATCCAAAGGTATTGTGTAACTGCAGCTTCTGGACTTTACCACGAGCATTGTAATTCAGAGCCTTAATAAATGAGGGGACACGTATAAACTTAGTAACATGGTAGGTTTTTTATGGCCTTTCTATTCTCTGACTACTGAGAATTAATGATCTTTAAACCATTCTAGCCAAGTGAAAATAAATCAGTTTGTTTATACAGAAACAACTTTCATTGCCTTGATTGTGTGTGGGAAGAATTATAGAAGATCAGATACTTCCAGGAGTCTAGAAGAGATAGTAATGGAATTAATTCAACTCTTTAAAACTATTTTAAAAGGCTGAATCTTGAAAATTGGTCTTCATGTTTGGTTAATTCCAAGAAGAGAATTGTATTCACTGATCACCTGTGAAAAACTAGATGTTAATCTCAAAGATTAGAAACCAGTTCAGGTGGAAAAAAATTACGTAGCTTCCACAAAGAAGAGCTTTTTATTATAGGAAGCAGAAGACTTTGTTTTAATATTAATCACAGGAAGTAAAAATCTTCCTTGGGTAAAATCTCAAATAGCCACCTAATCATGTATTATTTTAGCTTTTTGAATAGTTCATAACACTTTCAGATATTCTATCCTCTCTGTCCATTCCTTTATTTACTTATCATATATTACCTGTTTCCTTCCACAGTACGTAAAAATTCATGACCACAGGGCTCTTGACTGTCTTGTCCCCAGGGCAGGGCCACCACGTTTGGCCATGTAGACTACTACGCTGTATAGTATAACAGGATTCCCTTCGCCTTGAGGTCTGTGCAAATGGCATTCTCTAGAGCTACATTGCAGTCACTGTCCAGAGCCTAGGGCTGAACTTGTCTCAGAAGAGTCTCTTAACAAGGCTGTGTTAGTGCATGAGTAAGTGATATGCTAGCCTACTTATTATTCTCATTTGAAACATAGAATGAGAAATTGAAAGATTTTGTGTCCCATAAATCAAAGTACATTTACATGTGCAAACTAGTTTCACTTTGATGACTTTTTCTGACTAAAAGGACTCTTGCAGACCGACTTAGCTTAGTCTGTGACTGTCAAATCAGTAAAATGGAGAAACAGTACAGGTCTTCTGATTTCCTGTGTCACATTCTTTGTGTTACATTTTCCATCTCCAAAGCCAGTTCCTTCAGACTGCTTGTGCTTTTCTGAGTCTGTGGGCTGTGACCAGGTTGTGACAGGGCACATGTTGTTTTGTTTTGTTTTTCCAGCATTCAGCGAGCCTGGCGTGAGTACCTGCAGCGGCAGGACCCCCTGGAGAAGAGGAGCCCATCCCCACCCTCTGTGTCCTCAGAGAAGCTGAGTAGCTCTGTCAGCATGAACACCTTCTCAGACAGCAGCACACCCGTGAGTGACATGTTTCCTCTTTATGGCCTGACTGGCCAATCATTAGATCACCAGGTCTTTGGTTCTAAGAAGAAAATGTCGAAATGTGAGCAGGTAGCTTGTTGTTAGGTGTATCTACATTGTTCACTTGCTATATTTGAACCCATTGTGAGGGTTTGTCATCTGAGAATGAAGACGTGATTCACAAGCACAGAGGGTACTTCATCAAGTCTGAGAGAATCGATTGCATTTGACCTCAACCTAAACTACTCATTTGTGTGTTTGCATTCCTCTATTACTAAGAATATCTTTTTCCTTTTCTTTATAACAGTGTGTTCCCTTTAGCCTATGCCTCTGGTAGAGTTTTGTTGTGCTAATATGATAGGAGATTAGTTTAGTTATAAGGATTATAAAGAGAACTTTTACAGGAAGAATTCAGAGGGGTCATAAACTCAGGAGTTGCAACTCAGATGCCTACAGGCGCCAGGTAAGAAACCCTTGTGGCCAATGTGGGCTAAGCTGTGCCCGACTACTGAAGAACACAGGCCTTACCTAATGGGGCGGAGGGCGGGGGGTGCTCAGATCCTGGCTATGTTGCTATGCAGGGACGCTGGACAGAGAGACACTGCCAAATGTGATTTCTTCTGTTAAGGGATACCAGAAATTCAGATTTTTAAATGTTGGCAACTAGTAAGAAAATTTAAAATGTAGCTAGACCATACCTGGCAAATCACAGTTATCGCAGGGGCCACCTGTTTAAGAACCCTGGTACACAGTTAAGGAATGGGAACATCTGCTGAAGGTCTTTATTTAAAAACAACAACAACGCCAAACAAACATACCAAATGTGGTAGGAAATAAATGGTCAGGCAACTGAAGTACAGAGTGCTGTGAATATGGCCATTGTGATCCTGTATGATAGTTACTGGAACACACAGAAAGAAGTTGGGAAGTGAAATGAAGTAACTACACAAGTGTATTATTTAAAAAAAAAAACTTTATTGACTACTTTGTAATCACATTTAGTCAGTGGTTAAAAGGCTCCCCAGCCACCAAAATAATGTATGCACACTGGGATCAAGCAAAGGTTGTTTTGACATGTTTTCAGATGATTGCATTGCCTGTTCTTTAATAAATGGTTTTATCTGTTATGGATTCTAAAGAGAGGGCAGTAACTTGAGTACAAATAACAGTGGCAGAAGATCTATTTTTAGTAGACAGCAGAAATTGAATACTCAGTGACTCAGTGCCTTTTTAAAACAATTTTTTTGGGGGAGGGAAATGACTTGTCTGAACTGGTCTTATGATCACTAGAGGGCACTAATGAGCCATACTGGAAAATGTTGCAGTTAAGTATGAATTTATCTCATGATTTGCAAGTCAAAAATAATGTGAAAATTAAGTGTTTAGGATCCCTTTGCTGTGAATGACAATAGAATTAATTTAATAGAAATTAAATGACTGAATGTTTTATTTGAATGGTGGAAACTGAGTATCAGAAATCATTCTGTCTGGGAGTTAAAGGTTTGGATTTACTGCCTTTGTATTTTCTCATTGCCCCAGTTCCTGACAGTATCAACTATTGCTGGGTCCAGTGGTATATGACGGTTTTAGTGTTGCTTTAGGGTGGTTAACTTTTGACTTTATTGAAATTCTGGGATAATATATCTTTGTTTTATATTTACCCTGCCAAACCACTTAGATTCTAGCACCTTAAGTGCTATCTTTGTGCATAAATGCACGTTCTTCCCCCATGGGTCATCATATAAATGTGATGTGCAGTATCTTTTGCACAGCTTTGCTAATATTTCTACCTTTTTAAATTTGGCCTGGCCTCCAGGGCCCCTGATGTTTCTTAGTAGAGCAGATTTCCTCTCTCCAATGTCCACAGCAATCTGGTTTCTTATATAGTGTCTCAGGATAAATTGGGAGTGGCCCTGTGCTCCACCACTGTCTCTTCATACCTTATCTCTGTGCTCGTGGGACCAGAATAACTCTCTTTGTTGTGCGGAAGTCTGGCTCACTCCTGATTGCCTATAAACAGTGAGAATCAAGACACTTTCAGAAAATATTATTGGAGTTAGCTTCAGAAAACAAGCAGACCCTGCCCGGAATTGTAGTAGAGGTTATTGATTATAAAAACAACTTTGGCATGGGTGGTGGCAGTAGCATCTCACTAAATATGCAAAATAAAATGTGAAAATATAAGTTGCTGGAACATCCCCAGGTCTCTAGTTTGTCAGGCAGGTAAAATATCCAGTTCATAATTTTTAAAAACTTTATGTTTCGTTGTTTGGAGCTGGTTTATCTAATTAAGGTTGTTTTATTTCCCGTGATCATCATTTTGTTTGGGACCTCTTTCAGAAGATTCACTTTTACATCTTTTGGTGGTCACAGCCCCATGAAAGGAAAGTGACTCTGCTCTACTTTGATCAGCCTGCCAGACCCACTGGGTTCATACATCCTCTCAGGGAGTTCCAAATAGGAAGAACTGGTCTTACTACTCTCTGACAAAGAGACCTCAAGTTTATGCAGGGGATAAGGATGAACCCTTATCCCACCTTGGCTGGCCCACCTTGGCTGTCATAAAGAGATGAATTTTCTCTAATAAAATGAGTCCATTTGGAACTTCAGGGGTAAAAGCCTCAGTCCAGGTCAAATGCTCTCAACGAGGTGTCTCCCTGGGGGATTCTTTGGGACCCTAACTCCTACCAGGTATCTCCAGCTTGCTGGACACAGCCCTCTTTCTCTGGGGTTGATCTGTCACTGTTGTTGCCTAGACCATTGTCTGTCTTCTCAAATTTGATCAGCTGCCTGTCTTGTCCTTACTGCTAACCCTCTACTGTCCTCTAACACAGCGTCAATTGGAGGCCAGTCTGCCCTTCTCTAACCCATGGGCCTTTCCAGCTGCTCTGCCTGCCCCATGTCTATAATAACCGCAATTACTGCCCATAGTAGCTCTCTGCCCTGGGCATGTGCTGCATGGGAAGCCAGCAGCCTGAGCTGGGTGAGTCCCTGTGCCAAGCTGAGAATAATGTTTTGCATGTTTTTGTTCTCTTTTGGCTAAGCATAATGTTTAATACAGTTCTGAGAATATTCCTCCTCTAAAATATATAAGAACACTAATGTTTCGGTATGAGCTCTCAAAATCATCATCTTAATAAGAGCTGAGCACTTGTTATGTGACAGGCACCTTGCTAATGCTTTCCATGTATTATTTCACTTAATCCTCTCACTGACCATAGGAAGGAGGTATATTATTATCTCCATTTTACAGATGATGAAAATGAGACCTAAAGAGATAACTAACTTGCCTTGAGTTACTCATTGGGCTGGAGCCATCATGCTTCACTCTTATGCTATATTGTACCGCTTGAAAATAAGCCTGCATTTAGACATGGTCAAGCAGAGGAAGAAATAATCCGTGCATCAATGATTTCTAAAACTGTTCCACAGTTTAGTAGGTATAAACAGTGAATGAAATAATTGAAAAAAATCCTCATTTGATTTTATAAATTGCCTCATTCAATGCTCTTTGATTAAAACCTCAAACCTCAGCTGCTCAGTGCCAAATTAAAGATCAACAGGAGGAAAGAGATATATGAAATTATGTTAGCAATTTGCTTATTAAATGTCCTTATACCACAATGTATCATGAGGTAACAGAAAAATTTATTTTAGAAATAGCAATTTTGAGTAGCAAGTTATTGTGAAATGGAGCTTGTGGTTATCAAAGTGAGAAAAAAGAACTTTTTTATCATAAAAATGTTAGTTATTGCATGGAGGACAATAGTGGAAAATGATTTGTGTATTTTTTATTGATCAATTTCATAGGACCAAGTACTTATTCTTTTAGTTCTCAGCTCTGAAAAATCTGTAATTTTTCTCATAGAAGATCATGGACAGAAACTATAAAATGTTACATTCTAAATGACTTGGTAACCTTTTCGCAAATCATTAGCATACCCCTCAGATAAATTCAGAAAAACCTTTGGATTGTTTGGAGCCTTTTCAATTCCATTTGTCTCTAATTGGGTCTGTCTTCCTGGCCACACCTACTTATTCCCATGGTTTCCCATATTACTGTAGTGTAACCTGTAGAGGGCTCTGTGGCTCATGGAACGAAGCCCTGGCTTAGTAAGAGGACATGACTTAATAATGGCTCTGCCACAATTTTTGTGAGTCTAAAATGTACCACCTAAGAGACCATTCTTCGTCTGTAAACTGGAAGTAACACCCACCTTAGAGATGCATTGATATCGCTGTAAGGATTTAAATAGCACTACATATGTAAAATGTAGCACAGAGTGTGGGACCCCGATGGCTCTCAATAAACGTTAGTGGATTCTGTATCTGTTCTTAAAAACATTCCATGTCTTCAAAACACTCTGCAAAGCTTGTGAAGAGCAGAAGTGGAATTTTTAACTCTATTCCTATTGAGGGGCACACTGCCTGCTTCTGACTGATGAATCCATGAGAACCAAATTGTATCTTAGTATATATATATACCCAGAATATGTATGTATGTTTTGAGACTCTAACTGTACATTACAAAGTAATACATCAAGAATTTGTTTTAGTGTTGCTTCTTGTAAAGACTAATTTTCAAGGTCCAAAGGTAAAAGCAGGTGAAAGTATTTTTGCTTCTCAGTGCGTAGGTCTCTCTTGTGAGAGACCACACCCATATACATATTAAAAGCAAGGCTAGGTCACTCTGCTCCCTTCAGATTTGGGAAAAAAGAAATGGGGGGATCTGAAGCATGTTGGGGTGAACAGAGTTATGTGGCCTCACCTCTCAGGCAGGTCAGAGCCATAGTATCCTTCCAGCAGCTGCACAACTCCAGCCGCAAGGTCTCACTTCACTCCTGGTCAGGAAAAATTACAGTTCTGAGCAGGTTCAAAGATCAGTGGTCTGGGCCAGCTGAAGACCCCATTAACTTCCGTTGTCCTGGAGAGAAGTCCATGGAGCCCTCCTATGGTTGGAGCTGCTTGGGTTGCCTTCACTTTTAAGTTGCTGGATAGTTAGCAACAGGCAACCAGGTGATCCACCACACCTTCCCAAGTATGCTACCAGAAACCAGTACTGTTTCTGTCTGCCAAACACAACATGTACACCTGCATTCAAACTGGTTTATTACCCTCAAGTTTTATTGCCCATTTTGAGATTTACAACTTCTAGGCTTTAAATACATCAGGAAAAATCTTGGGACTAAAAGGATAAATGCTTCTTACAAAGTCACGCTTGTTTTTCTTGGGCGGGAGTGCGGGGGGCACTCAGACCCTTAAAGAAGATTTCCTAGGACTTCTTCCAATACAGTCTTGAAAGCTGTGAAACTGTAGAGAATGTAAGCCTTGTGCTACTTAATAATTTAATAACCTAGATTTTCCAGGTCAGGGACATGTTACAGTATTATGCCCAGCTGTTGTTATAAACTTAGATCCCATGAATTTTAATGTTTGGTACCCAAACTCTATCCTCCATCCAGCCTCTCAGACCCCCAAATAGCACAAATTGTCAGTCTAGTCATCCCAAACTTTGGTTCAGAGACAATGGTAATCATATGTAAAAAGAGAAGACTTCTTGGTAGTTATGTAAAAGTAGATAGAATTCTCTTTTCTTCAAACTAGAGTCTTAGAGAATAAATTTTCCCAAAAGTTTTATAAATTACATTATATAATATATAACCATATATGACAGTTTGACATAATGTATTTATATATAAAAATATTTATTATCTTTATGCCAAAATACTCCTTTTTATTTCTTTGAGTATTGGTTGATAATTACAGATTCTTTTTCCCAAATTGTCCTTTTAACTTAAGGATTTGAGGACATTTTTCTCAATAGGTTTAAAAATAAGTATGTTGCTTCACTTTGGAGATTACAGATTTTTTTGAGGACTGCTTATACTGATCATTTTTTGGGTTCAGACTGATATGCAAAGTTTACAATTCATTGTTTGGTAACAGACTCACTCATCCATAATAATATAATCCAGCCTCCTTAGTAATCTCAAAGTTATTGACCTTTAAGTATAGATGCAAAAACCTAGGCATTAAACATCTCACTTTTGATACAGTTAAGAAGGAACTTGTTTGCTTTCCACTTGACCTCAAGTCCAGTCTTAGCATTTGTCCTCATGTAGATCCTGTCCTTACTCTGCAGATTTGGTGAGCTGTAGTATCATATCCCCTTGCTGAGACCCAGAGGCACCCTCTGTTATAAAATCCGGTTTCAGTATTACAAATCAGTAATTCACTCACTGGGTGAGTATGAAAGATGCTTTAGGATCCAAGGAGAAGTTGGATGTGGTAGCACTAGAGTAAGATCTACTATTGTATTCCTTTATTCTAGAAGCTCATTGGCCTAAGGCTCTTTTGGATTTTCTTTCTTTTTGTAAATAAGACATCATTGGGGAAAGGGATAGTTATTCACATCCCTAGATTAGGTCTGCATTGTCTGCTCATTCATCAGCAAATATCTGAGTGCCTACTGTGTGCTGGGTCTTTGCCAAGCACTGGCGATACAAGCACCCAAATACACTCAACATTTGCCCTTTCAGAATTTACATAATTCCCTGGGGCATGTTGGCAATTCTTGTCACAGATGCACTGGTAACTTATAGGAGATAATAACATTTTATTGATTAATTGTATAGGAGGTTTTAGGTATTATTTTTAATAAAAATCCAACTGCTAAAATATCTTCTAGAGCAGAATTTCCCCTAATGTGGTACCTGGAATATTAGTTTCATTGGATATTGATGACTGTTAATTGCGGGAAGGGTGAAATAAGCCTTATTTATATCAGGACCTCTTAGAGCTTTCCTAACCTAATACACATTTTGAATTTGTGTGTGTAGGGGGGTACTGTTTTTCATGTTTTCCAGACTTCTTTGAACATGAAATCCAATAAGAGTCACATCTTATTAGACTATTAATCCATGGAACACTTCAGGAAATGCTGTTCTAGAATTAGTACTTATGGAATAAAAATTCCAAGAGCTGGAATTTCTAAGTGGCTCAATAATAAAATTAATAGGAGTTGAACAATACATTTTGAAAACTTCCAGTGAAATTTTACATTCCTTTTTATAGGACTTTTACATAGAACTATATTATGCAAATACAAATTATAATGAACTTACTTCACATGTAAAACCTGTTATAGTAACTGGCTGGTAGAGTTTAAATAAAAAGGACAAGCCTAGTTAACAATGTAACAGTGTTGGAGATGTAGTTTTAGGAAGCCAATAAATAACTCCTTTTTCCCATCTTGATTTAGGAATTAATTGTGAAAGGCAAGAGATTTAGATAGAGTGATATCTAAATCTCATCTTTATTTACTGTCAAAGCTGGATTTGAGGGTGTAACTCTGACTTGTGGCACCACTGAGCTTCCTACTACTGAGCTTTGTAGGGAAAACTACCAATCATGGGGAGCACTGGAAATTGTCAGCCTCACCCATAGTTTGTGCAGGGAGGTGGATCCTATAGAAAGATGGAAAGAGAATGATACTGGGCTCCCAGTCTCTTTGCCTAATCCTCCAATCAGGGTTACTTATTCCACCTTCATGGAGAGGACTGAAGTGTGGGAGTATTTAGGAATACTTCCTCAAGGAAGCCTGAGGATGTGAGAAGGGAGCCCTTAACATTGGATGCTTTTACTATGATAACTGTCGATTTTTTACCTGTTTTGATTTTTATAAGATTGTATACATTGAACTATATTAATTATTGCAATGTTTTTCAACTAAGAATTACTTTGGGAACTTTAAAAATATATAGAGAGATTTCAGAACCACAGCAGATCTATTACATCAGAATATCTAAGAAGAGGCCTGAGATTCTGTATTTTTAAATTTTTAAAAAATTGTAATCCTCATCATTATTAAAGTATAAAAGTACTATGTTACAGGAATTGCAAAAAAGTAATAAATTTTATTTAGTAAATTTACATGAACAGAACATGCAGGTGATCAATATTTCTTCCAATTTTTATTTCAAAGTTTTAGCATGGCAAGGATACACATTGGGGAGGTGCTCAAGCAAGTTTTTCCTGATTTGACACCAAAACAATCACTATTGTTTTAATGGCATTTTCCCAGTGGCATTGATTGTATAGCAAATTCCATTTTCTCTTCTTCAAACTTACGGTTCTTTCTCAAAAATGTGATTGTGTATACTGTGCTCTTCAAGAAAGTTTTCTGTTGTTTGATTCAGTTTGGTTTTTATTAAAGGGGGCTACATTCAGTAAACTCTGATTAGTTTTAAATTATTCTTCACTTTGGTTGTGAAGATTATTTAGTTGGCATGAGAGGGGATTAGATTATTTAACTATTAGCTGACAGGAATGTCAACTATGACTGAAAATCCTCAAGTGTAATGTGTGACTACATAGTTGAGAAAGAAAAGAAATACATTACACAGAATGGAAATGGGCATTTCTCATTAGTACACATTCTTAGTATCTATGTTTACTATCACCAGTTACATGTATAGATTAGGTATAGTTAAGATTTTAATTGTTACTTTATTCAGAGCTGAAAAAAATCTAAAAGTAGTAGGTTAAAATTTCCTACTAACATTTGAAAATATACTCATATCCTTTCAGTAAGATTTTTCTGTCTTTGAAACATTTAAAAAATTTCATTGTGTGGGGGCACCTGGGTAGCTCAGTCCATTAAACGTCTGCCTTTGGCTCAAGTAGTGATCCCAGGGTCCTGAGATCTAGCCCCACATCAGGCTCGCTGGAGAGTGGGAAGTCTGCTTCTCCCCTTCTCTCCCCTTCTTTTGCTCTCTCACTCACCCTTTCTCTCTCAAATAAATAAATAAAATCTTAAAAATCTGTTTCATTGCATAAAATGTTATAAGTTGAAGACAGTTGCCTTAATTTTTATTTTGCAATTTTTCATGGATTGATTTTAAAAAGAATAAGTTTTTTTAACTTGCTAAAAATTCTGAAAGATTTTTAGGAGTAGATTATATGTCTCTACAGTTCCTCTAGTTCTCATAACAGCTCCTTCTTCACTATATTCACTCTGAATTAATTACAATTATTCATTTCCAAAGCAGCACCAGAAGCTGATTTTAACTTAAACAGACAAGCTGCTTCACATGTGAACAATAAATTGATTTTCTCTTCATGGCAGAATTTTGATAGGGTTAAGTATATTGATAGAAGACCATGCTATTTAATGCAAGTAGATTTTCAAGAAAATCACTATGCCAAACACTTCACTAGAAGGACTTCATCTACATACAGCAGCAACTGTGACCTGCTTTAGAGATGACATCATTGGGTGTCATGTGGCTCTTTATACATTTCAGCTTCAGAAAGAGATAATCTGTGAAAGCCACAAGAGCCTGATTTCTGCTGTGATAATCTTCAGCAGACAGAGGCTTAAGCTACCGTAAGGCATACCTGTTTACATGGTGTGTGCAGTGCCTTATTGAGTTCTGAGTTTTATTTCATTTTACTGTTTTTATCAAAAAAGTAGATGCAATGATAGGATGAAGTGAATTGGATGCTTTGGACGAATGGGAGCTTGTTTTCTACATTAAGATCAAGAACTTTTATGAAATCATCCATTCTCTGGATAGCCTTGTATTCTGTATAATGTAGTGTGTGTGTGTGTGTGTGTGTGTGTGTCTGTGTGTGTATTTTCAATCTGAAGAACACTGGAGAAAATCAGCAAACTTCATTTCCCAAAGAACAAACTCTCTCTTTTTTGTCAATACTTGAAGATTTCTGCTTCAAAATCTTCTTTGAGCCGCCTGAGCATCGTGGTTGATAACTGAAGGGCAAAGCCTCTCCTCTGTAGTATGTATTACAGAAATTCTTCAGATAACTTTACTTGCTAACACAGGCAACTCTTTACGGATTCCTTTCAAAGCCAGTTCGAATAAATAACTCTTTCCTCTCAAATGGGCAAGTGTAGCTCTTCAGCACCATGGAGAGGTCTGGGCAGTGTGGGACAAAGACATGGGACTGTGACCAGAGCAAGCAATCTGAAAGTGTAAGTTTTCTAAATGTCTGTTATCTTTTTTATGTGTATCATATTTTTGCATACATAGAAAGGAAACTCTGACGTTTAACTGAGCTATGCTAAATTTAGCTATAAAAAGTGATGGCTTTTGGGCGCCTGGGTGGCTCAGTGGGTTAAAAAGTGATGGCTTTCATTGCATTTCAAATTCAGTATTAATCACTTAAAGATACTATTTTAGGAAGTGTTACTATATTAATTTGAAAAATTAATTCCTCATTCCAACAGTTGATATGTGAATGTTTGGTGCTTTGAATTTTGAGAATCTAAGTTTTTTTTTAATTCACCGTAAAATTATTGCATTGCAGTTGAACAAAACAGTTGCTTTGGAAATAGCATTTTTATGTACACAATTTAAAAATTCCAACTATGTAATTTGTTGTCGTTTGTAAAGGCTTTTTGAAAAGTAGTTTCTGGTTTGTGTTTAGAAGGACAGTCTTAAATTTTTTAATCGCAGGTTATGTTTTCTGTTACCAAAAAGAGCAAGTGTCTAAGTGTTCTAATGTTGTGACACATTTGGGATATTTGATAACTTATGAAAATTTTAAATTTACTGGTATAAATATATACAGTAAAAACCTATGCTAAGTGGAAAGGACAAATCCTTTTTTAAAATGGCTAGGTAATAGGCCACTAAAGACATACCTTTAGGCATCACTGAAAATATTTTATTAATTTCAAAATAGTCCAATTTAACTGTTCAGGTCAGAAATTAAAGAAATGGTTTATTCAAAAATGTCTTTTAATACCCTCCTTAAGATTGTCAAAGGTGTAGTTCTATGATGTGATACCACATAACCAATGGAGAAAAGAAACTTTAAATTGCTACCAAGAATGACCCCAATAGATATTTTGATTAACTATTCAAATTTGTCTAAAAGAACATAGTGTCATAAAAAAGTAATATAACAAATAATTATCTTTTCTCAGGTCAGTTAAGTGAGGTTTGGAACTTTTTTTTACAGTGAACCATTTATTTTAAAGTCTAATAAAACTATCTTTTTTTTTAAAGATTTTATTTATTTATATGACAGAGAGAGATTACAAGTAGGCAGAGAGAGAGGAGGAAGCAGGCTGCCTGCTGAGCAGAGAGCCCGACGCAGGCCTCGATCCCAGGACCCTGAGATCATGACCTGAGCCGAAGGCAGGGGCCTTAACCCACTGAGCCACCCAGGCGCCCTAAAACTATCTTTTTATACTATTGTAATATAGAATTTATTTCCCTCAATAGTTCTTCTCATATGTAAAAACCAGTAGTAAATTTAATTTACTTAGCTAAACCCCTAATTCAAATATAACTAATTATTGTTGTCATAAATAATTTCCAAGTGAATTTGCTGTTGCTTCTTAACTCTTTAGTAATTTGGCATTTGATTTTTAGATAAACGGCATTTCCATTTTGACAGTGTATGAAGTGCAAGATTTTGGAGGATGAGACTTTATTTTATATTAAAGAGGTCTTTTTATGCATTTTTGACTGCTTGGCTTAATAAATATACTGGTGATTTCTTTAATTGGTGTTAATATTTAAAAGAAATCAGTTTCTGAAAGGAGTGAAAGGTAGATTTATGATTCTAGTTCTTTTAGTTTCATTTTCCAAAATTTTATAATCCTGCTTTGACTGTTACAGATGTGTAGTAGTGCCTTTTGTACACTATTGAGATAGCTGTTGTGTGTACCTCTGTGACTTTAAAACTTTGTTTCTTTATGATAAACTGCATTAATTTTCTGCTGGTAGTAGACTTTGGACAAATCATTCTGGTTGATTAAACTATAACATTCTAATTTTGAGTATTTGAGGCTCATGTCTTGAAATACATCTGCTTTATGTCCTGAAATGCAGAGAAATATATCCAATTCAGAAATTTATTCTCTGGCAATCTTTGTCTCTGTATTTCTCTCTCAAGGAAGTGATTCACTTATGATATTGTCAGAAGTGTAACATTTTATATTTCTTTTTGTGCACATTTTAGTGATGTATTTATAACAACAGCTATCTAGCACATATATTTTGTAGTTGAGATATGGTTTTTTGTGTATTTATTTAACAAAAAATTATTCCCATATGACAAACTACAAACATGTTTTGGCTTCTGCTTTGATAGGCTTTCAATCATTGTTGAAATAGTATAAGTCATCTGAACAATAGAAATATATTTGGAGCTATTTAGACTGTGAACCATTCACATTTCTTCTTCTTCTCCTTATTCTTCTGTTTATAACATTCTGGTGGTAGCAGATGTGTGTGAACAATCTTAAATTTAGTTGAGTGACATTTTACTTTGCTTGCCAATGTGAAAATATGCTCATGGATCTCTTTTTCCTGGTCCACCTATCCTTGCAAATCTTTGATAACCTTTGACTACAAAGGATTTAAGGGCGTATTTACTTAGTTGAAAACCACCCAAGTTTGGATGTTTTGCAAGGCGGCTGAATATGGAGGGAGCTGATTGGCAGATGAGATTCTTACAGCTATTTTCAACCCATTTTTGGCACTAAGAAGGTTAAGTTGCTTTTGGAAATTGCTTTTACATCCCAGATACTCACAGACTCATTTCTGTTGCACCAGTCTCCATCACAGCTTCCAATCAAAAGCAGCTCTTGTAACTAGCATCCCAACAGGACCAGACTCAGTAGGGGAGAGCCTGAAAGTGGAACATGTTGTAGGAAAATCCCAAAGGGTAGTTTCTTAGGTGGAAACAGGGATTCTTGAGACTATTTTAGTAAAGCAGGATCCTAATTGGTTCCAAATGGATTCTGAGTTTTAATAAGTTTCTAGCATTATGGATAGGGTGACATCAGGAGCCCAAGGGCACTTCTTCAGCTTTCTGGAGTATCACCCTGGGTTGAGACTTCTGCACAGAGATTTCCATCAAGTGATTTTTGTTTTCAGTTGTCACATTTTACCATTAAATGTTCTTCCTCTCCCAGTTTTACTCACAAGGCACATTCTTACTTTATCTTACTTTATAGTACATGTTGGGCCTAGTAGGTATGACCTAACTGATGTGAAATTTATATTAAATATTACTAGAAACTATGGAGTAATCAGAACCATTTCAGAGAACTGAAAAGGGGTTAGAGACTTTCTAAGGAAAATACCAAGTAGCTGAAAGAACAGAAATATCCTCTGAAGAGAAATAAGTCTGAATACTATGGATTTCTCATTTTAACTAGTCTTTTAAATCCCAGTACCTCTAAATGAATCTGGCTCCCTCCCATAAGTAAACTCAAGCTGGAGCATATAAAACACAAGCACATAACCAGGCAGCCAGTTACGGGGATGAACTTAGGTCATTTACATCTTGTCTAATTTGTTTTGTGCTCCTAATTTTCGTCTTACTTGGATCTTTGACACCATCTCATTGGCACTTCTACACTTGACACAGTACATTTCACAGTGCCTGACATCATTAATAAGACCCATCTTTGTAGAAAACCCATTTTGAATTCAACATTCTGCAGTGATATCAGTAGCATATTTCTCCAGGATGCTCTTTTGGTGCTTGATCTTTGACCCCTGTGCAGCACACAGGGTCACACAGTGGCAGGAAAGAAACATTTCTCCACCTGGGGTTTCATGGTGGGTGCATTGGAACTGATGGACCTATCCTAGGCAGGTCAGAGTTTTGGCATAGAAAGCCGAGCTGTTGATAATCCATGATATATTATCTATATGTTTTAGTAATTGTTCAACTCAGTAATTGTCCAACTTTAGTAATTGTTAGACTCAGCCTAATAATTTGAAGGTAGTTAGAAAAGAATATCAAACTTCAGTGCTTGAGAGCAAGTCATACAAATGTATCCATTTTAAGTTTTATTGGAATCATCAGAAATATTAATAAAGGCATTGTTTCTGGACTTCAGTATGACTTTGAAGTGTTTTTTTCTGATATCTTTGAGAAGATAAAATACCGTGGATAAAATAATAATACAAATTAGTTCATTTTTGCTGGTTAAGTAGACTTATCAAAGCAGTGTTAACTAATTAATCAGAGTTAGCCTGGAGATAAGTCTCTAGTGGTGTGTAATGGGTTTCTGTTATTTTTATCAATGACCTTAAATATAATTTTTTTTCCTACTTTTCATTTCATAGTTGAGGAAATTTCATTCACAGGAGAGGAGAAACAACTTGTCAAAGGTCGGATAGTAGATCAGCTGCAAAGTGGAAGCTAGAAAGCAGGTGTTTTTGATTACCAGGCAAGGGAATTTCTACTGGGGAATGTGGTCTCCAACGAACCCCAATGCTAAGTAATTAGTAGAATTTTTATGAAGAAATTTTAAAATTTAAAATAAGTACAACTTCTTAAGTTGGATTTATTGGGTACATGTTCAAGGCATTGTGTGATTCTCAGAACTGATATGATTACCCAAATTTGACTGAGCCCCCTGAAACTACTCATCTGAGAAGGATTAAGACAGGGAGAAATAGAGAAATGAGTTAAGATAGAGAATGGGGAAAAATCTTCCAGGAGGGAGGGTAAAATGCATCATTTGAATCTATTTGGGAAGGGAAAACAAGGTTAAAGGAGAAAAGGTAGAATCAGAGTTAGAATTTACCTTGTCTGGCATTATCTTTACATTATCTCTGGCATGGAGATGCTTCAATGCATTAAAAAATAAAGATTTTAAATTTATTGATCTCTAATAAATTCTATAATTCTGTTCAGGATTGTCAAATCTCTAATGAGTTTTTTTGCTTGCATCCTTTCAACCCGTATAGCCATAGCTGCAAATCTACTGTTAGAGATTCTATTTCAACTGTCATCTGTTCTTTTACTAATTGAGGAAAATTTCATCAATTCAAAGATTCAATATTTACCTTTCATTTCATAGTTAAATAAAAATAACAGTCTTTCTTTTGGCCCTGTTCTGAATTTAATTGTTTTTCTTGACCAACTAAGTTTTTACCATATGTAGTATATTTAGGCTCTTCTATAACAAATAAATCTCCAAAAGTATAATAGTTCAAACACAACCGAAGTTTATTTCTTGGTTAGGTATCAATACTGGACTGGTGAGTAGGTCAGTGAAGTCATTGGGGCAATCCTTCTTCATAGAGTCATTTAGCAAACACGGGATGTTGGGGTCTCTGCCATCTTCAACAAGTGGCTTCCAAGGTCATCCTAAAATCATCTGCATTCCAGCAAACCAGAAAGGGAAAAGGAAATGAAGCAGCACATGTAGAAGGTTTTAGTGGGCCAGGTTTGAATGAGACACACATCACTCAACTCAAATTCTTTTTACTGAACTCAGTCAGATGACATACTTAACTGCAAAGGAGGCTGGGAAACATAGTCCTATAGGATACATAAAAATAAGACAAGAGAATGGATTTTAAATCTCGTAGTACTTTCTACTGTAGTTGTACTTCCTCCACCTGGAAGGAATTCTTCCTCCAAACCTATAGTTCCTTCTGCTACAAGCTTGCTGCTGGATTTGTTTGACATTAACTTCTCTACATGCTTGGCCACTCCCTACTTCAGTCTTCTAGGTTACAGATTACAGAGCCTGTAGTTAATTACAGCTAAAAATGAATTTATTAGAATAATAAAAATTTATTTATTAGAAAAGATTATTTTCTTATCAGCTCTCTCACGAGATTGACAGGAAGACTAGAGAATCCTGCTCAGTAGAAAAGGGGGCACTAAGGGAATGTGGTTGACCGGAACTTCAGACAAAGGCACATCTACAGGAAGACATTTTTCAAGCGCTGCTGGCCTCATGGGAGGTGGATACAGTGGTCATAAGGAATTCTGAAACATCCCTTGCTCCTCTGGGACATTTCCTCCAGTTTCAGAGTCCTAATAGGGCCATCCCCCTGACTGGTTTAGATCATGTATTCAAAACCATGTATTCAGGGAAGGAAAGTTACTTTTGTAGTTGGTGGTGGTAGTGGTGAGCGGGGGGAGGTGCGTGGATGTGGTTAGAATCCTGTTTCTTGCTGTAACTTCCATAACAGTGGATTCTGTAATTATGGGATGGGGGCTCAGATGTATTAAAAATAAATGATAGAAATCTAACATGCCTGCTGTTTTAAGATCTGTTTAAGACAGATCTAATGCTACATTAGATCTACCGATGGCCTTCACCAATTCTTACTGCTACTAATTGGCCTCATGCCTAGACTGTGCCTTATTGCTCTGCCTAGACTATACCTCATTGTTCCTCCTGGGATGTGTTTTGATCATTTTCACGGGTTTATTACCTCAACCCACCTAGTGTCCTTTGTGAGACTTGCTCTAGCCCTTTTTGATGTTAGTTGAACTTTTCAGGTTCTTTCCTACAATACTTTGGCATTGTTTTAAAAGCTAAATTCAGATCTGGGATCTATGTAATAAGTCTTCATGGCCAGTGCCCAGATATTTGACCCACCTTCTGTGGGATTTTCTCATCTGTAAAATGAATTAGTTGGCTCAATTCCCATTAGTCTCAAAGGGACACCAAGAGGCTTAACAAGATGGTGCTTTGAGATATTTGGAACACAGGGTGGCATTATCACATTATTTTCACAAGCTGTTCACCTGAAGGGAGAAAATAAAGAGTGGAAATTTAATGCCAGAGAGGTTTTTGGCACTTTGTCAATTAAACATTGGCTTTGAGGGCTTTTGGAATCTTGCCTGAAATTTTCAGTACCAAGAAGCAAAAAGCTGTGTTTTTCTGGGCTTGTGATATTTCTGTCCCCAGGGATAGCATTAAGCATTTGTGAGGGATGAACTGTGCCAGACCCATTTTCCAATGTCCCACCAACAGACACAAAAAAAGCAACGCACACTCTATAAATCGCTGCTCATACCCACATTTCACACTTGGAACAGCACCTCTGACTTGTGCCAGTAGAAAAGGGATGGGGTATATGCATGTGTTAAGGAAGCTCCCTGTCTGACACATAGACTGTTTGAGGCTGGCTGGCTTCCATTTGAATGGTTAGATGGGCTCTGCTGAAGGCCACAGACCCTATTTTAGACCTTCAAAAATCACCCCCATCATAGTCTTCTTTGAAAGAGAGCTATTCGTGATGCAAATGTCACTTTTGCCAATGAAACAAAGTAGACTAATTAGAAGATAGGGAGGAGAAGTATGTAGTTTTGAAACTCCTATTAATGATTTTAGAAGGAAGGGAAAGGCAGGAAAACTTGTTGGAATCCAGGGAAGCATTTATTTATGTGACTGAAATTTAAGCCATGTGATAATAATTATATGGAAAGGTTCTAAATGGTTTTCTTTATTTGGACCAGAATCATTTTCAAATACAAGGGCTTCTACATATGTACCTAAAATACATGTTTATGTATATTTTAAAAATAATAATATGTTGGGGTGCCTGGGTGGCTCAGTGGGTTAAAGTCCCTGCCTTCAGCGCAGGTCATGATCTCAGGGTCCTGGGATTGAGGCCTGCATTGGGCTCTCTGCTCAGAAGGGAGCCTGCTTCCTCCTCTCTCTCTGCCTGCCTCTCTGCCTACTTGTGATCTCTCTCTCTCTCTGTCAAATAAATAAATAAAAATCTTTAAATAATAAAAAAATATATAAATAATAATATGCTGTTTATATATTCAAGTAAAAGTGGTTAATAGGAATTGTTCAGTGACAAAAGCTGAAATGTCCAGCTCCAAACCTGCTTACTCTTATGTAAATATGTTTTGTGTCTTTATAAAGACCAATAAATCTGAGATTTGTAGGAAGAAGGGCGCTACTTGCATTTTAAAACAAAGTACAAGGGCGCCTGGGTGCCTCAGTCAGTTAAGCATCTGCCTTTGGCTCAGGTCATGATCTCAGGGTCCTGGAAAAGAGCAACACCTTGAGCTCCCACTCGGGGGGGATTCTGTTTCTCCTCTCCCTCTGTCCCTCCCCTTCCTTGTGTGCTCTCTCTCCCTCTCTCTTTCTCTCTCAAATAAATAAATAAAATCTTAAAAAGTAAATAAAATCTTAAGAAATAGAGTACAGTGACAACTAGGTTGTCTAAAACTTAGGAAATGAAGCTTCTACTTAAGTGAAATCTACCTTTCATGGCAGGTTACCTTTTTTTGTTTTTCATATTTTCAATTACAATGTTTCTAATTACCTTATAAAATTCTCTCTCTTTTTTAAAGATTTTATTTATTTATTTGACAGAGATAGAGAGCACAAGTAGGCAGAGCAGCAGGCAGAGGGAGAGGGAGAAACAGGCTCTCTGCTGAGCAGGGAGCCCGATGCAGGACTCCATCCCAGGACCCTGGGATCATGACCTGAGCCGAAGGCAGCCGCTTAACTGACTGAGCCACCCAGGCGCCCCTACAATTCTCTTTTTTTTAAATTTTACTTCTTCAGTGTTCCAAGATTCATTGTTTATGCACCACACCCAGTGCTCCATGCAATATGTGTCCTCCTTAATACCCACCACCAGGCTCACCCATCCCCCCACCCCCCTCCCCTCCAAAACCCTTGGTTTGTTTCTCATAGTCCACAGTCTCTCATGGTAGTCTCCCCCTCTGATTTATCCCAATTCACTTTTTCCTTTTCTTTTCCTAATGTCCTCCATGTTATTCCTTATGCTCCACAAATAAGTGAAACCATACGATAATTCTCTGGTTTATTTTATACCAATGCTTATTTATTTTTTAATTATAATGTGTATCTATGCTCATTTTAGAAAAGATAGACAGAGTTTTAAAAATATATCTCACCTTTAATCCAATAGATGGAAACTACCATTGTTAATATTTTGGTGAATTCCTTGAAGTTATACATATACAGTAGAAATTTCATATGTATGTAGACCTTAAGAAATATTCCTCAAAGTCTGTTGAATGTTCATGTAATATTAAATCATATAGATATATGAGCTATAATTCATTGAACCATGCCACTACTGATATCAACAGCATCAATATTGGGGGCGTTTATGTATTTTTACATTTCTGTTTCCTTTCAAGAGATTACTATAAGTAGAATACAAATTTTTAAAAGATTTTCTAAGGAACTTGATATATCACATCATATTTCTGGAACTGTTCTGCCAATATCATAACTCTGATAGTGTGAAAATAGCATGTGTTTTACTACTGGGTATTTACCCTAAAAATACAAATGTAGGGATACAAAGGGACACGTGCACCCGAATGTTTATAGCAGCAATGTCCACAATAGTGAAACTATGGAAAGAGCCTAGATGTCCATCAATAGATGAATGGATAAAGAAGATGTGGAATATATATACAATGAGATACTATATAGCCATCAAAAAAAACAAAACAAAACAAAACAAAACAAAAATCTTGCCATTTGCAATGACGTGGGTGGTACTAGAGGGTATTATGCTAAGCGAAATAAGTCAATCAGAGAAAGACAATTATCACATGATCTCTCTGATATGAGGAATTTAAGAAATAAGACAGAGGATCATGGAGGAAGGGAGGGGAAAATGAAAGAAGACAAAACCAGAGAGGGAAACAAACCATAAGAGACTCTTAATATCAGGAAACAAACTGAGGGTTGCTGGAGGGGAGGGGGGGTGGGAGGGATGGGATGACTGAGTGATGGACATTGGGGAGGGTATGTGCTATAGTGAGTGCTGTGAATTATGTAAAACTGATGCACAGACCTGTATCCCTGAAACATATAATACATTTTATGTTAATTTAAAAAAAGCAATTTTAAAAAAGTGCCTCTTAATTATGTAACTTTTCTTCATTAGCACTGCCAACACATTGCCCTAAACCACCATCATATGTCACCAACTCACCACCATAGCCTCCAGTGTTGAGTTCCCTCCCAGCTCTCACCCAGTCTCCACAAAGCAGCCACTACAAAATCTAAATTTATTAAAACCTAAATTGGATCACATCATCTCTTTACTTTAGTAGCATTCAATTGTACACTAAATAAAATGCAAATTCCTTACCCTGATCTGTTAGTCACAGTTTTGTTTCTTGCTCTGGTTTTCACCTGTTTCCAATTTTGGTCTGAAACTACACTGCAATTCTGAGAGGTCCTTGTTGACAATGCCAAGTAGCGATCTGTCTAGAAGAATTATAATAAGGCAAAGAGCTGGTGGGTAGTGCAAAAGAGATCTCAGACAAATAGGAGGCATATGTCTTTTCTCCCTCCATACCTCCTTTTCTCTGTTGTCTTAGATATCAAATTAGCTGCTGAGCTTTCTTGAAAACCTTATTATTCTTAGGATATCATTCAAACAATTTGACTCAATAGTTATCAAATGGAAAATAATACTTTATCTCTCTTTCTTACTCTGTGGGAGGGAGGTAGATGAGAGGGAAATAGAAAGAGCCTTCTTTCAGATAATTACTTTCTTTAGAGGAAAATTGAAGTAACACAGGGGGGCTTCCAAGAACTAAGGGGCACAAAGATTAAAATTAGATATAAGGTCAGAAACTACAAGGCAGTGATCTTGGGTTCATCTTAACTCCAAAGACAGTACTCTGCAGGTGCCATGTCTTTGGAGCATTGTGATCATCCGTCTGGAATGGATCCCCTGGTGCTTAACAATATGGACAAGTTATTTAACCACTCTTGGACTCAGTTCCCACATTTATGCAATGAGGAGGTTGAATTAGTTGCTCATTTAGGTATTTGGGAAGTACACCCTGATGGCTTCATGTACTAGGCAAGTATCATGCTTCCAAAAACCCACAAACATTTGTTTTAGCAGCATTTGATAAGTGTGGATTAGTTTTATCTTACTACTAGCAAAATGTCTATGTAGTTCCATCTCTGCATCAACAGTAAGTGACAAGTACTGGTACTATCAATTCGATTTGGGATTTTCAATGAGCTCTTATAAGCTGGAACTGCTAATGAGATGCTGTTAAAATATCCTCCTTTGTATCATGAAACAACTCCAAAAATTGTAACTTGAGAATCTATAAGCATTTATTTATAGTCTACCTTTTGGCTGAGATTTGAGATGACATTTTTTTCTTTCAACAAAACTCTCAAGTGGCATACCATGATTCATAATTTTATCTGGTTATTGTCTGTATATGTTGCAGAAAGTTGAAAAATTATTCAAATCCTGCCAAAAAGTATGTAGAGTTATTATTTCTGCTACTGAAATGTCCACCTTCAAAACATTTTGAAGTCTGCATATAGAATCAAGGTTGGGCTTTTTAAAAGGAGCATCCAATAAGGAAGTATATAGCTGTCCCCAAATTATTCTTTTCATTCAATTTTATTTCTGATTTCAAAATAACTATGAGTTGCCCATTAAAAAATACCATCTTCAGTGCCCTCTACTCTCCTGCCCCCCTTCTTTCCTTTGGCTCCCCCCTCCCCAAATTTTACTTCTGCCTCCAACGGGGATCTTCTCTCTTCCATCTGACAGAGAATCCTTCCTCTCATTAGACAATAACCCACTTCCAGTTCTAACCTCTTATCCTCTGAGAAATATCACTTTAACACCCCCTGCCATTGTGGCACTTACTTTATACATCTCTGTTGCCATATTGCCACTGCCCTGTGTTAGAACTGTACTTGCTTGTTTTTCCTTCTAGATGGCAGATGTATTCAGCTTTGACCTTTGTATTTCTCTCAAGATATTTACACCTATAGATATCCCATAAAATGTCTTGAATTAAATTCACTAGTATGTAATCTTTCTTAATATATAATTAATATTGTTTTCATACATGTCAATGATAGGGGAAAAACATTAAATAAAATGATGGTTAAATGTGATAAGGGTAGAAACTTCAGGGATTATCAATGTGTGCTTTTCATACTGGGTTGCACAGTTTTATTGTCCCAAACCTCAGTTTCCAATAATAAATAATGTCTTTCCTGAGACAGGACCTGGGGATGGCACAGGGGGCAGGGACTGTTCTTGGTACCCCAAGACAGACATTATCATTCTCATTTTTTAAAAGTTTTTATTTTAGTGATCACAGCTTTGTATTATAGCTTGGACATTTTAATGATGTTTATTCTTCTGTTCCATGAGCATGGAATGTTTTTCCATCTTTTTGTGTCTTCTTCAATTTCTTTCGTGAGTGTTCTGTAGTTTCTAGAGTATAGATCTTATGCCTCTTTGGTTAGGTTTATTCCCAGGTATCTGATGGGTTTTTCGTGCTATTGTAAATGGAATTGATTCCTAATTTCTCTTTCTACAGTTACATTGTTAGTGTATAGTAAAGCAGCTGATTTCTGTGCATTGCTTTTGTATCCTGTTACATTACTGAATTGTTGTATGAGTTCTAGTAATTTAGGGGTGGAGTATTTTGGGTTCTCCACATAAAGTATCACGTCATCTGCGAAGAGAGAGAGTTTGACTTCTTCTTTTCCAATTTGAATACACTTTATTTCTTTTTATTGTCTGATTGTTGTTGCTAGGATTTCTAGTACTACATTGAACAATAGTGGTGAGAGTGGGCATCCTTGTCATTTCTTGATCTTAAGGGAAAGGCTCTCAGCTTTTCCCCATTGAGAATGATGTTCACTGTGGGCTTTTCATAGATGGTTTTTATGAAACTGAGGAATGTTCCCTCTATCGCTACACTCTGAAAAGTTGTAATCGGGAAAGGATGCTGTATTTTGCCAAATGCTTTTTCTGCATCAATTGGGAAGACCATATGGTTCTTCTCTCTCCTCTTATTAATGTGTTCTGTCACATTGATTGATTTGCAAATGTTGAACCACCCTTGCATCCTAGGGATAAATCCCACTTGCTTGTGATGGATAATCCTTTTAATGTACTGTTGGATCCTATTAGCTAGTATCTGGTTGAGAATCTTGGCATCCATATTCATCAGGGATATTGGCCTGTGATTATCCTTTATGATGGGGTCTTTGCCTGGTTTTGGGATCAAGGTAATGCTGGCCTCATAGGATGAGCTTGGAAGTTTTCCTTCTGTTACTATTTTTTGAAACAGCTTCAGGAGAATAGGTATTATTTCTTCTTTGGATGTTTGGTAGAATTCCCCAGGGAACCCATCAGGTCCTGGGCTCTTGTTTTTTGGGAAGTTTTTGATCACTGCTTCAATCTCATTACTGGTTATTGATCTATTCAGGTTGTCAATTTCTTCCTGTTTCAGTCTTGGTAGTTTATAGGTTTCCAGGAAGGCATCCATTTCTTCCAGGTTGCTTAATTTATTTGTATATAGTAGTTGATAATAGTTTCTGATAATTGTTTCTATTTCCTTGGTGTTAGTTGTGATCTCTCCCCTTTCATTCATACTTTTATTAATTTGAATCCTTTCTGTTTTCTTTTGGATAAGTCTGGCCAGTGATTTATCAATCTTATTGATTCTTTCAGAGAACCAGCTTCTAGTTTCATTGATCTGTTCTACTGTATTTCTGGTTTCTAATTCATTGTTCTCTGCTCTAATCTTAATTATTTCTCTTATCATGCATGGCTTAGGCATCATTTGTTGTTTTTTTCTCCAGTTCTTTAAGGTGTAAAGTTAGTTGGTGAATTCGGGATTTTTCTATTTTTTTGAGTGAGGCTTGTGTGGTACTGGCACAAAAACAGACACATAGGTCAATGGAACAGAATAGAGAGCCCAGCTATGGACCCTCAACTCTATGGTTAGCTAATCTTTGACAAAGCAGGAAAAAATATCCAGTGGAAAAAAGGCAGTTTCTTCAATAAATTGTGCTGGGGAAATTGGACATCTATATACAGAAGAATGAAAGTCGACCATTCTCTTACACCATACACAAAGACAAACTCTAAATGGATAAAAGACCTCAATGTGAGATAGGAATCCATCAAAATCCTAGAGGAGAACATAGGCAGTAACCTCTTTGACATCAGCCACAGAAACTTCTTTCAAGACATGTCTCTAAAGGCAAGGGAAACAAAAGTGAAAATGAACTTTTGGGACCTCATCAAGATAAAAACTTCTGCACAGCAAAGGAAACAGTCAACAAAACAAAGAGGCAACCCATGGAATTGGAGATATTTGCAAATGACTCTATAGACAAAGGGCTGATATCTAAGATCTATAAAGAACGTCTCAAACTCAACACCCAAAAAACAAACAATCAAGTCAAAAAATGGGGAGAAGACATGAACAGACACTTCTCCAAAGAAGACATACAAATGGCTAATGGACACATGCAAAAATGTTCATCATCATTAGCCATCAGGGATATTCAAATCAAAACTACATTGAGATACCACTGTATACCAGTTAGGATGGTAAGAATTGACAAGGCAAGAAGCAACAAATGTTGGAGAGGTTGTGGAGAAAGGGGAATCCTCCTACACTGCTATGGGAATGCAAATTGATACAGCCACTTTGAAAACAGTGTGGGGATTCCTCAAAGAGTTAAAAATAGAGCTACCCTATGACCCAGCAATTGTACTATTGGGCATTTAACCCAAAGGTACAGATGTAGTGAGAAAAAGGGCCATATGCACCTCAATGTTCATAGCAGCAATGTCCACAATATCCAAACTGTGGGAAAAGCCGAAATACCCTTCAACAGACGAATGGATAAAGAAGATGTGGTCCATATATACGATGGAATATTACACAGCCATCAGAAAGGATAAACACCCAACTTTTGCATCAACATAGACAGGACTGGAGGAGATTATCCTAAGTGAAATAAATCAAACAGAGAAAGTCAATTATGATATGGTTTCACTTATTTGTGGAACATAAGGAGTAGCATGGAGGACATTAGGAGAAGGAAAGGAAAAATGAAGGGGTGGATATCGGAAGGGGAGATGAACTATAAGAGACTATGGACTCCGGGAAACGAACCGAGGGTTTTAGAAGGGAGGGGGTGGGGGAGTGGGTTAGCCCGGTGATGGGTATTAAGGGGGGCATGCATGGCATGGGGCACTGGGTGTTATATGCAAACAATGAATCATGGAACACTACATCAAAAACTAATGTTGTACTGTATGGTGACGAACATAACATAATTTAAAAAAACTTTTTATTTTAATTCCAGTTAGTTAACATACAATGTTTTATTAGTTTTAAATGTACAATATAGTGATTCCCAAATTCCATACATCACCACGTGCTCGTCTAAGTATACTTAATCTCCATGACTTATTTAACCCATCCCCCAAGCCCCCTCCTTCCTGTTAGCCATCAGTTTGTTTTCTGTAATTAAGAGTCTGTTTTTTGGTTTATCTGTCTCTTTTTCTCTTTTTTTCCCTTTTGCTCATTTGTTTTGTTTCTTAAATTCCACATATAAGTCAAATTATATGGCATTTTTCTTTTCCTGATTGACTTATTTCACTTAGCATTATACTCTCTGCCCCATCCATGTTGTTGCAAATGGCAAGATTTCATTCTTTTTTATTACCATTCTTATTATTTTTTTTTTTACCATTCTTATTTGTAAGAGAGATTAAGTTACTTGCTCAGCCCCTCACAGTCAGTAAGGGCTAGAACCAGAATCTGAGCTCATGGCTGTCAGAAGCCAAAAGCCTGACACTCCAATCATGTTGCACTCACTTCCTAAACAATGACGCCTTTAAAATATTAACAGCAAAAAGAAAAATATGTAGGCACACCACTGTCAAAGAAAGCCCATCTTTCTTTTGTAAGTTTTCTTCCATATTCCAGAGGCCACAAATTCACTGTAAATCTGAAAAGAGTGCGGATTATTTCCTATCAATTTATTCTTACCATAAGACCTTAGATGTTGTCAGAAAGACCTTTCTGATAACTATAAATTAGCACCCCATCCCCATCCACCAAGCTCTATCCCCTACAGAACTTTTTTTTCCTCAGAACATTCACTCCCATCTGGCACATTTGTTTCCTTGTTTGGTGCCTATCTTCTACACACTAGAGCCTAAGCTCCATGAAGATGGGGACTTTTTTCTGGTTTGTTCACTGTTGTATCCCCAGCATCAAAGGGTGCCTGGGACACACACGTGGTGGACTCCTGGTATATATTTCTTGAAAGGACGAACAAACACAGAAGAGAGGACTATAGTTCACCTAACTGATTAAAAGTAGTGCTGTTTACAGTTCCTCAAAGATGGGAAAATGTGGGGTCTTTTTTAATTTTTTTAATCTGGTTTCATACAGTCTAAAAGATTTCTACCTCTGCTCACCATCCTACTTCTCCAACTATCTCCTTCAACTCCTTTTCTCTTGTTTTTGCCACAGGCAACTTTATTCACAAGTCACCCACATAGACCTAGAGGTGTTAATACTTAATGCAAAATTCCTTGCAGCAAATCTTATCTGTTACCCAGGGGCTCCCCAGTGTCTTAATGATACTACTGCATACAATTCAGCATACACTTTAGAGATTAAAAAAACTTTAATTGCCAAGATTTCTCCCCATTTCCACTCCAGTATCTTTACTTTACAACTCTAGTTGCTTATGCTGGGAGCATTTATTAAGGGCCCTTTAAATTAAGTGGAGATAGAACAATGAGAAGGATGGGCACTCCTTGCAAAGTGGATCAGTTCTAATCCTGTGGACCAGGTCTGCCCCTGAAGCCACTCAAACACATGATACTCAAAGCCAAGGGATTACAGAAATCTCCATGGAGAACAACATGGTAGTGATTGTGAAAGACCCACGACACTGAAAGGCAAGCACCAGAAGCAAAGGAGACTAAAAGCGTAGGAAATAAAATCTAAAAATTAAGCTTCAGTCTTTTAAAATAAACCTGTTGGGCCTATGCCACATCTTTTATAGAATTAAGCTAAATGGGCATTTTGTTAAAGTTAATTTTGGAGATTTTTTAATATGTACCCTCAGTTTGTCTAGCCTTCATTTCATTTCAGCAAATGCCACCATCAGCATCTGCCAGATGCTTTGGCCAGAAACTCCAGTGTCTCTGCTTTTCTACATTACTTCCAATCACCAAGTCTTACTGTTTATTTCCGTTTAAAAAATCTACTTGGCCAGTACTCTAGATAAAACCTGGACTACTGCAGTGACCTCTAATTTGGTCGTCTCCCATTGTTACAGGTTGAATTGTGTCCTCTCAAAAGATGTTGAAGTTCTTGTGAATGTGAAGTACCTGTGAATGTGAAGTTATTTGGAAATCAGGTCTTTGCAGAGGATCCGGTTAAGACGAGTTTATTAGGGCAGGCTTAATCCAATATGACTGAAGTCCTTATAAAAAGGGGAGATTTGGACTCAGAGGCAAAGACAACAGGGAGGACTCCACGTGAAGATGAAGGCAGAAATCAGGGTGCACCTACAAGCCAAAGGAAAGCTATGGGTTGCCAGCAAACTACCAGAAGCTGGGAGAGAGACATGGAATAGATCCTCCCTCACAGCCTCAGAAAGAACCCATCCTCCTAACACTTTGACCTCAGATTCCTAGCCTCCAGAGTGGGGAGACAATAAATTTCTATTGTTTAAGCCACTCACTCTGCAGTACTTTTGTTGTGGATACCTTAGGAAACTAAGTGACCTATCTTCTCATTATCTCAAGTTCTACTTAAATTTTTAAAAAGTTATATAAGTAATATAGCCTCCTTGCAAAAACCTCACACTTATTGAAAGCTTTCTTTATGTACGAGACACTAAGTGCTTTATATGTTATTATATCATTTAGCCCTTGTATCAGCCCTATTATCATCTTCGTGTTACAGATGAAGACACTTGAGGTACAAAGTAACTTGCCTGTGGTCACATGGCTTTTGTATGAGCTGGGATTCAAAACCACACGGTGTGGCTCTAGAGGTTGAGTGCTCAAACCATGGCATAGCTATCCCTTTGATTACCATGTGGTGCCTTCCCCAAATTCCTGAAGGTAACTGCCATTAGCTTTTGTCTGTAATGTGCTCCATGTACCGTACGTATGTATACCTACACACGTGTATATGTGTGTCTCTATAAAAAGTATGTAGCCTTAAATCCTAAAAAGATCACACATATCTTGTAACTTGATTTTTTTTCACTTAACTAATCTTACACACCCATTTTAGTGAGTGCATATATTCCTTCTGCTTAATAGTCCACTGTATTGTTTTATATCATGAGCATTTATATTTGTGTGCTAAGATGGGGGCAAAGGCTTCTGATGTCCTTGGAATGCCTTCCAGGCAGTGGGAGGGGCAGGAGGACACGTCTGCGAGATGGTGGCTTTTGGAAAGGAGGGTAGGGAGAGGGTTGGGGGTGGCCCCAGACCCAGCTTGGGTGGCTGCTGATTTCTTCAGCATCAGTTTCTACTGAGAATTGACTTTGAGAAAAAGAATGTGGGCCTGGAAATCTCAATATTTGGGATTTATATTCAACTAGGCCTCATTGGTTAAGTCACTTATTTATTTATTACTTATATTTTGAAAAGCAGAGGTCATATATACTGTCCTTCCTTGTCATAACATTTCTGTGAGGAAAAAATTAAATGAAATCAAATGGCTTGCAGACATAATTGTTTTTATGATTATCATTACCTTCATACTGTTTCCAGATACTAGATATCAGAAATATTGGTGTATAGAGTCTTTGGAAAAGAAACTACTATTTGGAATAATTTTTATTGCTTTTATGGGATTGTTTTAAGAATTAAACGAAGTGATGCATATGAAAAGACTTCAGGACAGTATATGGAACATGGCAGGCATTGTGAAGTCTCAAGTTCCTCTCTTCCTTCTCCCTTTCCCCCCCATACATTCAGTGCATGAGTGTCCTTATCATTTAACTTTTTGTTGAAAGTTCTGGTTCTACTTTTCCATGATTCAAATTCTAAAATATTTACGAATCAGAAATTTTCAAGCCTTCTAACAGAGGAAGCATTAAATCATTATAAAACACACAGTTTAGTGAATTCTTCATTGATTTTACAAACAAGATTATTTGGCTGCTTACGTGTGTGTGTGTGTGCGTGCACGTGTGCGCGCGCACGCGTGCATGGGAGCATGTGTACTTTGCTCTTTAAACTGTCCAGTTATTTCCACAGGAAGACATACCCTTTATGTTTTGGTCCTTCTGATCTCCTTTATCTCTGATAGTCCGAGCTTCAATAGGACCGTTTTTCTTTTTACCCACAGAAACATGAATACAGGGCTTGTACACGTGCTGCTTTGAGTAATAGAATTCAAAACAGACCCGGCCTCTGTTATCTCATATTGAGAAAAGGATACAGATAGTTCTTAGAATACAACAAAAAATGAAGACAAAAGAGTAAAGTTTGAAGAGACACCCATCAAACCACAGTGATATCCTCCCATAGGTATTTATTACGCCAAGGAGGGAGGTTCTTTAGATTGATTACCGGAGCTTAAGAGAAATGTGTGTTTTTCACTTTCCTGGCTCTGCGGCTGATATCCTTGACATTTTTGTCAGCGTTGCTGTTGCCATTGCATTATTTTTCATATAGCATGATGTGATCTGTGTAGTGCCACCCCTTTCTGGCCATTCAAGTGGGTCCCACCATAGGGTAAGCGTTCCTCACTGTGATCTCTGATTGTCTGCAGGCCACTCCTAATCTAGCACAATGTTTCTCATGCACACAAATTACCAGAGTATAGTTTCTTCTCTGGTGGGGCCCTGGTTACCCTTTTAGGGGAGTAAGCTCCTGTATTTCAACCTCAAAAAAAGTTTAAACATACGTTCAGGAGTTCAGGTGATAGTTACAAACCCATGGGGGAGGATAAGAGAGGTATAACTGATCTCGCTACCCAATCTTCTTGTACCTTGCAGTGAAGGAAGATCTTGGGAAGGTGAGGGTTAGAGGCAGGAACTTCAGAAGATGACTATGGGACTGTTTTCTCCTTCCCTGAGCCAACTTCCTGGCTCATTCTTCGACAACACTTTCACTTAATATCCTTCTCCTCTCCTAGGAAATCTGCATTTTTAACCAACACTATAGTAGATTGTAAGGTGAAGATTCTGAGGAGACACATACTTTGAAAAATGCCAGCGTACATAATGAAGCCCAGTTCCTTAGTTTGATAGTGGTGGATTTCCTACCTTTCCTGGCCTTCTTTGGCCCCCTTCTACAGCTTCTTCTTCTGCTCTTCTTCTGTACCCCTTCACCCAACCCTCAACTCCATGTAATTGTTCTTTGGCCAAAACTGAGCTCTTAACATTTTCCAAACACATGGAGTTACATGCAAATTAAGAGCTTTTGCTCTGGCTGCAATGGCTTGTTCTCACCTTCAGGCCTCACAGAGTTGTGCTTACTCAGAGCCAGTAAGGAGTTATCTTGTCAGATAATGCCAGCATAGTCCCCTTCCTATTCCCTTGCACCCTCTCTGCCCTCTTCTTCCTCAAGTCGTAAAGCTTCATCTCTGCCTCTACTCAGTCACTTTGTACTTTGTTTATACTTCTCTTATTGTCCTTATCACTTACTTAAAATCCAATTCACCTCCTCCTTAAAGTTTGCCCTGCTCTCCTGAGATAAGCTCTCTCTTTCTTAAATGTCCATTGCATGTCTTCTGAAACTGTCTATGTCACCTGTCACATTCAATCTTAAAATTAATAGCACACACATTTATAGCACTTGCTATGTGTCAAGCTCTATTCTAAGCATTTTATGTAAATTAACTCACTTAAGCCTCACATTTACCTTCAGAAGTAGCTGCTACTGTTACCCCTTATTTCACTGATAAGGAAATGCAACACACAGAGAGGATAAGTGACTTATAAAGTCTCCCACTTCTAAATGGCTAGGCCATAGTTCAGACCTCATCAGTCTGGCTTGAGATGCCATGTTCTGAACCATTAGTGTGTAATCTGCTCTATATACCTTTTATTTTGTAGTTATTTATGTAAATATCTTATGATTTTTTTTCTTCCATCTCTGCATACCTGTGTCTCCTGGTATGTGGTTGGCACTCTCCAGATGCTTGAACAATAGAATTATATGGGGATGATTTTTTCAGGAGGTTCTTGAATTCTAAATTTTGGGAACCCCTAGGAAAAAACCTCTAATATATCTGATAATGGAATTTCCAGTGATGGTAAAGGTCAATGCATGAATCCCTTTTGGCAGTTAGCATTTTCTTGTTTTTTGTTCTCCTACCTACCTTTCCAAGTAGTTTTCATTTTCATTTGTTTTACTTTATCTTATGATATATTCACACTTACATTTTAAATGATGGAAAGAAAAAGATCACTTGCAAATGCCAACTGGGAAAGTGTTTATTTTAAACAATGCTGTTCCAGTGCACCAGCTGCCATTGCTATGCTTGCATATTGGTTGCTAGGGGTAGTGAGGAGAGTTAAGCTTGTGATGTCAAGGTGACAAGTTGCTTCAACCGAACATTCTATTGGCTAGAATTTTTCTGAGATCAGGAATCCTCAACTCCAGGCAATTAGAAAGTTACTTGGTTTCAACTTGCAGAAATAACTTAAACCACAGAAAGAATTAGTTATAATCTAGTCATTTTTTAAGTGTGGAAGGAAATATGGGAGTTTATACGGATTTAGAATTTAGACAAGAGTTTTAAAACTTTATTTCTCACCACAGGATAATGCAAATCATTACAGAAGACTAATAGTATTGTAAAATAAAAAGAATGAAAAGCCACCTTTAATATCAGAACACATTATCTGTCCAAAAAAGGATTTGCTTAAATATATCAGTTGTTATATAAACACAGGAAAAGAGACCTCACTGTTTTAGAAATTGTCCCACTGTGAATGCAGATTTTTAGATTTATGTTTAACCAGAATATTTGTGTATACTTGTCATCATTTTGCCTGTATTTTACATACAAACTCATTCAATTAAGCACCTATAATATGTAAAACATTGTCTTAGGCATCAAGGTGGAGTACCCAACCACCCCAATTTACCTGGGATTTTTCCCAGTTTTAGCACTGAAAATCTCATGTCTTGGGAAACCCCCAAGTTCTGGGCAAATACAGAAAATTTGATTACTGCACAAGGAAGAAACAAAACAAGACTAAAATAGTCTCCAAAAATTTTCATGTGGCTAGGAAAACAAGATGAACAGACAAATAGTCAAGGAACACAAATAATAAAATCTTACATTTATTGAGGGCTTATAAGGTAAATTCTATTATTAACCCCATTTTAAAGATCAATAAACTGAGACACAGCAAGGGTACATAACCTAGTTAGTGGAGGAGCCAAAATTTAAATCCAGGATGTTTGGCTTTAGAGCACATACATCATTAAGCCCTGTATGGAAAAGCTCTCCAAGGGGAGGGATTGATAAAGCCAGGAGCACTTGGGAAAGTGTCACCAGAAGAGGAGATGACTACACCTTGACTAAAAAGTGAACAGGATTGAGAGAGTTAGGAAGAAGAGACGAAAACATCATTAAAAAAAAAAAAAAAAGGAAAAGAAATCACACAAGCCATGGTCTGGAGTGAAAAACAGGCCAACCATTCTCTCTCCAGACACATGAAGGTATTAGCCTGGGAAAGAGGATGGAGCCCTTTGGCTGATATTGCAGACAATTAAATGCAAAGGCAAAGAGAGAGGAAAACAGAAAGAAAGTGACTTTCCCTGGAAAGATTTAGTCTCTCTGGTCAAGGGCAGGGTCACCTATTAGGTGAGGAGGTAGATTGAAGCTGGAAGCAGGGAGTGAAGATCTGTAAGCTCCTTTCTTGTGCTGTTTTAGGAAGTCTGCAGATGTCCAATAAGAGAATTCTGAAGAATAGAAAGGAGTTGAAATAGAATATTAATAATTTTTAAAAGATTTTATTTATTTTTTGAAAGAGAGAGAATGAGCAATGAGCGGCAGGGGGAGAAGGGCAGAGAGAAAGGGAGAAGCCGACTCCTCACAGAGCATGGAGCCAGACGTGGGGCTCGATCCCAGGACCCTAAGATTGTGACCTGAGCTGAAGGCAGACGCTTAACCAATTGAGCCACTCAGGTGCCCCAATAATTTTTAATTTTTACATAGTCTTATAAAATTCTGGGAAATAGAAAAAAGTAAATAAATAAACCCACTATAATTTTAGGTCTTTGTCTTACGTTTGTTTCTTAAACACTCAGAATCGCTGTGTACCTATATATATGAATCCTGCATTTGATTTTACTTAATTTATTATCATGACTGTTTCCCATGTTGTTCTATAGTTCTTTATAACTACCATTTTAACAACCAGACAATATTCTATCAGAGGTATATTCCACAAGTCCCTTAACCACTATGCTTTCTTGATATTCAAGTTTCCTGTGTTTTCCCTTCATAAATGAAGCTAGAATGACATCTTCATGTTTACATTTTTTTCTCATGGTGTAACTAGTTCTCATATGGGTTTTTTATGTTGTCTTTCTTTAGCTGCTATGAGGCCATGAAGCAACACGATTTATTTTTCACACAGGCATACACATGCTAACATATCCAAGTGCATGTTGTTTTCTTTAAAAAGCAAAAAAAATTTTTTTGAGAAGTATTTATTTCACTGGCATTTCTAATTACTTTAAACTTTCAGATTTGTTTCTTTCTTTGTAATTCCTTCAGAAAGAGCTTGATTTACCCCCCAAAATTAGACTTGAATCTTATCTATAGGTTCATATCTTATTTATAGCTTTATATTGTACAATATGGTTATATTATAAGCTTTATAAGATGTAATATAAGCCCAGCTTTAAAAGAGGACTTGGCTCTGAATAACACTGGGCTGGACCCAAAACCTTGTTACTAACCAGAAGAGTTAAGCTCAGAAATCCCTGCCTCTGCCTCACAGTTTCTGCAAACAGCCCATCTCCCATTCCAGCCCCACCATGTCTCTTCCCTATTCCTGCCCCTCCATGACTGTCACTCTTTGAGCTACATTGAAGTGTCTGGTTCCTTGATGCATCCCCTTTCTTTAAGACTTTAAGCCAGATCTTGACTTCCTCTCTCCTACCCATCACTTCATCCTCTCTTGCAGCACCCTCCTCTCCTACCTCATCTTTCTACTATCCCTGCCCTGCTGATTTTGGTTCTTGGATCAGTCCATCTGGGTGTCTCCTCCACTCCCACATGTGGTGCTAGGGTTGGGTAGAAGACGGTCACTTTACAAATTCGGTCTTGCACCAAGCTGTGTCCTCAGGGCTGCTTGATACTCCTCTTTCAGGGCCATTCCATGTTCTTCTCTCCCTCAGCTCCTAGCTCTTGAACAACTTTTCTGTAACAGTGCAGAGAAAACAGAGGCTTTCAGGTGTGAACTTCTTGACCTTCCCATCCCACATCTGCAAATTTGTCTTTATTTAAATCTTCTTTTCTTCCTGAGAAGAAGTATTGTTCTTCTTCCTGTCCAGAGCTAATCCTTCTCTTACACTGATATTATCCATTCCAGAGTCCTCTGAGATCATGTCCCATCAATAATAAATTCTCTTTCAACTTTACTGGCTCCTTCTTTCAATATGGATATACACGAAGAATCTCTCTCTCTCTCTCTCTCTATATATATATATATATTTAAGTTATATAATGTAAAAATATATTTATATATTTTATTTATATTATATATTATATCATGTATTTACTTATATTATACTTATATAATATAAATATATAATACATATACATATATTTATTATATATAAAATATATTTTTTAATTTAAATTCAGTTAGCCAAGGTATAGTCCAGCATTGGTTTTTGATATAATGTTTGATTCATTAGTTCTGTATAATACCCAGTGCCCATCATATCACATGCCCTCTTTAATGTCCATTACCCCATCCCCCTACCCACCTCCCTTTCTGCAAGCCTCAGTTTGTTTTTGAAGAATGAAAGGAAGACAGATTTGTATTAAGTGTCTGCTGTATTTTGGTCACTAGAAAACATATTATCTCAATTAATTCTCATAATAATTTTATGAGTTATGTGTTATTATCTGACTTTTTTTAAAATAAGAAAGCCAAGACTTAGAGAGGTTAACGGATGTTTTAAATTAGTAAATTGGCTTGGTCCGTGGCAAAACCATGAATGCTACCTCCATTAGTCTACTCCCATGTTCCCTTCGCTTTTCCTTCAAAACATATTTGTTAATCGATAACAAATTATTCGCTTAAATTCCACTTCAACATGGTTTTTTGGTCAATTGTCTGTGTGGGAATTACTTAAAACATATCCACACATTGAATATGCAATCAGTAGCTTCTTAACCAACTTAGAACACGCATTATCTAAAGCATTACAGAAAGAAACCCGCTGACCACTTGTTTTTTTAACTACCTACTTAACGTGTGGGTATTTATCACCATCTGCAGCAACTATTTCCAGAGGAAGGTTAATACATATGTGAATAATAATAGTCAGTGGTATGATGGTGAGTGCTTAACTGCTCTCTGAATAAAAGTTGTTGATTAGTAGAGTTTGCCAATGTCTGTGACATAAATACTCCCACCATGAGGAGTATTTAATAATAGCTGTGTTTAATAACTATCTTAAAACATTTCTAAAGATATAGCAATCACAAGCATATCTGAGCTGGTTCTAGCACATTACTGAATTAGCTAACAGTTACTGAGTGCTTGCTAAGCGTTGTGCACCATTCTAAGTGCTCAGAGGTAGTATCTCAGTAATCCTACAACACATTATTTCCATGTAGAAACTGAAAAATTAAGTAAATTGCCCAAGAACATGCCATTTAAGTATGGGGGCTTGGATTGTACTAGACACCTAAAAATGCTGTCTTTCTTTATGAAAAAATACACAAATGTGTGACTATATGAGCCTTTTCTATTTCTAATAACTTAGAAGAATCTGGTTTACATTTTGTCATCATATGACTTATGAAGAAAATATATATTTAAAATAAATATGTAATTTCCTACCTTAGTAGACATAAGTACCAGGAAGATAGGAATCTGATTTTCTAGTGCTTTTGTATCTCTAATGTTTAGCTCAGTGCCCAGCATGTAACAAAAACTCATAAGGAATATTGAAAGAATGTAATATAATAATTCTTAGCCCTTCATTAAAAGTTCTCTTAAATCTCTGTAAGGTATGTAAATGTATTTAATATAATTAAATATTTTATGTTTATATCCCTTGACCAATAATACCAGCCCTGGGAATTTATCCTTAGGAACTAATTCAAAAGGAGGAAGAAAAAAAAACATTAGGTAAGGAAATGTTCATTACAGTGCTGGCTATATAAGCAGAAAATTAAGACAAACATAAATAACCAAGAATACGGGTGTCTTGGTGGCTCATTTGGTTAAATGTCTGCCTTCAGCTCAGGTCATGATTCCAGGGTTCTGGGATTGAGACCCACATCTGGCTCTCTGCTCAGCGGGGAGCCTGCTTCTCCTTCTCCCTCTGCTTGCCACTCTTCCCCTCTGCTTGTGCTCATTCTCGCTCTCTGTCAAATAAATAAATAAAATCTTTTTAAAAATCCAAGAATAGTGAAACAGTTAAAGTGTGATACATTTCTTCAAATGAATTTTGTGCAGCCAATAAAAAAGATAAATTCATTTAACATAAAGTGAAAAAATAAAGCAGGATACAAAAGCCCACCCATGACTTAATACATAATACAGCAGGCCATGCTACAGAATGACTAGAAGTAGAGGTTTTGGATTTTGACGTACATGAACTAAATTCTAGGATCTTTCAACTTGCCACACAACAGAGGGCAAGTTGCTTAACTCCCCTAAGTCTCAGTCACCCCTGTGCAATAGGGATGATTCTCTGAGCCATTGTGGGGATTAAATGAACAAATACAGACAGTGCCCAGAACATCACCAGGCATACTGATCTATTACCTATACATATGGCAAGGACTGGCAGGAAATATGGGCAAGGGAAAATAATTGATGCTTTTGGATATGTGTGTGGGGATTGTAGATAAATTTTTTTATTTTTAAATTTTATGACATATATGCAATAAAGAACAACCAATGGAAAAATACAATCACTTTTACACTATCCTACAAATTACCTCTATCTCCAATTTAGACAACTTTCAGTCCAAACAAATGAATTGACTCAATCAGTGCTCTAAGACTCCTCTCAGGGACCTCACAGATGGGACCAATGCTTCTACATTCCCTGCTGCTCATGGGTTGCTGAGACTCTGCTACCATTCACTTGTTCACCCAATTTCCACCAAACAGATGTGGAATTAGACTCATCTTCATCTACAAAGATATACATAGAGTCATGCTCATCTGATAATGATAATGCTGTGGCCTGGTCCTTTGGATTCCTGCTCACGTATGGAAGGTATCTTGTAACCTTCCAGGTTATCAGATCACACACTACTATTTCTCTTCTTCCTCCTTGTTCATCTTCCTCTTATCAGGTTGAAATTGGTAAAGATGAATTAAATGTGCCTGCATTATCCCTCAACCTGCAAACAACTTGGAATGTTTCAACACCTAAACTTTAGTTTTAAAAAATTGTATTTAGTTGAACACCTTGCCAGATCCACAGTACAATATCTGGATACAATTATACTCAAAGCAATATTGTTGGGTGCATAATATATCTGAAGTCATTATGATAGAGTTCCATGTAACTAGAATCGATAGTAATTATCTTGGCATAAATTATTTTCATATTTTAGGGCAAAAGGATTCAGAGAAATTTTTTTTAATTCTCTTCCCCAGGGGTACAGGTTGATTCAGAGAAATTTTTAAAGAGATTAGTTTTCCATGTCTTCAATTTAAACAGAAATAAAAGTGAGAGTTCAGTGTAAGCTCAAGGCTTGTCACCACCTGCTCAAATGTGAGAGCAGCACTTTAGGCATGCCCAAGTCTGCTTAGCTTATTCTTATTAGTGGGGGCATTTAATTAAACCAAGACAGTTTCTTTGCCTGACCAGGGCAACTACTGATGAGAATGAAATTGATGGGAGATGAACAGTTAACAGCAGGAGATACATGGGAACAAGAAATAAAAGAGCCATAGTCAAACTGAAGAATATTGCTGTAGTATATTATATTTGACATTTACTGCTGTGTCTAATAATGCATCCCTTACTTCTCTCCAGCAGCCATGTTACTTCATTATTTTAAATTTTGGGAGCTTTTGTTTTTGAAAAATGACGAAAGTCTCACTTCTCCATTCCTCATTAGGGTGCATATTTAATTGTGTTCTTCTGTTCATTATATCTGAATATTGCCATTCAACCAGAAGAGTGCTGGCAAAATCCTGTAGATGGCTATGCCTGGCTTTTCCAAGGTATTTAAAATTCTATCGTTGTTTCCATAAGCCACAGACAGTGGGTTATTTTTCATGGACAGACAGTGCATTCTTCTCTTGGGGTTTTTATGGACAGACTGTATAAAATGATAACACAATGAATGGGGTACCAGCTCCACTATATCAAGGGCTTAAATCAGCTATTTCAGACAGAAACTCAATGCAGTAGAGCACGTTTCAAATAGGTTTGCAGGTACAGGCTATAACACAAAAATTTCAACATCTTTTGTGATTAATTCTCATGAAAGGTTAATGACATTTTTTACAATAAATTAGAGCTAAGGTGAGAAAGATTTCGGTAATGTAGGTTCAGGTGGCAACCTGAATAAAATCGATAAGATTTGCATGCCAGAATTAAAATAGAAACATAATCTATCTTCAGAATGGCCATGGTTTGGATTATTGTGGAAGATATAGCAAAGGTGAATCTTCTATTTGCCTGTTCATAATCCTCTTCATTCACGTGATAGTTTTTATGATTTTATAATCCCATATTCACTATAGCTCACTTCATACTCTCCTTTCCTGAAAGAGAGGTTATTTCAATTGTACTTGCTTAAAAAGAAACTTTAATTTTAATTTCTAATTAACCCTAACTTAATCATAGTCATTAGGGCTTCCATTTTGTTATTTCTTTTTTAAACCTGTTGTGGAAAAATGGTCTAAACTAAAGTGATTTCTTAAAACTGTCTCTAAGGAGTGTGAAGAAATGTCTATTTGCAGTTAATGATCCAGAAAATCAAGAATTACCCCCCGTTTGCCAATAAAGAATACTTTTATCAGTTTGAAATTCTTTTTAATGGAAAAAATTCACATGGAATTAATTTTTAAACATAGCCTTTAATGCGAACTTAAATTCCCAGCTACCCAGGTGTGACATGTGATCCAGATCTCTTTTCCTATTATATTTCTTCTGAGAATCCTAAGTTTGTATGTGGATTCTCTTTATCCAAATTATTATGGCTACAGTTTTATAATTATTAGTATGTAATAAATTGATTTATTACTCAATAAATTATAATAATATCATGTAACAGACACCAAAATAGTTTGGTTTAAATCACTGAAAGAATTTCAGCATTATATTCTACAGACTTCCCACTTAATCTTTATCTAATCATTGTGATTGATAAACTTGTGAAGAGATGATGTTGTATGATACAGTGGAGACAAAGTATCATATTTTTGGCTATCTAAAAAATAATGGGGGAATGCAACTGCAAATACTCATAAAATATAATGCTCTTCATGATAAATCTATTTTATTTACTCTTTTATTTTGTCTCTTTCATTCCCAAGAAGAAGATAAGGTGGCTTTATCATTAGAGTGACCATAAAATTTATCATCTAAACTTTTAAGAATTAGAGGGTTAATATTAATCATCATACTGAGGCATAGACATAAACTAGCCCTATCCCAGGAATGCTGGAACATATAGTCACCCCAGTTACCACAAAGCTCAATACAGTAAAACCATAGACTAGGCAAGACAAGACAAAAGGGAAAAGAAGGAATTAGAAGGAAGGGGTAGTAAAAAACCATTCAGGAATGCCTGCCTAACATTGATCTGTCTAGACAGAACATATATCACTTACCAGGTTGAAAGTTGGGAATCTCTTATATCACTATTTATTAAATCATAAGGAATACTATGTTAGTCAGGGTAGGCTAACTGCTGTAATAAATCCAAAATCTTAGTGACATAAAACAATAAATGTTTATTTTTCACTCACATTATTGTGCAGTATAGATTGATGAGGCAATGGTGATTGGTGGGCATGGCTCAACAACCAAGGAAGAGAGAGGCACCCTTCTCTTGAACTTGGGACAAGCAAGATAGCCTTGGATATAAACACCCAGCCAAGAGATGGGAGAAGAAAGAGAGTGTATTGGATTGAACATTTGTCATGTGCCAATTCTGAAAATGATATGCCTCATTTTCTTCTATATTCCATGGCCAAAACTCAATTGTATGACCCCACCTAGCTTCATGAGAGACTGAGGAGTGTGGTCTGGCTGACCACTAGGAGGAAGTGAAAATGGGTTTGGTGAATACATTACAATCTCTATCAATCTCCTCCATTCTGTTTACCAAGTACTCATTTTACTCTTTCTCTTATACACAAATTAAGGAAATCTCATATACTTTCTGCATGGAGTTCAAACTCTAGAATCTCTGGGAGGTGCCCAGTTCTCTTTATCAGTTTCTGATATGGCTCCTTATAATCTGCTGACCCATGAACTAGAAAGGCAAATTATCAGCTTCCCACCATGCTTCTTCATACATTCAATAAACCAGGGTGGAATAGGGATAAACATCATGGTTGACATTTTCTGTAGGGAAAGATAATAATCAACTCGGAGGCATTTTTCTTACCTTTGCTTTTATAGAACTTTGCATTATTCTTTACATTCAATCACAAATGTCATCTTCTTTCCTTTTCACTGTTATTTCTCTTGAGAAATTACCCAAGTATTTGTATCATATTAAGAATATGTTAAATATGTTTGTTCTCTTGTAGCTCAGATTAGAAACTATGCAGCTACTAACTTAGACCCTCTACAGTCCTCATTCTTTAAAGTATATAATGATGTTAATAAGAGAAAGATCTTCTTTATCAGTGATTATAAGTCTTATGGAAGATTTATAAGCACTAAAAGACTTGAGAAAATTACTTATTAACCAAGATATATAGGAGAGAAGGAAATAGTATAAAAGCATAAAAGTATAAAAGTTATTAGTTTCCTGACATTCAAATTATTGTTAACTGGCTTACATCTTTCTATGTCTCCCTAAACTTGAGCACTTTATGTTTGTTTGTTTTTATGTTTAGTTCCTAGGAACCATAAAGATACCACTTCATTTTGTTGGCACAAACATTACCACTGTAGAGAACTGGGAAAATAAGTGAAAGTCTGATAATATTTGTTGAAGGTTTTGAATCCTGAAATAAAAATAAAGGAGTAGCAAATAAACAGTTTAAAAATGTTTTATTTCAAAATAATTTTAGACTTACAGAAGAGTTGCAACCATAGTATAGAGAATTCCTGTATACCCTCCACCCTATTTCTCCTAATGTTAACATCTAACATAACCATGGTACAATTTTCAAAAGTAAGAAATTAACTTGGTATAATATTATTAACCAAACCACAGACTTTATTTGGATCTCATCATTTTTTCCACTAATGTCCTTTTCTGTATGAGTATCTGAGCCAGGACCCCATGCTGCCTTTTATTGTCATGTCTCAGTCTCCTCCAGTCTATGTTGATTGCTTGTTATTTCCATGTCTCCCATCACCTTAACTTTTGCAAAGAATACTTTCAGGTATTTTGTAGAATATTCAACAATTTTGATTTGCATGAGTTTTTCTCAGGGTCAAATTAAGGTTTTTAGGGAAGAATGCCACAGAAGTGACGTGACCGCTTTATTGTATCATATAGGGAGCCATATGGTATCAAACTGACTTATTATTAGTGATGTTTTCTTTTATCACTGGGATAGGTGGTACCTGTCAAATTTCTCTACTATAAAGGTACAATTGTTCTCATTAATAAGCATTTTGGGGGAGATATGTTGGTCACTGTTTGTGTCGCATGTCCCTCTGTGCACACCTGCTTTCCCCTAGATTCTGGGTAGCTAGTTGCCCTGCACCCTCAGCACTCTGAGGGGTAAGAGAATTTGTGAATTTGCTGTTTATTCAGCATTTTTGTTTTAAGTTTGAGAGTGTTATTGTTTCCACCTCTCAGCAGAAACCCACAATCCAGTATTTGAGATTTAAATACTCTTTTTTAAAAAGATGTTTGTTTGTTTGTTTGTTTATAGAATGAGTGGGGAAGAGGGGCAGAGGGAAAGGGAGAAGTAGACTCCCCATGGAGCAGAGAGCTTGACGCAGGGCTCCATCCCAAGACCTTGGGATCATGACCTGAGTCAAAGACAGACGCTTAACCAATTGAGCCACCTAGGCAGCCTGCGTCTCTTAATACTCTTAGTATTACTCTTAATATTAATACTCAATAAATACTCTTAATATCAACTGTTACTGTTAATTTGTTGTCTTGTTGGTCGGTACTCCAATATCCAGTCCATTGCAGAAGATCAGTCTTAGTCAAATCCTATCAGTCCATTTACCCTGCCAGGGATTGATTTTGAAAGAGGATGCCACTCACTATCGGCTAATGAAATTTGAGTGAAACTGTGCTATGGTCCTCCTAAGGAAAACTTCTGTTCTTATACAAGAAGTAAGTAAAAGATAGTTCACCTTCTTTTACCTCTGGATGTAACTGTTTCTGGATGTATTGTCTGAGATTTGACCACACGATTGACCACCATCTTGTTTCTAGTAAAAAAATGAAGCCAACACTGAGGACAGCAGAACAAAAAGAACATGGAAAGAACCTGGTTGTTTACTGGCATTTTTCATCTGCTATTCTAACCATCTATGGAATCAAGCTTATCTATGGAGTTCTAGTTATATTCAGTAGTAAATTTCCTTATTGTTTAAGCCCAGTTTGATCCTTGGTTTTTCAATGACTTGGATCCGATGTCTTATAACTGTTATCACCACTGTAAGCGAAGTATGATTTTTATGCAAATATACTACAATCTCTCTCTCTATTCTACTGTTCATGGCATTCAAGTTGTTCCCAGTTCTTAGTTTTAGGAACACTTAGTTTTAGTGAGATGCTATAAATGTTTTAATTCATGTCTTGTGGTGAATATGTCTTTTCAGTGTATGCCGAAGAATGAAATTGCTTAATAATAAATTGTGTGCATGTTCAGCTTTAAAAATAGATGCAACTAAATATTTTGGCTGTATCAGTTTCGCCTCTATCTATCTATCTATCTATCTATCTATCTATCTATCATCTATCTATCTATCTATTTATCTATCTATCTGTCTATTGGCTGTATCAATTTAACCTCTCACCAAAAATTTGTGAGATTGTGTATGAGAATGGTGCATTTCATTTTTCTGCATGTGTCTGTACAATTTTCCCAGCACCAATTATTGAAAAGACTTTTTTTCCATGGGATATTATTTCTTGATTTGTCAAAGATTAGTTGACCATAGAGTTGAGGGTCCATTTCTGGGGTCTCTACTCTGTTCCATTGATCTATGTGTCTGTATTGACGCAAATACCATGCAATTTTGATGATCAGAGCTTTGTAATATAACTTGAAGTCAGGCACTGTGATGCCTCCAGCTTTGGTTTTCTACATTCCCCTGGTGATCCTGGTTTTTTTCTGATTCCATGAAAATTTTAGGATTGTTTATTCCACCTCTGTGAAAAATGTTGATGGTATTTTGATGGGGAACCCTCTTACACTGTTTTGGGGAATGCAAATTGATACCACCACTCTGGAAAACAGTATGGAGTTTCCTCAAGATGTTCAAAATAGAGCTACCCTATAACCCAGCAATTGTTCTACTAGGTATTTACCCCAAAGATACAGGTGTAGTGAAAAGAGGGGGCACATGCACCCCAATATTCATAGCAGCAATGTGTATAATAGCCAAACTGTGGAAGGAGCTGAGATGTCCTTCAACAGACAAATGGATAAGGAAGATGTGGTTCATATATACAATGGAATATTACTCAGCCATCAGAAAGGATGTTTGCATCAACATGGTTGACACTGCAGGGGATTATGCTAAGTGGAATAAGTCAAACAGAGAAAGACAATTATCATATGGTTTTGTTCATATGTAGAACATAAGGAATAGTGCAAAGGACGATAGGGGAAGGGAGGGAAAACTAAATAGGAAGAAATCAGAGAGGGAGACAAACTATGAGAGACTCTGGACCCCTGGAAACAAACTGAGGGTTTTTGAGGGGTGAGGGATGGGGTAACCAGGAAATGGGTATAAGGAGAATACATGTAGTGATGAGCACTGGGTGTTATATGCAACTAACATATCATTGAACACTACATCAAAAACTAGTGATTTACTATATGTTGGCTAATTGAACATAATAATAAAAAAATAGTGAGAGCTACAGTTGCTCCATATCCTTGTCAACACTTGGTATTGTTAGACTTTTTATTTAGGCATTTTGATTCAGTGTGTGGGTAGTAGTGACATTGTGACAAATTATATTTATATATGTATTAATGTTTATATTCATATCCGTTCTATATCAATTTCTTTATTATCATGAATCATAGCCTGGATGCAAATTGTTGAGAAACTATAAAAAAACAATATTCATGTAAACTTTATATTTTATACTGTATACTTTGTACTGTACTTGGAAGTAAGGTGTTGAAAAAGGAGTGATGTTAAGCTTAAGTGTACATTGTCCAGTGAATAAGCTCTAGTCCACTTCTAAAGCTAGAGTGGTTTTGTAAAGTAGAATAGCAAGATAAAAGAAAAGGCTTCAGCTTATAACGTGTGAGAAATGAAACATACCAATAGGAGAGGCATAAAAAGGCATGATGCAAAGAAAGGCTTTCATCAAATCATTTACTCTTTTTGGACTCACTATGAAGTGAATAATAGTGTTAGATGTCTTCCCATATTTTCCCTCCATCTATGACATTCTATGGTTATTTATTTTCTCCTCAAGAAGTTTATTTATATTATTTTTTTATCCAAATATTGGTTGTCATCCAAACAAAACCCAAAGACCAGTTGTGGGGTCATGAGGGCTCCCTGAGGCTCAAGTCCTTGCCCGTACCCTCTGGAGAATAGGTTCTTTGATGGAAGGATCTCTTTGATTCACATTTAAAAATGGGCAGTGGTGATATGGACACTTCTTTGGAGAAAAAGTTTCATTTTTCTCTACATGCTGAAATTTGGACTTTTTTGTTGTTGTTGTTCTATTTATTTATTTATTTATTTATTTATTTATTTATTTATTTATTCTTTGCCCCAGGGGTACAGGTCTGTGAATCATCCAGCTTACATCTTTCACAGCACTTACCAAAGCACAAACCCTCCCCAATGTCCATAACCCATCCACCCTATCCCTACCCTCCCACTCCCCAGTAACCCTCAGTTTGTTTTGTGATATTAGGAGTCTCTTATGGTTTGTCTCCTTCCCCATCCCATCTTGGTTCATTATGCTGAGCGAAATAAGTCAATCAGAGAAAGATAATTATCATATGATTTCTCTGATATGAGGAACTTGAGAATCAGGGTGGGGGGTCATGGGTGGGAGGGAGGGAAAAATAATGAAAAAATAATGGACTTTTTTTTTTAAACTTGGACTTTTAAGCAGTAGTAAAGTTTGTCAGTGCTCCAAAAGTTGGCGCATGAAAAGCCCAAGATGTTGGTTTTGAGTGGAGAGAGCTAACCATAAGATAGACAAACAACCTCAAAACCCCCGACAAAAGCTTATCTGCCTGTAGGTAACCTAAATGCCTGTTATGAATATTTATGTAGGTCTCTGTATCTATGGTGTGCTTCTGTGGTCTCTGTATCTATTAGGGTGTGCTTGTATGCCCATGGATTGTGTCTTAGAACTGGGTCAGATAATTTTTCTGGTGAATATGTTAAGGCTCTATTAAGGTGTCAGTAGGGACAACTTCTTCTTGGGCAGTGATGTTAATGTGTAAAATCTGCTTGTTTAGGCAGTTATCTTCTCTGACATTAATGCCTCATTTTTCAATTTGCTTTGGAATCTATTGCTCTTTTTTTGAAGGCATCCATTCATGTGTTGGTTACTAGTTTTTGACTGTAATTAATGATAAATTCATTACTTCCTCTTTTTATAATCATGGTTTACTCTTCATTTGAATCTGTCAGGCAGTACTTAATATTGGCCAATTAAGTGTTTTAGCATGTCACATGTTTGCTCTGTTGATACTGTAATAGCATCTCCCTGTGGCACAGATAATGAGACACGGGTTTGCTCGGCAACTTGGTTCTAGTAGTTCACCTGTGACTATCAATCTAATGTAGACTCAGAGTCTCTTGGCATTTTGTAGTCAGGGGCGATTTGTTTTGGACATATGGTGGTAAATCCTGGTTTTTCTTTAGAAATAGTATAATTTTGGTCATTCCTCTTTGTGAAGTGCATTTTTTGTTTAAAGGATACTCTTTAATTTCTGTAATTTTCAAAAATGTGGAGAGGGCATCATGGAATAATTGTACACCATGGAGTATCATAGATGTGGTTCCAATGCCAGCTTTTTCCTTAATGATGATATTTTTAATGATTGGTCCTTGTACACACATATATATCTACCTTGAACTGTCTCATTAATATTTGTATAGTATACTCTCTACTGATGAACCATAATTTGTTTTGTTATTCTCCTATAGATGAACATTTGAGTTATCTTCAGTCTTTTGCTTCATAAAGCAATGCAAGAATAAATATCCTTTTACATACATGTTTGCACACTGTTGAAACAACAACCAAATGAGAAAAGCAAAGGCTATTTATTCAGTCTTGCTATAGCTATGGAGCAGCCATTTTCACTTGCATTTTGTCAGAGACTCAAAGGCAGACAGAAGAGTGGGAAAGCTTTATAGTGGAAAAAAGGGAAAGCTGCAGATGTGCTCTGATTGGAGACTGTTGGTGTGGGGAAGCTGGAGGTGAGTTAAGCAGGGCATCCTAAGTAATTGGTTAGGGGAGCATATTTGTCTTTTTCTGATTGGTCTTAAGTTGGAAGTGGAGACAAAAATTAGGGAACCTATCCAATTATTAATAAAATCCTAGATATTTTAAACTGATTATTACAGAAGCTATAGTTTAGCTTCCTAGATTATTACTGGAGATCGCTAGTCTAGCTTCTTGCAAGTCTGACATATAGCAGGCTGGCTTCTTGGGCTATTTATTGCAGATAAGAAGTTGGTTTCCTGAGCATGTCGCTTTAGGCTGTGGGTCAAAGTTCTAATTTTATATATGGTGCAATGACTGTTCATTTGCATATTCAGCCTCTCAATACAGATGCAAATACATCTGTATGATAAGTTCCTGAAAGTGGAATTTCCAAATCAAAGATCTATGCCTTTTAATTTATATATATTTTGTCAAGTTGCTTTACATAAGTTTTCATGAATTTATAGTTCTTATAGCCTTATGGGGATATAACAGGGTGTATTACCAACTCTTCATCTTTGCCAGTCTAATAGGTTAAAAAAAAAAAAGTATCTCAGTGTAACTTAATTTGTATGAGGTTAAGAATTTCTTTTCATGTGTTAAATCATGTTTTTCTTTCTCTGTAGGTTGTCTATTCATGTCCATGGTGTTAACATATTTTTAAGTGCTCCCAGGCCAAGGAAGGTATTGATAAGAGTGTAGTCTCTGGACTCGAAATTATCACCTTGAAAATTCAACCTAGAATCAGGACAGGACAAGAGATACACTCTCTTAGCAAATTTTAAGTATACAATACAGTTTCATTAACTGTCATCACCATGATACACATTAAATCTCCAGAACTTATTCATCTTATAATTCAGAGTTTTTACCCTTTGACCAAAGTCTCCCTATTTTCTCCATCCCTCACGTAGGCAACCACCAAGTCACTTTTTTAGACTCCACATACATGTGAGCTCATACAGTATTTGTTTTTTTCTGTCTGACTTATCTCACTTACCATATGACTTCAAGTTTCATCCATGCTGTTGCAAATGTCAGAATTTCCTTCCTTTTTATGGCTGAAAAATATTCTATTGTGTATATAGAAGCTATTATATGGATATATATACATATCTTCACTAATCCCCATAATTTTTTAATTCATTCATCTATCAGCAGACACTTAGATTGTTTCCAAGTACATGGGCTTCAGAGTTGGGCAACTGAAGCTGATTCCCAACTCAGCCATTCATGGCCGTAGGGGAATTAGTGACTTTTCTCATCCTCCTCTTCTTCATTGGTTCAATGGAAATATTAATACCTATTCAGAAGTTCTTGCGGAGGAGGGGGGGTGGTGAACTTTTTAACATAATGACTGGAATGTTGTAAGCACCCAGCAATTGTAGGCTTAGGTACTCTTCTTGGGAATCTAGTGGACTTTCTATCCACCCGGAAACCTTGGCAAAGCTGAGATTATTAGCAAAAATTTCAAGTCAAGCCCTCATGAATATGAGCCACAGACCATAAAGCTTTCTAAGTTGGCAGGATTTCTTTAAAGAGTCCGCACCCTAGTGGGGTGGGGGAGAGGAGAGGGAAAGGGAGCATAGTAGATGTGTGTGGTATGATTTTGTTGCAAATGCAAATTAGTTTTCCTGTCATTTGTTAGCAAGCCCACTGTTTATAATAACTCTTCATAATGAATCAGGCTGATATTTTGTTCATACATTTTCCCTTGAGGCTTTAATAACTCTGCTTCTGTGTTTTATGGTTACACATTGTGGAATGAGACTCTGGTGGAAATACAATCCTATTTTATAGCCTCTGTAGAAATGAGAGGCGGAAAAAAAAACAGCAAAGGAAGCAAATTAGTGGTCAGAAAGAGTTTCAAGAGAGAGAAGGGTGCTCCTCCAGTCAGGCCTGGAAAGTGTACAGGGAATGTGAAGGATGGCCCAGAAAATGTCCATCAATAAGGTGGCTGAGCGGAATTAGAAAATATAACAAAGGCTCTTGGGCTTGGTTATGTGGAAACCTTGGGTGACCGAAAATGAATAGCTGTACAATTCAGCAAATAGTTACTGATAACCTGCTATTTCTCAAGACCTTTTATAAACTCTAAAGCTGCACTATCCAGTGTGATAGCCATTAGTCACTTTTGCCTATTTGGATTTAAATTACTTAAAATTAAATATTTAATTAAAAACTCAGTTCCTCATTGCATAAGCCACATTTCAAGTGATGGGGCTATGACAGAGGTATGTCAACATACTCTTGTAGGGGTTGAGGCTAGGGTAAGGAGGCTTAAAAAGGATGGTGGCCAAATAAGAGGATAAAGGAAAAGCAGCTTTTCAAAAAGTCTTCAGAGTGGATGGAGAAATGACCTTAGTCATAAAGGTGAGTGGGTTTTCCCAGGTAGTCAAGGGTAGAGGAGAGCATTATAAGCAGAAGGGGATAAGCAAATCAAGAAAGTGTGAAGCAGTGTGGACTGTTCAGAAAAATGCCCATAGTTTAGTATGGCTGAAGTGCGCAGCCAGAATGGAGCTCAGGGAGGTAGGTAGGGCCAGACTAGGAGGATTTGGGCACTACACCAAGGGGCGGGGACTTTGTCTTTTGGGCAATGAAGAGACAGTGAAAGGTTTTGAACAGGAGAGTGAATTATATGGTCATATGAATTTTTTTAAAAGATTTTATTTATTTATTTGACAGAGAGAGAGAGAGAGAGAGAGAGAGAGAGAGAGAGAGAGAGAGATCACAAGTAGGCAAAGAGGCAGGCAGAGAGAGAGGAGGAAGCAGGCTCCCTGAAGAGCAGAGAGCCCGATGCGGGCCTGGATCCCAGGACCCTGAGATCATGACCTGAGCCGAAGGCAGAGGCTTTAACCCACTGAGCCACCCAGGCGCCCTGGTCATATGAATTTTAATGGAAAAGCTTAGAATTTGTTGTCAAAGTGTTGATGTTTTAAATGCTGCACATTTCACTGTGTCTTTGGCCATGTTGTTTAATTTTTCTTAGTCTCAGTTTCCTCATTTATAAAATGAGGCTTTTTTCTACCTCATACGAATGATAAGAGGATGAAATAATATAACGTACGTAAAGCAGTCAGTGTAGTCCCTGGTACATAATACATGTCTAACAAATCTTAAATCCTTTTTTTGGCCTGTTGTTGCAAAGGAAACAAAATGATGTCCATTTGGGCCCTCAGAGATACATTGATGTCTTAATTAACTAATGTCCCTTAATGTTGAGTGGGAGTGGGAATGTGTAGATGACTAGGACAAGAACACCAGTAACTATGGTATTACCCACCCCACCAAGCACAATCTCTCCTACCCAAGGTGATATTCTAAGCTACAAGGTGGTTCTAGCATTAGATTACCTGTGTGTGGGAGAGGGTGTTTGTTGGGGATTAGTTTTCAGTGAGAGATTGGGCATGGTTAAAAGCAGAAACTTGATTGACCCAAGAAGATCATGTTGACATAAACAAAGAAAATAAAGGTGGTCCCTGCTACAGTTATGAGGTAGAAAGAGATAAAGTCTTTAGCAAAACACCTACTAAATTTCCTCCCTTAGAGACTGTCCTGGGAGCTCCTCACTGGAAGGTCGTATGAAGGAAGGGCATGATGGGTTCTATGTGAGGAGTACAAGTCTGGGATTTGGAACACTGCCTGTGGAGTCAGCTGGATTTCATATTTATTTATATAAAAAACATCTCTACTCCAGTTTTACAAGAAATCCTGCTTCTTTCTGTGGCCATCATCTCGCTTCCATTTTTTTCTTTCCAACATTTCCTGTGTTCTCTTAACAGCTGAAAATTGAATTTAGACAACATATTAGACTTTAGTCCCGGTTGTAAATCTATACCAGTGTTTCCCATTTGAAGACCCTCAACTCCCACATACCAGTGTAAGAAAAAGTGAGGGCATAAGGACCCTTAATAATTTTTTTAAAAACCCTTTGACTAGAGTTCTATCCAGTCAGAGGTGATGGCCGTGGTTATGTCCTATTGATTGAAAGTTCTCAATTGATTGATTGAATAGATTTTCTTACCTCTGATTAACAAAACATTGGAAAATTAATTTTCAGGATGTGCCATTTAATGCCTAAAATCTTTCAAAAAACCTGAGGAGTTGAAATGAATACTAGGAGGTAAACATACCAGGAGTCACTGGCCCATAGCAGGACTATTGTGGAACATGGAGAGATTAAACCAGCTTATCATGTTTTCTTTAAGATTGTTGAAAGATGATCACAATTTTATATATTTTTCTCCTGATTGTGGGGGTAGACTATTACCAAAGCATGCATATATTAAGAATGCCTTTTTCTGTTTCTAGTCACTATTTAGATATGTAATTGGAGAGATGGTATCCCATAAGATTGTACACTAGTCTAGAAATTGTTTGTCATGAGAAATGTAGTGAGAATGGCAGATAACTCTAAGGTCCATAAACATATGAGACCCTTGTAGTCCTAAAATTCCAGAGCTAAATTTTCTTCAAGTCAAATTAGTAATTTGTTTCTGTTTCTTCTTTCAGTGTAGTTGAGGTATTTTAATAAATATTCAACTTGGAACATTCCACTTAAAATTTTTAATCTTTGTAGATTTATAGTATTGCAATTCCACTGTCAAAATGACAGATACTAATACGTATTTTAGGGTAATCTTATATGATTATTTTTCAGTGTACCATATCAATCAATGCCCTGACAGGTCATAAAATGTTACAGCTCATAAAGAGCCAGTAAATACTCAATTTTCCAGGTACAGCAGAAGAACTATAAATTAAATTGATTACATAACTACAAAATAATTAATCCAGTATTTCCAGCAACTTTGTTTGAGAACTTCTCTGCCACAGATCACTATTTGAAAATGAACTGGTACTTTTTAATTCTATCTGGTTTCACACACTGTGCTTGAGTTTTTAAATTTTTTTCTTTTATGTCCCAGCATCATTCATTTCTTCCTCTGGCTTCAACAATTTTATTTATGCTGATCATTTCTAAATTTATATCTCCTACCGAGACATCTCTTTCCTTATACAGATCCGTATGCCCCAGTGCCCACTAGGCATGGCTTGGATGGGATCTCTCATTATAAACAGACCCTGAGACAGGAGTCTTTGAATGCAAGTAGTTAATTTGGGAGGATATCCTAGAAAACTCCAGCAGAGAAATGAGGAAATGATACAGGAATCAAGGGTTTATCATGAAGCGGAATACAACTTGTGTGCAACTGGACTTCAGTCCTGATGGGGCACTCTGGGAGATAGTATAGAAGGCATCTTAGATTTATCCTCCCCTAGAGGGAAGAGGGGACAAGGTGGGGTATGTATCCCTCAACTGCCTTTGTCATGGCCAGAAGGCAGCTTCAGAGGCTAACTCTTCATCATGTTCATTTGGATGTCCATGCACGTGGGAGAGAGGAAACTCTTAGGTAAAAAGTCACAGGTTCATGCCCAAGATGTTACGGTCAGTGTACCACAGTGTCTGGGGCTGCCATGTTCCATGGAAATGTCATACAGATCCATCAACCTCTGGGCATCCAGACTTGGTTCCCCAAACTTGTTTTTCCTCCACACCCTGAGGAATGCGCTACAGTTTACTTCTTGATCCAGACAGGGACCGATCCCACCATCTCCTTTTCAGAGACTGAATCTTACCAACATTACCTCAGTAGATCCTAACTGTCCTTTTTTCCCCCCTCAACACTGGCTACATTATTTTAGACCCTCATTATTTTCCCCACACTTTCCTATTTTGCTCTTCTAGCCAGTCTCTCTACTGGTCATACCCTCTACCAGCCTTCCTCCTTCCAGATGTGAAAGTTCCAAAACAAGTAAGTCAGAATGAATTCCAAAACATACATCTGACCATGTCTTTTCTCTGCTTAAAATCATTAAGGATGTCAGGGTGAAGTTTAAATTCTCTCGTGAGGCTGTTCATGGTATTGCCATTTTCATCCCATGTCACTTTTCCACCTCACTACGTACCCAGGCTACCCTGAGCTGCTTCAGTTTTAGGGCTTTTGCATAGACTCTGCCCAATCTTGGTTCATCTGTGAGGTATCCCCTCCTGAGGGTGCCTTATCCTGACCCCTCCCCTGGCAGTGGCTGCACTTGTTCACATCCTTTAACGCTAGTATTATTGACTACTTATTTTTCCATCTCCTCAACTCAGCTCCAAGTGCCGCCAAAGCAGAGTTTCTCTATTAGTCTCAATCTCTAGTACCTAGCACAGTACCTGCTCATAATAGGTGCTCCATAAATAGTTGTCGAATTAATTATTTTGCCAAAATTATCTTCTTTACTCCTCAAAGGGGTCCTATGAGATTGTACTATTATCTTCGCTTTACAGATAAAGATTTTGAACTCAGGTAGATTAAACACCTTGCTCAAGATCACAGAGCTAAAAAATGATCAAATCAGGATTTGAATTCAAATCCACCTCTAAAGCCCATATTCTTTCCATTAAATCATCCTAATCTTTACCATTGCAATACACTAAACATTTTCTCTGTTTCACAATTTGAGAATTAAAAAAATCCTGAATTTAAAAATTTTTTCTGGAAATGAATGTATTCACAGTTAGCTTCTTCTAGAAATGAAATATTCAACAACTAGGAATACAAATCCTGCAAGGTTTGCTATAGAGTTCACTGAGAGTAGCCCGTGACTTTGTAGTGGAACTTTTATTTTATGTATGGGGATTAGATCATGGAAATGAATATCCATGGTTCAATTGTGATGCCTCTGAGCTTGTGGAATTCAAATAAGTATCAGTCAGTTTGACAGTCAAGAGGATATATGTGAGGGCCTAGGGGGTGGGCAGGGTGAGGAGATTTGGAAATATAAGCAGTAAATTTTCATACATCACTGATTGTGGAAGTGAAATGATTATCCATCAATTACAAAGCAGTTAAATGGATATGTTTCTGGGTTTTTACTGCACTGTTTATGGTTCCTAGTCTCTTGCAAGAGCTACTTATGCACCACAGTCCATGCTTGACAGTCAGCATCAGTTTCAGTATGCTGGAAATTCAAAGTGCTCATTGGATTTAGAAATAAATAAGCAGCAAAAGAGGAGATGGTACTGAAAGAATGTTACTTTTGAAATTAAAGCATGTACCTTGGAAATTATAAGGAAATAATTTTCCAAGATAAATTTGGGTCAGCCTCACATAAGGGTTTTGTTTTCTTTTTGTTTTTGCCTTTATATTGTGGAACTTAAAATGCGAACTAATGTATTTACAAAAGGCATTAAATTATCTATAAATACAAAGTTGCAAAAGTATGATTTTTTTTTATATCCATAGAAACTCTGGATCAGTTGGCTCCCTGGTGCAAAATATAACACTTGGAAGATTCAAATACTGTATGAGAATTTATGAGAGAAACTAAATGAGCAAATGAGTGTAAGACACAATATAGTACACGACCATAGTAAACAATCAATGCATGTTTGCAATAATTATTAATATTATTATAAGAAAAGACAATTACTGAATGAAAACTTGTTCTTCTATTATGCTGACATTAGTCAGTGCTCAGCAATTACCCTCTCTTTCTCACACACACACACACACACACACACACAGATACACTCCCCATTGACTTTTCCTATGAGACTGAAATTAAATTAATGATTTATCAAGTACTCACAATTCAATCCTGAAAGAACATGGCAGACATGAATGATTCAAAAAAGATACTAAAAACTAGTCTTGTACATATGGGCCTTAAAATACCTGCTTTAAAGGTATTGATCTGAATTCAACCTTTAAGTTGAATTTTTATACTAGTCTGATACCATCAACATGTGATAGGATCCTTTTTCTTTACACTCTGTAAAAAAATATATCGTATTAAACTGGAAAGTACAGAAACTACTAATATTCATGGGATTTCTCAAGTAAACATTGAAATATAAGAAGTAATTAACAGGTCTTTGGTTGTGATAGGCAGGACTTATGGCCCAAATGCTTAATTCTGAATTCCCAGAATGAATGACATTCTTCTAGTGAATCAAAAAAGATAATCAGTGTAAAAGAAAGCAAGTATTAGAAACATACCTAGCACTCAATAGCTTACTCAAATACACTGCTGAAGATCATGTTCTGTGGAGGAAAAAACCCAGTATTACATACCCCATAAACTTGTAAAGCCATAAGAGATTATATCATTCAAGAATCAACTTCATCATGTGGAAATATTGCTTAATAATATCTTCCCATTCTAATTTGGCCTTTCAGATCATCTGAACTGTATAAAGAAATTGTGGGCGAAACTGTCTCACCAGTTTTTGCAATGGTCCAGGGGGGAGGCAAGTGAAGATAATCTATAAAGATGATTGATCTAAAAGAGACAACTGTATATTGGGTTTGATATGGTACCCGCTAGGCCTTCAGCCTTGCACCAGGACCAGTGCTGGCAAATCCTATCCTGTCTTTTTAAAAAATTAATTAATTGATTAATTAATTTCAAGTATAATTAACAGAGTGTTATATTAGTTTCAGGTACAATGGAATGATTCAGCAATTCTCTACATTGCTCAGCACTCTTAATCCCCTTCACCTATTTCACCATCTCACTGCCCACCTTCCTTCTGGCAACTACCAGTTTTTTCTCTACAGTTAAGAGTCTTGTTTTTGATTTGTCTCTCTCTCTTTTTTTTATTCATTGGTTTTGTTTCTTAGAGTCTATGAATGGACACTTGGGTTGCTTCCATATTTTGGCTATTGTAAACAAGGCTACAATAAACATAAGGATGCATGTATCTTTTTGAATTAGTGTTTTCATTTTCTTTGGGTAAATATCCAGTAGTGGAATTATTGGGTTATATGATATTGCAATTTTTAGGTTTCAGAGGAACTTCTATACTGTACTCCACTTACACTGTAAGTAGTTGCACCAGTTTACATTCCCACCAACAGTGCATGAGGGTCCCCTTTTTCCCACATCTTTGCCAACATTTGTTGTTTTTTATGTTTTTTATTCTAACTATTCTGACAGGTGCGAGGTGATATCACATTGTGGGTTTTTTTTTTCCTTTTCCTGATGATGAGTGATGTTGAGCATCTTTTCATGTGTCTGTTTGCCATCCATATGTCTTCTCTGGAGACATGTCTGTTCTTGTCTTGTGCTCATTTTTAATTGGATTATTTGCGTTTTGGGTGTTGAATTGTGTAAGTTCTTTATATATTTTGGATACTAACCCTTTATTGGATATGACAGTTGAAAATATCTTTTCCCATTCTGTAGATTACATTTTAGTTTTCTTGATTGTTTCCTTTGCTGTCCAGAAGCTTTTTTATTTGATGTAGTTCCAAGAGTTTTTACTTTTGTTTCCCTTGCTTCAGAGGACCTATCTAGAAAAAAGTTGCTATGGCCAATGTCAAGAAGTTACTGCTTTTACTCTCTTCTCGGATTTTTATGGTTTCAGGTCTCACATTTAGGTCTTTAATCCATTTTGAATTTATTTTTGTGTATGGTGTAAGAAAGTGGTCCAGTCTCATTCTTTTATATGTAGCTATCCAGTTTTCCCAATGCCTTTCACTGAAACGACTACCTTTTTTCCATTGTATATTCTTTCCTGCTTTGTGAAAGATTAATTGACCATATAGTTGTGCATTCATTTCTAGGTTTTCTATTCATTTCTGTTGATCTATGTGTCTATTTTTATACCAGTACCATACTATTTTGATTACTACAGATTTCTGATTTAACTTGAAGTCTGGAATTGTGATTCCTCCAGCTTTGCTCTTTTCTTTTTCAAGATTGCTTTGGTTATTCAGGGTCTTTTGTGTTTCCATACAAATTTTAGAATTTCTCTAGTTCTGTGAAAAGTGGTGTTGCTATTTGATAGGGATTGCATTAAATGGTAGATTGCTTTGGATAGTACATATATTTTAACAATATTTATTCTTCTAATCCATGAGTATGGAATGTCTTTTCATTTCTTTGTATCATTTTCAATTTCTTTCATCAGAATTTTATAATTCTCAGAGTACAGGTCTTTCACCTCTTTGGTTAGGTTTATTCCTAAGTATCATATTATTTTTGGTACAAAATTTATAAATTGGATCAATTCCTTGATTTCTCTTTTGCTGCTTCATTATTGGTGTATAAAAATGCAACAGATTCCTGTACATTGATTTTGTATCCTGCAACTTCACCGAATTTGTTTATCAGTTCTAGCACTTTATTGGTGGGATCTTTTGGGTTTTCTATATATAGTATCATGTCATCTGCAAATAGTGAATGTTTTACTTCTTTCTTACTGACTTAGATTCCTTTCATTTATTTTTCTTGTCTGATTGCTGTGGCTAGGACTTCCAGTATGTGATGAAAGAAGTGGTGAGAGTAGACATCCTTGTCTTGTTCCTGACCTTAGGGAAAAAGTTCTCCGTTTTTCCCCATTAAGGATGAAAACTAGCTGTGTGTTTTTCATATATGGACTTTATGTTCCCTCCAAACCTACTTCGTTGAAGATTTTTATCATGAATGGATGTTGTACCTTGTCAAATCCTTTTTCTGCATCCATTGAAATGATCATATGGTTCTTTTCCTTTATCTTTTTTATACGATGTATCATTGTGATTGATTTATAAATATTAAACCACCCTTGTATCCCAGGAATAAATCCTACTTAACATGGTGAATGACTTTTTTAATGTATTGTTGGATTCTGTTTGTTAGTATTTTGTTAAGTTTTTTGCATATATGTTTATCAGACATATTGGCCTGTAATCCTCTTTTTTTATGGTTTATTTATCTGGTTTTGATATAGCAGTAATGCTGGCATCATAGAATGAATTTGGAAGTCTTCCTTTCTTTTCTATTTTTTTGGAATAGTTTGAGAAGAATAGATACTAACTCTTCTTTAAGTGTTTGGTAGAATTTGCCTGTGAAGCCATCTGGTTGTGGACTTTTGTTTTTTGGGAGTTTTTTGATTATTGATTCAATTTCTTTGATGGCAATTGGTCTGTTCAAATTTTCTATTGCAACCAGTTCTGGTATGTTATATGTTTCTAGAAATTTATCCATTTTTTCTATGTTCCAATTTGTTGGCATATAGTTTTTCATAATACTCTCTTACTGTATTTCTGTGTTGTTGCATTTCTCCTCTCCTATTTGCAATTTTATTTATTTGAGTCCTTCCTTTTTTTTTCATAGTAAGTCCGGCTAGAGGTTTATCAATTTTATTGATTTATTTTCAAAGAATCAGTTCCTCTTCTCACCAGTCTGTTCTATTGGTTTTTTATTCCTTTAGTTTCTATATCACTTATTATTTCCTTCCTTTTGCTGGTTTTAGGTTTTGTTTGTTGTTCTTTTTCTAGCTCCTTTAGGTGTAAGTTTAGGTTGTTCATTTGAGATTTTTCTTGCTTCTTGAGGTAGGCCTGTGTTGCTATCAACTTCCCTTTGAAAACCACTTTTGCTGTGTCCCAAAGGTTTTGAACCATGTATTTTCATTTGTTTCCATGAGCTATTTTATTTCTTCTTTGATTTCTTGGTAGACCCATTCATTGTTTAGTAGCCGATTATTTAGCTTCTATGTATTTGTGGTCTTTCCACTTGTGATTGACTTCTACTTTCATAGTGTTGTCAGAAAAGATGCAGGGTATGACTTGGTCATTTTGAATTTGTTAAGGCTTGTTTTGTGGGCTAATATGTGATCAATTCCGGAGAATGTTCCATGTGCACTTGAAAAGAATGTGTATTCTGCTGTTTTAGGATAGAATGTTCTGAATATATCTGTTTTTTTTTAAATAGTTTATTTCTTTGAGAATGACAGCATGAGAGAGAGCGCACAAGCAGGCAGAATGGCAGGCAGAAGGAGAAGCAGACTCCTTTCCAGCTGAGCAGGGAGCCTAATGTGGGACTCAATCCCAGGACCCTGGGATCATGACCTGAGCCGAAGGCAGAGACTTAACCAACTAAGCCACCCAGGCATCCCTGAATATATCTGTTAAATCCATCTTTTCCAGTGTGTCATTCAAAATCATTGTTTCCTTATTGATTTTTTGTTTAGATGATCTGTCCATTGATGTAAGTGGGTTTTAAAGTCCACTATTGTTGTATTATTGATTAGTTCCTTTATGTTTATTATTAACTGTTTTATGTATTTGAGTGCTCCCATTTGGGTACATAAATATTTACAATTGTTATATCTTTTTATTGGATTGTCCCATTTATTATAATGTAGTGTCCTTCTTTGTCTCTTGTTATACTCCTTGTTTTAATGTCTATTTTGTTTGATACAAGCATTTCTGTTTGGGCTTTCTTTTACCATTCGTTTGCATGATAAATGTTTCTCCATTCTAGCACTTCCAATTTTCAAGTTTCTTTAGGTCTAAAATGGTCTCTTGTAAGCAGCAGATAGATAGGTTTTTTTTTTAACATCCATTCTGTCACCCTATGTCTTTTCATTGGAGTGTTTAGTCCATTTACATTCAAAGTAATCATTGGTAGATATGTATTTATTGCCATTTTGTTACCTGTTTTGTCATTGTTCCTGAAGATTTTCTCTGATCTTTTCTTGTCTTTTTCTATTTCATAGTTTGCTGGTTTTCTTTAACGACATATTTAGATATCTGTCTCTTTAGTCTTTGCATATTTTAGTGGTTTTTGATCTGTGGTTACCATTAGGTTTGTATATAACACCTTCTGCATGTAGCAGTCTATATTAAGTTGTTGGTTATGTAAATTTGAACCCATTTTTTACTCCTCTCTTTCTCACATTTTAGGTATATGGTGTCATATTTTACATCCTTTAATTTTGTGAGTTATTTGCCTGATACTTTACAAAAAATATTTATTTTTATTGCTTTTGTGTTTCCTACCTTCATACTGTCACTTTTGGTCTTTCCTCTCTACTCAGAGTCCCCTTTAATGTTTCTAGCCCGGCTGGTTTAGTGGTCATGAATTCCTTTAGTTTTTGTTTGTATGGGAAACTCTTTATCTCTCCTTCTATTCTGAATTATACCCTTGCTGGACTGAGTATTCTTGGCTGCAGATTTTTCTCACTGAGCACTTTGAATATATCATGCCCCTGCCTTTTGGCTTGAAAAGCTTCTGCTGAGAAATCCCCTGTGAGACTTATGGGATTTCTCTTGTATGTAGCTGTCTTCTTTTATCTTGCTGTTTTAATTTTTTTTTCTTTATCACTATATTTTTTTAAGATTTTAATTTATGTGAGGGAAAGAGAGAGAGAGAGAGAGTGAGCACAAGCAGAGGGAGCAGCAGAGGGAAAGGGAAAGGTAGGCTCCCCACTGAACTGGGAGCCCGATGTGGGGTTCTATCCCAGGACACTGGGATCATGACCTGAGCTGAAAGCAGATCCTTTTTTTTTTAAAAAAGATTTTATTTATTTATTTGACACAGAGAGAGAGACATCACAAGTAGGCAGAGAGGCAGGCAGAGAGAGAGGAGGAAGCAGGCTCCCTGCTGAGCAGGGAGCCCAATGCGGGCCTCGATCCCAGGAGCCCGAGATCGTGACCCGAGCCAAAGGCAGAGGCTTTAACCCACTGAGCCACCCAGGCGCCCTGAAGGCAGATGCTTAACCAACTGAGCCACCCAGGCATCCCTCTTTATCACTGTATTTTGCCATTTTAATTATAATATGTCTTGGTGTGGATCTGCTTTTGTTGATTTTGTTGGGGGTTCTCTGTGCTGCTTGGATTTAGATATCTGTTTTCTTCCCCAGATTAGGGAAGTTTTCAGATATTATCTCTTCAAATAAATTTTCTGCCCCCTTTTACCTCTCTTTTTCTTCTGTGACTGCAATGAGAATGTTATTATATTTGATAGAGTCACCGAGTTTCCAAAATCTATTCTTATTTTGGATAATTCTTTTTTCTCTCTTGTTCCACTTGATTGTTTTCCATTACTTTGTCTTCCAAGTCATTAATTCATTCCTCTGCTTCTTCTAGCCTGCTATTCATTCTATCAAGCATGTTTCTCGTTTCATTTATTGACCCTTTATCTCTGCTGTGTTATTCCTTATCTCTGTGTTAAAGGTCTCACTGATGTCCTCCACTCTTTTTTCAAGTCCACTGAGTATCCTTATGATCATTGCTTTAAATTCTCTTATAGGCATGTTACTTATATCTCTTTCACTGAGATCTCTGGCCATGACCTTGTCCTGTTCTTTCATTTGGGACAAATTCTTCTGACTTCTCATTTTTCTAAGTCTTTGTGCATGTTTCTAGGTGTTAGGAAAGTCTGTTCCTAGTCTACTTCTGTTCTTGAGGGTAATGGCCTTATGGAGAAGAGGTCTTTTAATGTCCTGCAGTGCAGTGTCCCCTGTTCCCTAGGTACTGGCATTTCAGGGAGAGCCTCCAAAGTGTGATGTGCATGCTCTGCTGTTGTGACCTGGCTGCTTTATCCTTCAGGCTAGTTGTCTGCAGAGACTCTTATTGCCTTTTGTGGGCAGTATGTGGTTCCTGGCCTGAATGTGTGAGTTTAACTAGGTGTGCTCTGGTCTGCTTGTGAAATGAGACTTGTCACCACCGCTGCCAGAACTCAGGCCCTTGTAAAACTCTCTGGTTGGGAAACGTGCTGTGAGCGGGGATTGGGGCCAGTCTTCTGGGAGAGGGGCCCCCCTGTGCTGAGACTAAGGCAAACATGACTGGGAAGGTGGTTCCACAGGAGGGTGGGGGGAAGGGCTTGGTGTAAGCAATCTAGGTAGTGAGTATCAGCACTGTGCTAGTTCCTGCAGGTGGCTCTGTGTTTATCCTGAGGGGTTGGGGGAGGGAAATGGCCCCTGCCATTCCCTTTTTTTCCAGGAGGGGTTTCTCTGTGAATGCTGCCCTTCTGGGACATGCTCTGAGATGAGAAAATAACCTCCCCATTGTGAGCCCCAGGTGCCCTTCAGGTCACTGTTTCTACACTGTGTGTTCATGGGCTGTTTGCCCGCCTTATCTCCAAGAGCAGCCCCAATGTCTCTGGGCTCTCCCTGAGCCAAGCCTGCTAACCTTTAGGACTCCAGACCTTCAGCCCCATTGGTTGCAAGAACTCATGAAATTCATCCTCTCTTGTTTTCCCAGCTAACTGCAAGGGGGATTTTTCTCCATGTACTTCCCTGTGTGTTAGTCTGTTTCTTGCCCTTTTCTCTGACCATAGCTCATTGCCCACCCCAGTGACCACAATCCATTTCAAGAGGATATTTCTTTAACAATGTCAGTCTATCACATACTGCTTGTGCAGTGCTATGGGTGGAATGCGTTCCTTTGCTATTATCAACATTGCACATGCTAAATCTATGCAGTGAAGGTGTGTACATATCATAGGTCCTATTTAGAATGGAAATTGAAGTATATAATAAATTATCAAGTGGAATTTCTGTTTCATGGATAAAATTTAAATGTTTTTATCAATTCTTTAATTTTGAAATAAAAGATCTGCTTCTATTTGGGAAATAACTTTAATAAGCCTTTAACATTATTTTTTTAATGTTTTATTTATTTATTTGAGAGAACAAAAGAGCAGAGCAAGAGAGAGAGCACAAGTGGGGGAGAGGGGCAGAGGGAGGGGAAGAAGCAGGCTCCCAACTGATCAGGGAGCCCATGTGGGGCTTGATCCCAAGACCCTGGGATCATGACCTGAGCCTAAGCAGATGCTTGACCAACTAAGCCATACAAGTGCCTCAATGCTTCAAAATTATTTTAAAGCAAGGTGGGTTATCTAAAAATACATAAATACAAATAAAAGTTGAGTTTCATCTTGGTTTCTAATGCCATTCTCCAGGAAAGGGAAAAGTACGAAAAAGATGGGAGACAGAGGGGAGTAACTTTACAGTGGAGAAACTTGATGAACACTACCTCAACCAGGTGGCAAGATTAACCTCAGGAGTAATAAGTCTTGTTGATACTGTGTTCTCTTGATATGATGTGCTGCAATAGCAGTTTATGCTGGGGTATTCCTCCCCAAAGATAAAACCACAGGTAAACATCAGTAACATTCCAATAGAAGTACATTTAACAAAATACTTGACCAGTACCTCTGAGAACTGTCAAGATCATCAAAAATAAGGAAGGTCTGAAAAACTGTCACGCCAAAAGGAGCTTAAAGAGAAATGACAACTAGCTGTAATGTGGCATCCTGGATAAGACACTGAGGCAGAAAAACGTATATTAGGTAAAAACTAAGAAAATATGAATAAAATTTAAATTTTAGCTAATAATGATGTATCCATGTTCATTTATTAACGTGACAAATATACCATATATATTGTGTATAATATACTAGTGTAATATACTAGTATATACACGTATATACACGCATATATGTGTATAATATACTAGTGTAAGATGTTAATAGTAAGGAAAACTGGGCATGAGATATATGGGAACTCTACTATCTTTATAATTTTCTGCAAATATAAACTATTCTAAAATAAACAATAAAAAAGTCTATTTAAGAAAAATATTAAATTACAGTGATATAAAGTAAGGAAAAATAATAAAAACAAATTAAAAGACAAAGCGAAGGGGCGCCTGGGTGGCTTAGTCAGTTAAGTGTCTGCCTTCGGCTCAGGTCATGATCCCAGGGTCCTGGGATCAAGCCCCGTATCTGGCTCCCTGCTCAGTGGAAAGCCTGCTTCTCTGCCTCTCCCCTCGCTCATGTGCATTCTCTCTCTCTCTCTCTCTCTCTCTCTCTCTCTCTCGTTCACTCTCTTTCTCTCTCAAATAAATAAATAAAATATTTAAAAAAAGACAAAGCCAAATACTGGAAACAGATTTTTTAAAGGGAAAAAATTACAGTGGTACTAAATAATTGTAGCAATTGGGAAAACCAATCCAAACTAAAAATCATTTGACTATTTCTAAGTATGTCTCATTATGATCATTAATATTTTACCTTTACATATTTAGAGCTGGAGGTCCTGAAGGAATTATCCTGGGACTGCCTAAGACAATGTTAGGAAGGTTCAAATGCCAGTTTTATGGATTGAAGGTCCAGTTTATTTGACAGCATTCTTTTTTTGTCTCTGTCTCTGTCCTTTCTCTCTCTCACTCATTCTCTTTCACTTATATACCACATGTACGTGTGTGTGTGTGTGTGTGTGTGTGTGTGTGTGTGTGTTACCTTTGATCCTTGCTATGGTTTCTTGTTCTCTCTTCCTGCTGCTGCTTTCTAGACCCCCATCCATCACCCCTACCCTTTGTACCTCTGGCTACACAAAAGAATTCTGCTATTTCTTTGAGCCAATCAGAAAAGGGTCATGGACAGGAAAAGGATAAAGGAGGGCCTGGGCAATGAGGATAGGTCTTAGAATATCCCAGGTCACTTAAGAGAAAGCTGGCTAAGAACATTTGAGAAATTTTCTGAAACCACTGATGTTACAGAGTGAATGAAGACACTATTAGTTGCATCAAAAAATGAGGGATAAACACACTTTCAATGTTTTATTTAAGCAAGAAAACATTCAAGAAAAGATTTGGTTGGATTTTGATAAAACTGAAATGGCTTCTAGTTGTAATTCTCTCTCCCTCTCTCTCCTCTTATATTTTACGGTTTCTCTTGAGAGAAACCATGACATCCCATTTCTGGTTCATATGTCTTAGAAAAAAAGTGAAAGCATATTGTCAGTCATGTAATTGATATACAGTGCTTCTTGACATGTCTATTTTTAATTAAAACACATTTTAATTAAAAAAGGAGAGAGCAATTTTAAGAAGAGAAGCTCTCTGCCAGATGGTGATTCCTAATTTACCTCAAATGTGTTGGGAGCCACATGATTCATTTTTGATTAGCTTGGGTTTGTGCATTGTAGAGAATAGCAATTTTATTATAAAAAATAGCCACCCACAGCACCCTTATCTAAGTGAGGTAAGTAGGTGTATAGGGGCATAGTCATTGGCATTAGTTAATGTGTCATACAGATATTTACCTGGAAATTCTAATGGCATGAGTAAGATTTTTGTGTAAAACTTTAATGCATATACTAGTGCTTTTGTTAATAAATACAACCCCTGCAATATCAGGTTTAAGTTTGCAAATGCAAGATCACATTTGAGTACCAGGCCTCAGAGCCAAGAAATACTGCTGGACAGGGTTTCCCTCACAGGGCTTCAGGTAAAGGAGGATGGAGGAATAATACTGTTCGTCCCTTATTTTTTTCCGAAGCCTTATACGTCACTGGCTTCATGACCAAATCTGAATTTCTCACAAGCTCTGTCCTCCAATAATACAAATATTTCACATGTTCCACATCTATTTACTGTAGTAAGTATGTATATATTTTTGTTGTAAGTATATATATTACCATATGATACTACTGTGTTTAGTATACTATAGTAGCCTATAGTAAGTATAGCTCTATCTGTATAGACTATACTGAGAGAAAACAAGGTAGACCACAGGACAGTAGTTGTTCCAAAGAATTTCTCCCTGGTTAGAGGGGCAGAATGAAACTAACACTGAAGCATTCTAGTTCACAATTGCAGCATGTACTTAAGTCAAGTCTAAATTATCAAATTTTAAGTATCAGAAGAAACCAGCAGTAGCATTCCCTGGATGTGACTTGGGTAAGCCAATTAACCTCTAGGAGTCTATTTCCCTAACTGAAAACAAGTAATAATATCCACCTCCATAATAATTGTAAGGAATGAATGGAATAATGACAATTAAGACAATTTGTAATGGTCAAATAGCATAATTTATTAATAGTGAATTCAACAAAAATTGATTTTCTTGGATTTGAATATTCTACTGTGCAAAAAAAGTCCCATGGAATTGATCCTGTTTGTTTTTTAATATCCTCCGTGAGACTAAGGAGGAATGAAGCAAATGAGAAAATGGTCCAGGTATTTTGGGATCTTAAATGAACCTAAATAGTTATTTTAACCATTTATGATTTTAATCATTCATGAGACACTCACAGTTTCCTTTTTTCTTGCATAGATTTAGCTCCTGAGTCATGTTCGAAATAGCTCTAAAAATGAGAATATAAATTGAAGGCATTGTCAAAAACAACCATAACTTTCAAAACAAGATGTCATTTTATTTAAAATTCTGTGATGAAATATATCCCAATTTGAAAAGAGGAAATTGCTTAATGGAGTTAGTGAGAAGATTGTTCTTTCTAGTGTCTTCTAAAGGATGTTTTGGTGTTTAAACACTAGGTGTCTGACCACAATTTTAAGAAACAACAGGGTTAAGATACTGCATTGATTCTTACAAGGTGTTATAACATAGTGAGATAAAATTGATTGACAAGTAATAGAAACTTAACAAATTTCAGACTTAAAGATTTTCAATAATAATAAAAATTTAATCCTCTTATAACAAATTCGTTTGTGACACATGCCTTAAATTTTCCTTTGAATTTTGGGTGCAGCAAAGATAGCAAATACCCCACATTACAGAATTTATCAATGATGAAAATAGTGTGAGAAGGGGCAGTAGGGAAGTTAAGTATCTTTAAGTGTACTTTTTAGATTAGAAGTCAGATATTTGACAGATGTCACATATATCTTGAGGTTAGTTAACATTAATCTTGCCAAAACACTGTTTTACTTCTAAATATTAAAGTGTATTTACACAAAGGCTATAAAGACATGGCTCATTACTTTTACCAAAATGCAGTTGATATGACACTGCTGTAATTTATCTATCTAACTCCTACTTTTTATATTAGTTTACTTTGCATTGGCATGATTTCTAAAATGTTCAGATCTTTTAAATTTGCATTTCAAAGTAGCTATAAAATATGTATTCCATTGCAAAACATTAGCATAAAGCGATTCGGTATTATATATTCTGTCGGAAATGCCAGGAAGAATTCCACAACTATTGCATTTCCATCTGGCAGCATCTTCCTACACTGAATATTTGCATAAATATTTCAGCAATAAAGTAAAATTATGAAACATAAACTCTTTAGGTTATATTCCAAATTGATAACCTCTTCAAAATTTAATAAGCAAAGGAACTATGCAATTGCAGGGAAATTACTATGGTGCTTTCCACCTATTTTGAACTGTCCTGGGGAAATAGTTCCTTCCTCAATACATATTTCATTCATATCTTACTCTTTTTGTCCATAAGGAATGAGTGCTCAGTGGTTGAAAAAAATGAATTCCTACCCAATATAGGTATGAATGTTTAAGTAGTCTGGCCGCCTTTTCCAGAACATTATTCAGCCTGAATGAAAGAGTAACGTGCTGAGTTAATGACAGGTGACTGTCGTGGAATTGGGATATTATAGAGCAAGAACCTTCTATTTTATTTAAATGTATGCCATCTTTTATACTGCTAAGGTAACATTCATCCTCAGAGCTATATTTTTCAAGATTGGTGATGATTGGTGTGCTAACCAAATTTCCAGAAGCTCATTTATTTTTCACCAGTGTTTTCACCCATATTGTGGAAGGGATGTTCATATTTTCAAGTGTAAGTGAAGATAGAGATTTTTGTATGTACTTTAATAATCTAACTGCAAGTGTTCTTCTACATTAAGAGGTGGCCAAGATTCCCTCAGTGGAGTCAGACAGAACTGGTTATCAATTTGGCTCTGCTTTTTATTGATTCTGTGACCTTGGGTAAGTCCTTTAAAATATTTTTGCTCATCTTGAAAAAAGTAGTAACAGTAATGCCAATCAGGAGGTTGTTCTACAAATCAACAGAGATAATGTATGTCAAGTACTCACTACAGTGCCTGGCATGGAAAAAGGTTGATAAAATGTGAGGTATTACTATTAAACTATTCTTGCTCTTATTAACATTGAATTATTATCTATATGCCCTTACTATCATATACAATTATGTGTTATTTATTTATTTAAAAGATTATTTATTTATTTATTTATTTGAGAGAGAGAAAGTGTGCACACATGAGCAGGTGAAGCAGCAGAGGGAGAGGGAGAAGCAGAGTCCCCTCTGAGCAGGGAGCCTGATGTGGGGCTCTATCCCAGGACCCTGGGATCATGATCTGAATGGAAGGAGACACTTAACCAACTGAGACGCCCAGGAGCCCCTCTTTATTACCATATTTTAACATTTTTTATATCTTTGTATAAGGTACTTTCTCTTAATCAATACATGGATTTTTCAAAAAAAATAAAATAAAACTAACCTTGAAAATATTCATCAAATTTTTTCTAACAAATTCCAGATAAAAACATCAGGTAGTCTTATTTTGAAAATAAACATTTAAGATATTAATTTCACTGTAAGGAAAATACTAATTTTCTCCCGTTACTTTTTTTTTCCACCATCACCGTTTTTAATTAAAAGCGAAGGGAAAAAAATCAAAAGACACTATTAAATTTAATAGACCTAATTTTACATTTTAGGATAAATAATTACAACACAATCAAATTTTTTTTACTACACAGTCTCTGATTTTACACACAAAATATTTTCACCATTAGCTTCATAAATTTATTTAAAGAAAAACAAAGGTAAACTATATGAGATATTGTGTCATTGCAGAACAAATGTGAGCTTTGAGATCGAAAGGAGGTGGGTTTTAATCTTAAATTCCCTACTTTCTTGTTTCTCTGAGTTTCAGTTTCCTAACTTTGTAGAGTTATGAGAATAAAATGAGATGATATTAAATGCAAAGCATCTAATATGTAAAACATATGCATATGTAAAGCATCTAAGAGTCGAGCACAAATTGCTTAATGAATGGTGGCTATTAAGTGGCAGCAGTCATGGGGTACAGTTGAGAGTCTGGACTAATTGCTTAATGAATGGTGGCTATTAAGTGGCAGCAGTCATGGGGTACAGTTGAGAGTCTGGACTTTGGAAATCTGAGGGGCTTTATTTGGATGCAATATTGACTAGGTGAATACTTTTGGACAAATCAGTTTAGCTTTCAGAACTTCCACTTGCTTATTTAAAACAGAATAATAGGGCACCTGGGTGGCTCAGTGTGTTAAAGCCTCTGCCTTTGGCTCAGGTCATGATCTCAGGGTCCTGGGATCGAGGCCTGCATCGGGCTCCCTGCTCAGTGGGGAGCCTGCTTCCTCCTCTCTCTCTGCCTGCCTCTCTGCCTGCTTGTGATCTGATCTCTCTCTCTCTCTCTGTCAAATAAATAAATAAAGTCTTTAAAAATAAAAAAATAAAATAAAAATAAAACAGAATAATAGTACTTGTAGTTTTGAAGATTATTAAGTAATAATAGCATATAAAGCACATCTCCTATGAATTTTATGTATAAATATAATTATACATATTTAATAAATATGAATAAAATAAAATATTATTTATTATTTTTAATATTTAAAAATTTAAAAATAAAAATAAATTAAAAATAAATAAATTAGTATGATTTATTTATTCTACTGTAGATGGCATTTGGGTAGTCACAAAAAAGTGCTGCTACAAACATTCTATGTCTTGTGCTGCACATACACATGAATTTCTATTAAGTAAATCCTAGGAGTAGGGTTGCTGAGTAATGAGATGTGTTTTGCACAGTGATAGCCATGTAGTAGGTAATCATTATTTTCAAGATTTTATTTATTTATTTGACAGAGAGATTATACACAAGTAGGGGGAGCAGCAGGCAGAGGGAGAAGGAGAAGCAGGCTCCCCACTGAACAGGGAGCCCCATGTGGGACTTGATCTCAGGACCCTGAAATCATGACCTGAGCCGAAGGCAGCCGCTTAACCGACTCAACCACCCAGACACCCCTGTAGTAGGTAATCACTAAATGATAGCTAGTAATATAGTTTGATAGTGGTAGTCGGATTTCCAGGGTTGACAAAATGGGAAAAATACTTGTCAAAAATACTTGACAAAAACAAACAAACAAAAAAACCCTGTGAACAATTTCTGAAAACTTCCTGCACTTACAGCTCTACAGAGCTGAGCATATACAGATTTTAATTTACTGACGCAAAGTTAGAGAGTGTTAAGTATGGATATTTTATACTTTTTTTTTAAAGATTTTTATTTATTTATTTGACAGAGAGATAGAGAGCACAAGTAGGCAGAGCGACAGACAGAGGGAGAGGGAGAAGCAGACTCTCCACTGAGCAGGGAGCCGGATGCGGGACTCGATCCCAGGACCCTGGGATCACGATCCAAGCTGAAGGCAGTCGGCTCAACCGACTGAGCCACCCAGGCACCCCAAGTACAGATATTTTAGCATTTACTTCATCAAAGCAGTCTTTTAGTAAATGAGAATAGATTCTCCATCCAAAACGTATCTTGTTTATCTTCTGTCTAGTAAACTAAAACCAAATGGGGAATCTGAATTTTGATTCAGAAGAAATACAATATCAATTCCATTAAATACCACCTTCTACTCTGCTGTACACAAAGTAGGTATTCAATAAATATTTGTTGTATACTTCATTGATAGAATTTAGGATAACTTTTACTAGTTTAACAGTATCTAAAAGTTACAAATCGTTTAATTTCCCAGTGAATTGCATTTTATGAGAACCAACTGTTAGCACTAAAGTTATTTTAAATTTTTATTTGTTTTCATTTCCCATGAACTTCTAAACAACAGCAAAATTGAATGAAAAACTCTGCTACTCACTGACTTACAACACTAAAAACAAATCTGTTATTTCAACTAGATTCACTCCATAATTTCATTACTTGCTAAAAAAATAAATTTAGTCAGCTTTTACTGAAAATACACAATGGCAATGGGTTGATGTTTCAGTTAGTATAACCTTTAATACAAGTCATTCTAATTTTGGCTCTTAATATAAAATAATTTTGTGTTTGAGAATCTTGCTGTATCTAATGAGAAACATCATGCTACTCTATATCTAGAGGCTATATCTGCAGTACTTATCACTGCATTAATTCATACAAGTTCTCCCCTGAATATTATGAAGAGAGGCAGTGCCTATTGTCTTTCAGAAAGATGCTTCTGGAATTTCTCAATGGCTATTTCAGAAAAGAAGAAAACTGCATTTCATGCTTTAAATTTTATAAACTAGACTTCTGTAATATTCTTCTTATTAAAAGTTTGAAGAACGTAAAGTGTCTTTCTCCTGAGGGAAGAGCACATGTGAAAATGGCTTAATAGTGATTTAAAATTAAATTGAAGAAATAATATTGAGGCCAGGGTGACCCTTGCTTTCAAGTCTGGTGGGAGAAAAGGGGGAAACTATACTAAAAAAAAAACTATAGGGCTAGCATTTTAAAACTTTATGCATGCTAAACACAATAGCTATTTATAAGAAATGAACTTGAAGCATTTATTTCACACCTAGTACTAGAACGATGTTAGGCAGGAAAATAAGACTGTTTTGATTCTTCAGGACAATACTTAAAGAAAGGAACCACAGAAAGAAATGGATTCTATCGGAAGAACTTCTTGTCTTTTCTGTCCTGATAACATGCTAACTGTAAACAGATTGGCAAGACTGAATCCATTGCTTCCTAATGGTTGGTTGTGCTTTTTCTGTGTTTATTGATAAAACCTTTGCCAAATCCACAAGATCTGCTAGAATTGTACCCAGCTTATAGGTTAAGGGAGGCTTTGGGTCTCACTGTCAGCTCTCTGGAATTGTCCTGCCCTGCAGACATTGCAACAATCCAGGCTGGACAGATGGATTAGATGCTTTTATACATACACACAGGCATACAAGCCCACACATACACTTCCCTGAATTTGCTGGGCAAGTGTTTAAAGAAGCTGAACAAGTCCTCGAAAAGGATGAAAAGGGACCTCATAATTTACTCCCTGGAAGTCTGTCAGAGGGCATAAATCAATGACACTCATTCCAATATAGTGTCTCTCTTGCATTGAACCCCCCAAAACCATTACTGTGTCAGATCAAAAACAAGGAAATGACTAGATCAAAACAGCCAGGGCTGGAGACATCTATCTTAGTCATTAGTGCACAAGAAGGTGATGCTGTGTAAGATCAGATAGCTATGTGCTCAGAAATCTGAAAATCAATTTTCTCAGATGCATGAAATAGAAACTTGATAAACATCTTTTATGCTTCTGGTACTCAGTATTTATCCTGCATTCAAAATTATATGTAGTTTCTTGGAGAAAGAATTTCTCCATCCCCTACTCTTAATAATTCCTGGCCCCTCTTTTGTGCAACCCTCCAACCTACCCACCACCACCCTTCCCCCCACCCTCTCATGTTACCACATCTCTGTCATTTCCTACCTTTACTTTTTCCTGATGAGGATAAATTTGACCTGGACGACTTAAATTAGAATTTCCTTAGGGAGATTACAAACCTTGTGATAGTACCGCTTTTTTTACTACTGCTTCACGAGTCATTTTTTTCACTGCTTATTTTAGAAACTGAGAGTAGTTTAATTCAGAATTCTTTAGTGAAGGCCAGTCTGGTCTTCCAAAAAATTTCTTTTAGAGTTGAGTACTTTATTCTTTAGTCCTATGCTACTCCTGGAATGTGTTTTTGTAGGCAATGAAAGAATCTCAACATACTCACTGAAACATGTGTCCTTCTTGGCCATGCCAGTCTGCCTTCTCTTTTATCATGAAACCTTAGTTAATTCTATCAGACTGGTAGATCAATGTTCAGGCTTTGGTGAGGATTCTTTGTTTTATTTTGGAGGGTAGTGGTTGCTATTTAGCAAGTCCCTGTTGCTACTTCTTTCTTGACAGTAGTAGATAAAAAAACTTGACAAAATTTTTGATTTTGCCACTAGTTTGAATTAGGCATTTTAATATGGAAAAAATTAGACTGAAGAGATCGTGAGCTTACCTATCCCTCATTAGCTAATTAGACAACTTTGACAATAGAATCAAGTTTCTTGAGCGATTAACAACAATTAATTTTCTTTTAAAAGAAATATGTCTTAGGGTCTGAAAGAGTTAAGCATCCAAATATGCCCAATTTACTCCCTAGGAGCAGTTTCGTCCCTGGGAGCATTTTGACTCATAGTTTTTAACTTTCTATCTGAAGGAGCAATTCACATAGAGGCAAACCGAACAGAGCCCTCATTATAGTAGAAACAAGCACTGTGAGCCCCCTTTATGTCTTGCAGAGATCATGCAAAAAAGAGAGCAGTTCTAAATTATACTTCTCACAATGCTTCCCAAAGAGAACATGGCAAATGAATTCAGTTCTTTTAAAGCAAATTGAAATCTAAAGGAAAATAAATCCGGACAACCAACCTAGTTTTATGTATTCCTTTCCCATAATTTCACTGCATTCCCATTATTTGAATTGGGTTAGATCAAATTTAAGATAAAACACCTTAACACATATTTGTTGAATGAGCTTTTAAAAGAGAGAGAGAGAGAGAGATTTGTTTTAGGATGGAGAGTCAGCTTTCCTAAAATTTAATATCACTTGCATTTTTAATGTTTCACTGTCTAGCAATGGTGCTTTATGTTATTGAGATAAAGCTAAGAAAATATATGTCAAGAGAGAGACCCCACAGAACCTGCTAAGATAATATCAGATGTCCACATGTAAAAACACAGAATAGACTGAGGATAAAGCTCTCTTTTCTTACATGTATCAAGATTGCTGATAATAATTGAAATTCTTGGGAAATGTATATTTTTCAGATAATAGGTTTGGCACAATATCTGCACACACACACACACACATTAACATATACACAAACACCCACTAACTGGATAACCAGTCAAGATAGATTCAGGTGAGTTTTATCAGTGAGAGGACAGGAACTATTGCCCTTTGGACCAGATTGTTTCAAAGGAAAATTACTGTGTAGACTAGGGTGGCTCAAATATTTAACTAAAGGTTATGAATGAATTCTGATAGAGAATTTTTTGGAATGAAGTGTTTCATTCATCCTGTTTTTGGAGTCAGCATTCCAAATGAAGCATTTACTTCATTCGAGTTTTTTGTTTTTAGTTTGTCTCTCTATTATATTAATATGCATAAAACCCTCTTAAGGAGCAGTAAAATTATATTTACTTCTTTACTGAAGTAAGAAACATTTATTGAGAATTTACTAAGCACCAGGTACTGTCCTGGATATGTAGTGAAAACACCGATAAATACAACACAGCTCCTACCCTTAGATCAACACAGGCAGGGTCAGATCACTTCCAGCAGGGATACAAACTACAGTGAACTAAGGACTGAGGTAAGAGGGCTGTGAGGGCTCCTATGCAGATGGTCACAGGACACGGTACGAATGACTGATCTGCTCCCTGCCAGGGGATAGACAGAAGGGGGCTTCTGCTAGGGTGGGAGGGTGGGAGTGGTGGTATATGAACCAACTTTGAAGTTGGCATCTGGGAAATGTTCATGTCTGAATAACAGCCAAAGAACAGAGTTAGAAGGGGCTTAGTTTAGTACAAAAGCAGGATCCAAAAAAATAACCGTCATGGCAGCAAACACAGGGCCCAGGGAGAGGGAGTTAAGAGGGGTAAGGGCAGTCAGATTAGAAATTTTTGTTGGATATGCCTGGGTGCTCCACTGACTGTTATTATACATAGGGCCTGGTGTAGTACTTCCCCACCTCTGCAGACCCCCATAAAAGTAAATGGCAGTGTCTGGCAAGTCCCTAGGACAAGTGAGAGAAAAGTTATACAGGCAGAGGGAACAGTCTATGCAAAGGCTACAATACAGTATAATTGGGAAATGGCAAGTAGTAGTTGTGGATTGAATTTCAAAGTCTTGAAAAGGGAAAGCAGATCTAGTCTCACACAGTTATTAGGTCAGCAAGCCTGTTGTGAAAACAAAGATCCATAGGTGTGACTTTTGTGTAGGTCTCTTGTTTGTTAGCTAACAGCACAAATGTGGAAGTGACAGGCCAGGAAGGCTTTAATAAATGACACCTTAGAGCAAACACATACCCAGAACTTTTCACTGCCAAATAGTGCATGACTGGACAAATGTAAATATCTGGACCCAGAGGAGCCCTCCCTGGTTGTCTAAAGATGCTCAATACAAACATCATAAGGAGCCCAGGGACCATTAAGCTTCCACTTTCTTTCAAATTTATGAGTGTGTAGCCTTACAGCTTAAATTTTAGCAGAGCATCAGCAGTATCTTATAAATGGGGAATGTCATTTAAAAAATTTACATACAGTGGTATTCACTTTTTCTGGTATATAGTTCTATGAGTTTTAACAAATACAGAGATATTGTAGCCACCACTGCAAATCGAAAACAGATCAATTCTAATACCCTTTGTAGTCAGACTTTTCTCCTGTCCCTAACCCCTGGCAATCACCGATCTGGCCTCTGTTCCTATATATAGTGTTGCCTTTTCCAGAATTTCCTATACATGGAATTAATCAGTGTGCTGTTTATTTGTTTGTTTGTTGCTGATTTTGGTTTTGAGTTATGACAAATAATTATAAAAGTGCATGTTGACCAGGACATCAAAAGAAAGCTAAGCTCAGATTCAATTGGAGACAGAATTTGTTTTAATGAACCTTTTGTTTTTTCTTCATTCTTTGCTACAAGAAATTGACAGGATTATGTTCTCTAAATGTTTTTTTGCATTAGGCCTTTCTTTTCAAGGACATCAGTAGTTTTCTATCACCTACGGACCCTAACTTTATTCCACAATCATTTACTGATCACTTATTTTTTTTCTCTTTGTTTTTTCAAGTTTTTATTTAAATTCCTGTTAGTTAACATACAGTGTAATGTTAGTTTCAGATATACAATATAGTGATTCAACACTTATTTTTAAATTGTGATGTTGTGCACAGTGCTGGTGATTTGGGAGATAAAAGGCCTTGTCTCTGCTATAGAGAAGCAAGAAGTTCTCCATCAGCTGCTCTCTGGTGCCAGATGTCTACTATGGAATTCTCAATTCTCTTTAGACAATACCTGACTTATTTTCACCTTTATTTATTTAACATTTGATCATGTGCAGCGTGTCAGGCACCATTCTTAACAATGGGAATTAAAGCAGTGAACAAAAGAAAAATTCCTGTTTTGATAGAATATATGGTCCAGCTGGTGGAGACAAATAATAAACTGTAAATGTAATAAATAAATAATTTGTATGTTGGAAAGTGAAGAATGGTATGGAAAAAAGAAAAGGTAAAGTGAAATAAGGAAGTGCTAGAGGAGGGTAGAGTTGCTATTTAAATGATTTATTTCTAGGAAAGGTAACATTTACTTGATAGAGATGAGAAAATCAGTCATGTTATCTAAAGAAAGAGCATTTCAGGCAGAGGACATAGATGATGCAAAGGTCCTGAGGTAGGAGCATGCCCAGATGTTTCAGGAAGAGCAAGGAGAACAGATTGGTTGGAATAGAGATAGTAGGATAGTAGGAGATGAGATCATAGAAGTAACTTGATTGATGTGGACTGAGAGCATGTGGGGCGATGTATTTCATTGTAAAGAATCTGGTTTTCACTCTGAGGGAAATGGGAACCATTGCAGGGTTTTGAGGAGAGGCATCACTTGACCTGACTTTCATGTTAGAAGGAACTCTCTGGCGAGTATTTTGAGAATAGATCGTAGGGGGCAATGGAGATATAAGGAATTGATCGTAGTAATCCAAGAGAAGGATAATGGCAATAAAGACCATGGTATTAACAGCAGTGGTCAGAAAATTTGGATACTGGATATATTGTTAAGGTAGATCCAACATGATTCTCTAAGAATTTGAATGTGAGTTATGATTAAAAGAAAAAAACGTATTAAAAATGACTCCATTTATTTTTGTCTGAGGAATGGATAGTTTGAAATTCTCATTAAACAAGTTATGGGAGGGCATGAATATAACAGATTTGGAAAGAGAAATTCAGCATATGTTGAATGTAAGTTAGATATTAGATATCCATGAAGATTTGGGTTATATCTGAAATTTGGAAGAGAAATACGAGCTAGAGATATAAATATGAGAATTTTTGGCATAGAGTGGTATTTAAAGTCATGACTAGAACACACAGAAAAGGTACCAGATCATCTTTCTATTTGGGCTTTTATAGCTAAACTGAACTAGAAACCTGATACAAGATGGGAAAGTCTCATTCTCCTCGATATTAAACATTTCCTGCAGTTTGGCCTACTTTTTCCTCAGTAGTGGCCCTCCCTCCTTCCTTTCTTTTTTCCTCCCACTGTGCTTTTTTTTCTTGTACTTTCTTTTTTATTTTTTTAATTTAAAATCAATTAATTAACATATAGTGTATTATATTAGTTTCAGACATAGCGTTTAGTAATTCATCAGTTGCCTCTAACACCTACTGCTCATTACTTCAGGTGCCCTCCTTAATGTCCATCACCCAGATAACATTATCCCCCAACCACCTCCCCTCCAGCAACCCTCAGTTTGTTTCCTATAGTTAAGAGTCTCTCACTGTTTGTCTCCCTCTCTGATTTAGTCTTATTTTATGTTTCCTTCCCTTCCCCTATGTTCGTTCATCTGTTTTGTTTCTTAAATTCCACATGAGTGAAATAATCTGATATTTGTCTTTCTCTGACTGATTTATTTCACTTAGCATAATATCCTCTAGTTCCATCCATGTCATTGCAAATGGCAAGATTTCATTCTTTTCGATGGTTGAGTAATATTCCATGTTATATATATATGTGTACATATATATATATATTTACACTTAACCTCTTCTTTATCCATTCATCTGTTAATGGACATCTGGGCTTTTCCCACATTTTAGCTATTGTGGACATTGCTGCTATAAACATTGGGGTACAGGTGCCCCTTCTAATCACTGTGGTTTTATCCTTTTGGTAAATACCTAGTAGTGCAATTTCTGGGTCATAGGGTAGCTCTATTTTCAACTTTTTGAGGAAACTCCATATTGTTTTCCAGAGTGGCTGTACCAGTTTGCATTCCCACCAACAGTGTAAGAGGGTTCCTGTTTATCCGCATCCTTGCCAACAGCTGTTGTTTCCTGAGTTGTTCATTTTAGCCATTCTGACTGGTGTGAGGTGATCTCTCATTATGGTTTTGATTTGCATTTCATCACTGGTGTAAAGTGATGTGGAGCATTTTTTCATGTGTCTGTTGGCCATTTTTATGTCTTCTTTGGAAGGCCATTTTTATGTCTTCTTTGGAAAAATGTCTGTTTAACTTCTGCCTATTTTCTTAAATGGATTTTTTTGCTTTGCGGTGTTACATTTGATAAGTTCTTTATAGATTTTGAATACTAGCCCTTTATCTGATAAGACACTTGCAAGTATCTTCTCCCATTCTGTAGGTTGTCTTTTAGTTTTCCTTTGCTATGCAAAAGCTTTTATTTTGATGAAGTCACAATAGTTCATTTTTGCTTTTGTTTCCCTTGCCTTTGAAGATGTGTCTAGCAAAAAGTTGCTGTGACTGAGGTTAAAGAGGTTGCTGCCTGTGTTCTCCTCTAGGGTTTTGATGGATTCCTGTCTCACATTGAGGTCTTTCATCCACCTTTAGTTTATTTTAGTATATGGTGTTAGAAAGTGGTCTGGTTTCATTCTGTATGTGGCTATCCAATTTTTCCAATGCCATTTGTTGAAGAGATTGTCTTTTTTCTGTTGGGTATTCTTTCCTGCTTTGTCGAAGATTAGTTGACCATAGAGTTGAAGGTCCATTTCTGAGTTCTCTGTTCTGTTCCATCTATTTGTGTGTCTGTTTTTGTGCCAGTACCATACTGTCTTGATGAATATAACTTTGTAATACAACTTGAAGTCCGGAATTGTGTTGCCACCAGCTTTGGTTTTCTTTTTCAACATTCCTTTGGCTATTCAGGGTCTTTTCTGGTTCCATACAAATTTTAGGATTGTTTGTTCCTGTTCTATGAAAAATGTTGGTGGTATCTAAATTTTTAAAAAACGGACAAGAACCATACAATCCTCTCAATAAATGCAGAAAAAGTATTTAACAAAATACAGCATTCTTTCTTGGTAAAAACTCCACTGTGCTTTCTATCCATCAGCACCAACTTCTTCCATTCAAAGGAGAGGAGGAAGAATAGAAAAAGAGAAGAGGAGGGAGAAAAGGGGGAAGGAGTTTTGTATACTTTTGACTTGATTATATAATCCCATTTCTCCTATTTTCACAATGAAATACTTGTCAGTCACTAAATATGTGAGGTTTAGTTAATAATGAAGATGATATTTAATTATTCACATTTGAAGAGTCAGGAAGCCCCATTTCCAAATTTTATTGAAGAAGATAGTGAAGAATTTTCTAGTCCTTGCTGTGAAAGAGAAAGCTGCCAGTGAGTTTTACTAAAGAACCTTTGCATAGCATGTGGAGACAGTTGCTTATTTTCATTTCACATGCCAAATCTCAAGTGTTCGGATTGTTAAAGTTGCCTAGTAGGGCCAAGAGTCATAAGAATATGACGGAATAAGAATAAGACAGAATTTTTATAATGTGATATATGATTAGTTACTTTTAACCAAGACCTGCTTTTTATCTCCCATGAAACCAAAACTAGCCTCACAGATGGCTAGGAATCATGTGGAAAATGCTCGTGTGTTCACCATTCTGAAGTAACTCTTCCTTCTCCACTTCATCTCAGCTGCCCTCAGGAAAACTAGGCAGGCCCAGGCAAAGCCCCATCTCATAGAGTGAAGGCCAGGATTTGCATATATGACCTTTCTAACACAGAGTACGCACCTCCGTCAGGGGAACCTTCTGCTTTCACCCTGTTCATTGCCTCTCCCAAGACTACTCTCTCTACACCGCTGGGTCCTGGGTCCTGAGTTCTAATAGAACTCTGCCTCCAACTGCTTCTGCCTCTGCCCACGTTCTCATGTACCAGGGCGAGTGGGCTTTTCTGGGAAAAGTTGCACAAACAAAAGCAGTGTTCAATGAGACTCTGTAACACCTATTACTTACCCTGTTTCACTCTCCCCCATCTCAGTTTCCTACTTCCAGAATTCCCCATTATAGCTCTTTTGAAAATAAACTCATGCTTACTCTTCTTAAGTGTATATAGTTGGTGATGACCAAGGTCTGTCTGAGCGAAGGTTCACAAGGAAAATAAAGAGCCGCAATAGAATTAAATCCATTAAAAAGTGAAAGGAGTAGAATAAAAAAAGAAAGAACGAAAGAACGAAAGAACGAAAGAACGAAAGAAAGAAAGAAAGAAAGAAAGAAAGAAAGAAAGAAAGAAAGAAAGAAAATTGGCCTAACAGGTAAGTATGTCACTCTAATAAATAGTATTTTTATGTGGTATATAAGAAAGTAAGAAATCAAGGCCTTTCTATTTAGATAGTAAGCAAAATTTCCTCATTCATAAAGAGCAGGGTGAAATATGGATAGATAATAAATGATCACAACAAGCTGCTACGTTGGTTTGAAAGCTAGTGATGTGATAGTAATAAACCCAAAGAATGATGGACCCTCAAAGGTTGTCCAATAATAAAATATTAAATAAATACTGCAGAGTTTGCCCCTCCCCACCAGAGAGATTCACATCTGTGCAAGTAGCCATCTGGCAGGCTTTGGTAGATAAAATTATCATGCTTTATTATCTGGATTTCTGTGAGACTCCTAACAAAACAGCCACTAGCCCAATCACTACCCAAACAACTATTTTTATCTAGAAACAGGATTATTACCTGGGATATCTGTTCTATAGACTCTAATGTTTGGGCAGGCAAGCCCAACTCATGTCAAGGGTGATGTTTGGGATTGCAAATTGACCTTGTCTTGTGGAAGGTCACATTTCTCCCTATTCTGCCAGAAAAATAAAACTATAGTTTTTGATATTGATAATGAGTTCTATTTTTACTAGATGCCTGGGGAAGAATAAAGAGGAAAACAGACTATACCTGAAGCCAAGTAGGAAAATAGAAACTCTTCAACTTTTGTGTAATGAAAACTATGAATTTCTTTGGACAAGCTAATTCTAAAATAGCCAAATGTACTCTTCATTTTTCTCAGAGTGCTACATACCTATTTTGCATGTTTCTGGCTCCAATAATAGTTTAATACAAAATCTGGGAACTTTCCAAGGGAAGAACACTTTGTACTATTTTCTTTTTTTTTTTTTTTTAAAGATTTTATTTATTTATTTGACAGAGAGAGATCACAAGCAGGCAGAGAGGCAGGCAGAGAGAGAGGAGGAAGCAGGCTCCCCGCTGAGCAGAGAGCCCGATGCGGGCCTCGATCCCAGGACCCTGGGATCATGACCTGAGCCGAAGGCAGAGGCTTTAACCCACTGAGCCACCCAGGCGCCCTGTACTATTTTCTGTTCATAGCATATCTTGCTATCATCACTCTACTTTCCATTGATCTCAAGATAAGAACTGGATATTAGCAAAGCTGAAAAACAGGGATTTGGAGTTTGATGCAGCCTTCTAAAAGGCCAATAAAATATAATCTAAGAGAATGTTACTTTCAGAAGTTGAGCACATACTATATACCAAATAAAAATACTTTCTGATTTGTTATGAAGGACTCTGTGGCCTTAAAGAAATGGATTTCCTAGAACTAACAGAATAGGAATTTGAACAGCATATAAGTGATCAGTGGCAATAAAATCAAGACTCAAAGAGAAAGGGATCTTTATTTCTGTTCCTTACACTGCAAAGGAAAAGTCTTTGGGTCTAACACCTAGTAGGTGCTCCATGAACATTTCTTCAATGAATCTATAGTACTGAATGTTTATAATAGTCTCTGTGTGGCTTTCTGAGAGGCAGTATTTCGTCAAGTCCACTACTGGAAATTTAAAAGTACTTTGCCAAGGTTTGGCATGGGAAGAAATTGAATGTCACCTCTGCAATCTGTGCAGCTGAAACGAAGGATACAACTAGTACAAAGACTTAGGCAGAGCACTGTGGAAATGACTCATGAGTTCAAAGTTCATCATAAATCCTCCGTTTGACTAATTAATCCCCACATCCTATAGGGATTTATGTGGCCCTTTCCCCCTAGGGTGAAATAGAATTGAGATTGAATGTTTATCAAATTCAAAGTCATCAGATATTTTTATAGTTAATGCATGTGTATGGATAGGATTGGGGGAAGGGGTCCACACATTTCCTTGGATATTCTTGGTTTGTTGATAATGTTTCAAAACCATCTCAGTGCAAAACAAAGCACCTAAGAGGCTTAGAGTTAAGGCATCCTCTACACTAGCTCTTAAATTTGGTATTTAGTCTCACAGCAAGAATTGAACCTGACAGTGATGCTGTGGAGCAATGCCTGTATCGTGCTGAATTCATTACTATCTCCACACCCTGAAGGGTGAGGGATTGGGGCGGGTACCCAAGAGATGGCAGACTTGACAGGCCTGTCTTCTGATATGAAGTATAATCATATTGGTCTGTCTCTATTGATATTGCTCTGTAGACAGATATTCCACTTTTAGAATATTCTGTAACAGAAACTGTATGTCACAAGTTAGTACCTGATGTCGCTCTGTTATGGCGTGGTATGTTGAGATGTACTAAATTTCTTGAGAGTGGGAGTTGAGGGCTGGTGTGTATGATGCATTTCACCACTAAGTGTCTAAAATAGCGTCCACTCAGCATAATACCCTCCAGTTCCATCCATGTCGTTGCAAACTTGAGAGTCAGGGTGGGGTGTCGTGGGTGGTAGGGAGGGAAAAATAAGGAAACAAGATGGGATGGGGAAGGAGACAAACCATAAGAGACTCCTAATCTCACAAAACAAACTGAGGGTTACTGGGGGGTGGGAGGGTAGGGTTAGGGTGGATGGGTTATGGACATTGGGGAGGGTTTGTGCTTTGGTAAATGCTGTGAAAGAGGTAAGCCGGATATTCACAGACCTGTACCCCTGGGGCAAAGAATTAAATAAATAAATAAATAAACAAATAAATAAATAAATAAAATAGAATCCATTCTGTTTCTCCCTATCCTTTGCCTTGATCACTTTCTCATATTATATATTTACTGTTTATTGTTCCTCCCTCACTCTAGAGTGTAAGGTTCAGAAGGGCAGGGAGTTTGTCTGGCTGTTCACCATTGTTCTTTGGTGTTTAGAACAGTAATCTGGCATATGGTAAATAATTAAAATATTTGTTGAATTGATCAATGGTATACTCTGTGATAGTCCTAAGTCTGAGCATGAGTCTTTTTGCTTTAATGTCTTTTCTATGCACTGCTTCAAATGATTTATCTGGTTACTCTGATCTAAAGTCATCCACTGGAATTCAGCAATGCAGTTTGATTGAATCAGTAGCCCTCTCTTCTTTCCAGTTTGTCTTCTGGCCAAACAACTCCATAAATAGCTCATTTTCCTTGTCTCTAGTGACCTCAGGTTGGCCAAAAGCAATAGCTCCTGTGCTTAGCTACTTCTCACATCAAACAGAGTGAATTATCATCATGTCTTGCTATCACCCCTACACTTGGCTAAGGACCCCTCTCTTGTTTTTAATTTATCCTTTCATATTGGTCCTCTTGGCAGTATTTTCTGTATTCAGGGTTTATAACAACTACTTAAACATTAATGAAAGTCAGAATAGCATGGTGAGTAAGAACTTGGAATTCAGGCAAACCTGGATTCAAATGTTAGTGTCAGCACTTGCCAGTTTGTGCCTTTGGGCAAGTAACTTAATCTCCCTAGCACTCAGTTCCCTACCTGTAAAAAATGAGTTAATGATAATATCTACCTCAATAGTATCATAAACATTCAATAACAATTACCTATTAATATTACTAATAATTCTAGACATACCTCTTTAGACTTAACCATTTTCTGCCTCCCCAGACTTATCTCTCACAGGCCCCACTGGCTTTAAAGTTAAAAATCATCAGAGCAGAGTAATGTAATAAAAATGTAAAACCATAAGAGACTCCTAATCACACAAAACAAACTGAGGGTTACTGGGGGGTGGGAGGGTAGGGATAGGGTGGGTGGGTTATGGACATTGGGGAGGGTTTGCCATTTGGTGAATGCTGTGAAAGATGTAAGCCTGATGATTCACAGACCTGTACCCCTGGGGCAAAGAATAAAAAAAATGTAAATAATAATAATAATAATAAAGTTAGGAATCATCTGGTAAAAGCTGAGATGTATAGTCCTCCCCCTTATATACCATGATCAAGTGGGATTTATTTCAGGGATGCCAAGGATGTTTAACATCTGAAAAACAATCAGTGTGACGTATCACATTAACAAAATAAAGGATAAACATTATATAAGTATCTTGATAATAGATGCAGGAAAAACATTTGACAAAACTCAACATCCACTTATGATAAAACTCAAAAAAATGTATGCAGAAGATATGCACCTCAACATAATAAAGGCCATATATGACAAGTCCACAGCTAACATCACATTCAGTGGTGAAAAGCTCAATGGTGAAATGATCAGGAACAAGACAAAGATACTCTCACCACTTTTATTTTTTTTTTTTTATTTTTTTTTAAAGATTTTATTTATTTATTTCACAGAGGGAGAGAGATCACAAGGAGGCAGAGAGGCAGGCAGAGAGAGAGAGGGGGAAGCAGGCTCCCCGCTGAGCAGGGAGTCCGATGCGGGCCTCGATCCCAGGACCCTGAGATCATGACCTGAGCCGAAAGCAGAGGCATTAACCCACTGAGCCACCCAGGCACCCTCACCACTTTTATTCAACATAGTATTAGATGTCTTAGCAAGAACAATTAGGCAAGAAAAAAGAGATACAAATCATCCAAATTGAAAAAGAAAAGTAAAACAGTCTCTATTTGCAAATGACTTGTTATTAAATATAGAAACCTCTAAAAACTTCACCAAAAAACAGGTAGAATTAATAAATGAATTAAGTAAATTTTGTGAAAGCACTAAATTAATGTACAAAATCTATTGCATTTCTACAAACTAATAATAAACTATCACAAATAGAAATTAAGAAAACAGTCCCACTTACAATTGCATCAAAAGAATAAAATATTTAGGAATAAATTTAATCAAAGAGGTGAAAGAACTCTACACCGAAAGCTATACAATATTGATGAATGAAAACTGAAGAAGACATGAATAAGTGGAAAGACACTCCATGCTTATCGATTGGGAGAATTTATATTTTAAAATGTTCATGTTACTCAAAGCAATTTATAGCTTCAGTACAATCTCTATCAGAATTCCAATGACATAAGGAATAGCATGGAAGACATTAGGAAAAGGAAGGAAGAAATGAAGGGGGGGAAATCGGAGGGATGAGAGACTAGGGACTCCTGGTAACAAACTGAGGGTTTTAGAGGGGTTGGGTTAGCCTGGTGATGGGTATTAAGGAGGTCGCATATTGCATGGAGCACTGTGTGTTAGAAGAAAACAATTAATCACAGACCACTACACCAAAAATTAATGATGTACTGTATAGTGACTAACATAACATAATTTAAAAAAAGAACAAAGCTAAAATAATCAAAACGGTATGATGTTGGCATAAAAATAGACACATAGACTAATGGAACATAGCCCAAAAATGAATTCACGCAGATATGGTCAATTGATGTACAACAAAGGAACCAAAAATAGACAATAGGGGAAGGAGAGTCTGTTCCGTAAATGGTGCTAGGAAAACTGGACCCCTATTTTACACCATAAATAAAAATCAGGTCAAAATGGATTCAAAATTTGAACATAAGGCCTGAAACCATAAAACTCCTAGACGAAAGCTTTGGGGATAAGCTCCTTTATGTTGCTCTTGGCAGTGATTTTTTTTAATTTGACACCAAAAGCAATGACACAAAAGCAAATATAAACAAATAGGACTATCAAAAAGCTACAGCAGAGGAAGCCATTAATAAAATGAAAAGAACTACTAAATGGGATAAAGTATTTGTGAATCATCTATCTGATATGGAGTTAGTATCTAAAATATATAAAAAACATATAACTCAATACCAAAAAAAAGAAACCAAAACAAACAAAAATCTCCACCAAACCCAAACAATCCAATTAAAAAATGGGCAGAAGATCTGAATAGAAAATTTTCCAAAGGAGACTACAGATGGCTAAGAGGTACATGAAAGGATACTAAACATCACTAATCATCAGGGAAATGCAATTCAAAACCACAATGAAGAATCACCTCATAGCTGTTAGAAGGGCTATTATCAAAAAGGCAAGAAGTAACAAGTATTAGTGAGGAGAAAAGAGAATTCTTGTGGACTGTTGGTGTGAATATAAATTTGTGCAGCCATTATGGAAAAACAGTATGGAGGTTTCTCAAAAAATTAAAAAAGAACTACCAAATGATCCAGCAAAACAACTTCTGGGTATATATCCAAAGGAAATGAAAATTGGGTCTCAGAGACATCTGTACTCCCATGTTCATTGCAGCATTACTCACAATAGCTAGGATATAGAAACAACCTAAGTGTCCATCAACAGATGAATAGATTTTAAAAAAAAGATGTGGTATATATGCACATATAGAATGAAGTAATATTTAGTCATGAGAAATAAAGAAATCCTGCCATTTGTGACAACATGGATTGAGCTCGAGGACATTACGTTAAGTGAAATTAGCCAAAGACAAATACTGCATGGTATCATTCATATGTGGAATCTAACAAACAAAGAAACAACAACAAGAAAAACCCCCCAAAACAAAGTCAAGTAAAATTCAGCAACGGAGAGTAGAAAAGTGGTTCCTAGGAGTGGGGTTAGGGGAAATTAGGAAGAGGTTGTTAATGGGTACAAACTTTTAGCTATAAGATGAAGGCCTGAGTATCTAATATAAAACATGGTGATTGTAGCTGATAACGCTGTACTGTATAGTTGAAGTTTGCTAAGAGAAAAGAACTTAAATGTTCTCACACATGCACAAAAAAGATAAATATGTGAGGTGATGGATGTGTTAATTAACTAGATGGGAGAAATCCTTTCATAATGCAAACCTATATCAAATCACCATGATGTACATTTTAAGTACCTTATAATTTTATATGTCAGTTATACCTTAATAAAGGTGAAAAATTTAAAAACCTAATGATATTTAAAAAAATCCTAATGATATGAATGGCAATTAATTTTTATTTTTTAGTTCTTTGTCCTCAGCGAAAACCTATTAAATATTTGCTACTCTTCTTCTCCTAGTCTGGCATCACTTTCATTTACCTCAATAATTTATTTAACCATTATCCATGATTATTTTTTGTCAGTGAAATGATAAATAATATAAAAATGCTGTTCAGAAATTTTACTTCAATAATGACAAATTAACAATATTGTAATAATAATAATACCTCATGTTGTGTATCACTTACCAGCTTTCAAGTGGATATTCTTTCTCATTTCAAGAATTGAGATAGTATTTTAGGGAGAAAAGTGATCGATATTATGTCTTTATAACCTAAACATCAGGTTAACCATCAGTAGCTAAGGATTCAAATAATGGGGAGTGGGGACAATAAAATAAATTTGCTTGCTATTATTTATATACAAATATATATATAGGATTTTTTAAAGAAAATTATGCCATACAGCTATATAATTCAAATTCATAAATAATTGACCCCAAGTGTTTCTTGTCATGAATATAAATAAAACTGAAGAAACCAATTTGGTGCATAAATAACCCAAGGCCAGCCAAATCAAAAATGAACAATTCATTCTCACATCCAGTTGTATTGTCTGGACAATGACAAACATATGCACATTTTAAATATTCAATGTATTTAGAAAGTAGAGGTTATCCAGTTAAAATATCAGGATTGGTTGATTTCTTTTTATTTTTCTTGCAATTAATCAGCTGCCCCTAGACATAATCAATGAGCAATTGAAAGGGAAACAAAATCATTCTTTTCAACAATGTTCACACTCCTGAGAACTCTTTCTCAGTGAACAGTGCTGGAAAAAGAATCACCTGGGCTCGGAAGCATGAGTTCTGATCCTGTATTTTCCAAATTCTAACTGTATGACTTTGGGCAAATGTTTTCTCTATGCATCAGTTGCTCCACATGTACATTCTTTTAATGAAGATGATTTTGATAAAACCAAAATTGAATATGTCACTACTCTGGGTCTAAATCATCCAATGGATTTTTAATTTAAAAAAAATTTTAACTGAAGTATAGTTGGCATAGAATATTATGTTTAGTTTCAGGTGTACAACATAATGATTCAACAATTATGTATATTATACAATGCTTACCATAATCAATGTCGTTACCATCTGTCACCATACAAGTTATTACAGTATTATTAACTATATTTCCTATGCTGTACTTTTCATCCACATGACTAATTTATTTTATAACTAAAAGTTTGGATTTTAGTTGAAGTAAAGACCATAGTTTTTGCAATAATCTTTGAGGCTGTAGATCTGGCTTCCTTACTGATTCTCCCTTGCTCTACCTCCAACAGGCAAAACATACTCCCTCCTGCTTTCCCTCAGTTATCCAAGAGGTTTGCTTCCTTCCTTTCTTAAATCTTCACTTAAAGGTCCATTCTTAATAAGGCACTCCTGTCTCAACACTCCTTGTACTCTTCCCTGCTTCGTTTTTCTCCATGACAGTAATCATCAAACATACCATAAGTTTTCCTGGTTTATCTTGTTTATTGTCTGACTCTTCTCATAAAATGAAAGCTTCACAAGAGCAGAGATTTTTGTCTGTTTTGTGCACTGTTGCATCTCCAGCACCTAGAATGATAGTTGGAACTTTTAGTTCATTTCACAAATATTTGTTGAATGAATAAATCAATTGATTGTGTATTGCCTGAGCATATGTAATTTGACATGCATCATGCTGGCTGCTGAAATCCAAAGGTGAATATGATTGCAATCCCAATCCTTAGGGAAGTCACATTATGCAGTTGTGAGTCAACTCTTGCCAAAAATCTGGGTAAGTTTAATAAGATACAAGTAGTATTGGTCACTTGGAGGTTGAAGCATCAAACTCTTGTACAGACTGAGGCAGGTTCATAGAGGAGGAAATCTTTAAGCTGAGATGTGTAGCATTCCATCAGTTGGATGAAGACAGAGTACTAAGGGAAGAAAGAGGTCAAGTTTAAGGGCATTCCCTATATCACAGAATTTAAAAAATGAAAGGAAACCGTGTATACGGAAGTGCTTTGCAAACTAGGCAATAAAAAAAGTGTATGAATTATCATTATTTACCTGTGTTGAGTTTCTTTTCTTCATTGGCATCATCTCACAGAATATTCTGTAAGATATTATGGCAAAAGACAATCAAGCACTTTTGAAATTTACTGGAATAGATCATCAAAATTGGGATACTCATATTGGTCAAAGAATATATGTCAAGAATATATGAAATGTTTAGCATGCCTAAGCATTTTTTAAACCTGTTTTTCAGTAATTAAATGCTGTTATCTCTAATTTTTCAGGCTGACTACAAATTAAGTAGGACACTCTGAAAAAAAATTAGTCTTAAAATAAGCCATGCCGTATTTCTCAAGTGTACAAATTGTTAATTAGAACTGGGAAGTGAGCAGAAGGGGCTTAAAATAAAGATCTTCAGTTTCAAATTAAAAGTGAAAATGGACCATGCTTGACACTGGCATTAAAAAAGAGCTAAGAATTATGCAGTGTGAAATAAAAATTGAGAATTTCTGAAATATTTAAGTAACTTTGGCTTTAAATTTTTATATGTATTGATTGAAAGGTGTATTTTGGCTTTTTTATTTTAGTAAGTAACTTTGAATATTTTGGAACAAAAATAACTTTTTAGAAAATATGAGAAATTATTTTTGTATTTTTATGTTTACTTTAACTTACATTTTTTATAATATACTCAAACTTTGTATACTTTGAAATCAATTGCATTTTTTCAGTCATTTAGGTTGGTGCTCAGCAGGTTATGTCCTGCAGACCAAATCTGCCCCTGTTTTTGTATAGTCTGCATTTTAAGAACTTTTGTTTACATTTTAAATAGTTGGACAAAATTTTTAAAAAAGTAATATTTGTGGTATATAAAAACTGCATGAGATTAGAAGTCTCTAATCTCATAAAACAAACTGAGGGTTACTGGGGGGTGGGAGGGTAGGGATAGGGTGGATGGGTTATGGACATTGGGGAGGGTTTGTGCTTTGGTGAATGCTGTGAAAGATGTAAGCCTGATGATTCACAGACCTGTACCCCTTGGGCAAATAATAAAAATAAAATTTAAAAAAAAACTGCATGAAATTCTGATTCTAATGTTCACAAAGGTTTATTGGAACACAGAGAAATTCATTTGTTTACATATTGCTTATGTCTGCTTTCACGTTACGACAGCAGAGCTGATTAGTGGAAACAAACTCCTATGGGCCACAACGCTAAAAATATTTACTATTTTCCTGGCTCCAGCTTTTGGTCATTACTATCAACAGAAAGATTATGTGGATACCTTGATTATAATAACATAGTTTATCTTCAAGAGAAACAACTTATTTATATTTTAAATAAATAATAATTTATCAAGGAGACTTTTATTACTTAAGTGTCACTGGTCCAATAACAGAACATAGCTTTGCATGAATCATTTGAATTTTGGTACTCTCAGTATGTTTGTAAATAGGGGAGAAATTAACATATTTTATTTAACAGATTGTTGGCTTAATTTATAAATTTCAGAATTTAGACATATATAGGTGGGGCTCCATTTGTACTCTTGCCTCCAGATCGATGTTAGAGGAGCTGAGGAACAAAGCAAACATAAAGAAGCAGATAGGGTAGAGGAGGTGAACAGAGTAATGGCCAAGTGAGTGATTTGACAGAAGATAATTTTTAAAAATTGAGCAAATTAGAGTCAAAAAACCAAGCATACCTCTGAGCCCTGTGGGAATCTGTGGCCCCTAAAAAGTAGATTGGCTTTAGGAAAAGCTTTCTCTTCCTAAGTAACTCCATATCTCACAAAGGAGTAGACTAAAGCACAATAAGATTATTAGTCATGCTGTTATTTGTGATGAGACATGACTAAATCAATCCATGCATTAAGGAATCATTAAAAATCCAGAGATTATAGGAAGATTTAATTTCAAAATTATCTATCATAATGACCTTACATGGAAATTTCAACTTTATGGCATTAAAGATGCAATACTTAATGTTGCTTGTGCCTGAGACTCATTTGTCAGCAACATTTATTAAATACCTTTTGGGTTCCAGACACTGCACTGAGAGCAATGAAATAGAAACATATAGTTCAACATGGCAACCACTAGCCACATATTGAGCACGTTAATTGTAACTGGTTCAAACTGTTGTGTATTCTGTGTATATAATACGCACTGGATTGTGAAGACTTACTATAAAAAAAAGAATATAGAAGTTTCAGTCATAGTTTATTTTTATCAGTTGCATGTTGAGAAAATAGCATTTTAGATATATTGAGTTACATAGATTTTTATTAAAATTAATGAGAATGAGTGCCCACAAAGAGCTCACATTTTAGGCAAACCAGTAAATAAATAATGGCAGATGACAGTCATAAACACAGACTGCTTTGGCAGCATCTGGGCAAGGTGCCCAGTTGAGCCCTGGAAGGAGGAGCCCGCAACAAGAGATGATGTGTCAGAGATTCCTCAAGAAGGAACAGGAAATAACCTTTAGTCAGGACAGAACATTCCAGGTAGAGAATGGAGCATGTGCAAAAGCATAGCTGTTTCAAATAGCTTATGTTTGAGAAACTATTAATAGTTTGGTATATTTTAAAAGTAGAGTGGGTTTGTGGGAATGAGGGAAACAAAACTAGAGAGGTAGTCACAGGCCACTAATGAAGGGCTTTGAAAATCAGGCATTAAGGAAAGCGTGAAGGAAATTTTGACCTGACCTCATGTATGAAAATGTGTCATCTTCCACGAATGTTGAAAAAGCACTTATAAACTCCAAGTGAACCTTCTCCAAGACAGCCTAATGTGAAGTCTAGCAATGATATTGATTGTTCCTTCACTTTTGATCCATGAATCAGCTAACTTATGGCCAAACAAAAGAGAAGTGCCCTCAGTATTGTTGCATATGTATAAAATACAGAGAATGCTTAGAAAGGTGCTGAAAAGTCAAAACCCTTGTTAGGTAACAGAGAAAATAGTTTTCTAGAGGATTTAAATGTTACACACACAGAGGCTACTGCTTTCAGTTGTAATTCACTAATTGTTTTTGCAAAAAGCAAGCAGTATTCCACTGTCTAGGAGACTGAAACTTAACATGTTTTATACAATCTTCATGAAAAAGAGACAAATGAGTATAGCATCAAGGATTTTGTAAAGGAATCATGTTCCGTGGCCAGTTTGCACCAGGAACTGATCATCCTGGCATAACCATTGGTTGGCTCCTGCTGGAAGAGTCCTGTTCTGCCAGTAGCTGTGGCCAGCCGATTCCCCAACAAAAGCTTCAATGCTACCTCTCCTCCCAGAGTCAAGTGATTCCTAAGTAAGGAACGCTTTAAGGACCCCTAATTTAGCATATCATTCAACTAAATATCACTTCATATATGTTCTGACCTTGGATTCCAGATCTAGTAATAAGACTTTGAAAAAGCACTTCCTTGAAACTCAGCATCTTTTGAATGGGCACCTTCCACTCTCTTTCATCTTATCTAACTGCTATGCTTCATATTCTTGGCTAGACATTCTTCTTCTCCATGCCTGTTCTATGTAGATGAACATGTCATGATTCTAGTCCTGTTCCATCTCTGGGCCAGTGTACCACAGTTGATGGACCTGGTTACCCTTGGTCTCTACATCAATAGCCCCAACTGTAGACTCCACATTGAAAATGCTCACTGAGAAGAGCACACTATTTAAGAACTTGGTAATGCACTGGCTTCCATTAAAAAGGCTGTTTTTGACCCTTAATATTATAGTGTTCAGATGTGGTATGTAATTGATTTTATGAGCTTGGACTTTCTATTCACATGCTAACCACTCCATTGTTACACCAAAATTGAATTTTCTTTTTTCTTTTTTTTTATTGTGTTATGTTAGTCACCACACAATACATCATTAGTTTTTGATGTAGTGTTCCAAGATTCATTGTTTACGTATAACACCCAGTGCTCTATGTAATACGTGCCCTCCTTAATACCCACCACCAGGCTCACCCATCTCCTACCCTCCTCCCCTCCAAAACCCTCAGTTTGTTTCTCAGAGTCCACAGTCTCTCATGCTTTTTCTCCTCCTCCAATTTCCGCCCCCTTCACTTTTCCTTTTCTTCTCCTAATGTCCTCCATGTTATTCCTTATGCTCCATAAGTAAGTGAAACCTATGGTAATTAACTTTCTCTGCTTCACTTATTTCACTCAGCATAATCTCCCTCAGTCCCATCTATGTTGATGCAAAAGTTGGGTATTCATCCTTTCTGATGGCTGAGTAATATTCCATTGTATATATGGACCACATTTTCTTCATCCATTCGCTGAATTTTCAAAGATGGCAGTACTCTTCAGTTTTTACTTTATTCTTTTTCAGTTCCTTAAATCTTTTGAACCAAAAAGTAGCCTTGATTGCTTGGAGTTAGAGGTGCATTAACTAATTGTTTGGCTGGATTATGGAATATAGAAAGAGTATTTCTGAAAACCAGGAACTCCCGTTGATACAAATAACCCATTTTCTATACATTCCTGTTAATTTTCCTAATTTCCAATCAAGACTAGCTAGACAATTTTAGCCTGTCTCCAGAAAGCTGAGTATCTGATCCTGATCCTCATTTCCTGAAGAACAACATGGCTGAAGTATTTTCTCCCAAGTGCTTTCTTCATGGTCACACTCTCGGATTCACAGGGTTACCATTTTCTTTTCTTTTTTTGTTTCTCAGGGATTTGTTACAGTCTACAGCCCTATATCCTATAAACACTGGGGAAATAAAGTTAAGTAGGAAGAATAGGCAACCACAAAACTATTGCTTTGTTCTGACTTGTACTGTCAGCTCTGTCTCAGTCATCTATTTTTTGGTAGTCTTTTCAGATGCCAAGTAACTGGAAGAAGTGACTGATTTTTAAGTAATTGAAGAGTAAATACCTCTTGTGGGGATAATGAGTCATTTACATTGGAGCGATTTTTATTTTCTCATCTAGAACTCTATAATGCAAAATTAATTTTGTGTTTTTAGCCTTTCGTTGGCCTGTGGTATTTAAACACTTTTTAAAAAGTATATTATTAACAAGTCAGTATACTAGGAGAAATCTTAGATTTAGAATTTATAAACCAAAGGAAGGGATGTATGAACCACTAAGACAGTGTAAGGGAAGAATGGTAGGAGTAGCCATGCCATCTAACCTCAAGGACAATGAACATGTACTGCATCTTTTGTTCCTCTCAGTTGTGTACTGCCTTTGGTCACAGGTTTGCTGCCAGGTTCTGTAAGGCGGAGTGAAATGCGGAGCCATAGAATAGGGATAAATTTTAGGAATGATTAAGAGCTTAAAAAGGCAGAATCAATGACTGTGACATTCTCCCTTTGAAAACAGGATCCATCCCTAACAATGAAAACTCTTCAAAAGCAATAGTATTTTCTTAGGTGACTTCTGGCAGAAAAAACTGCCTTCAGCAGCCTCACATGTCTGCATTGTTACTACCTAATTTGTAGTGGTTAGGGGAGCAGCCCAAACAGTGTTTAAAGTTAATCTCAGTATTTGTGTGTCATCGGTAATTCACTCTGCACTGCTGGGGTTTGCTGAGCTTTGCCACATCAGCCAATCAGTTCCAGTCACAATAAGGTGGCAAAAAGAGGTATCTGGGCAAAAAGAATAATTCTTCCTGGGGTGGTGGTGTTGATTTTCAGTTCAGGAAACCTTTTCTGGAGGTATAATATCAAAGAGATCATTGACTCCTAGTGTAGTTGTTTCTGTTGTTTGTTTGTTTTTAACTCAAAATATTTGGGAGCTATTACATCTAATCTCTGATCACATCTAATCTCACAGACAAACTTCCTTCAGAGGAGGAAGCTTTAGTAAATTTGTGTCTTTCAGTTGTGTGATTGCCCTGATTGGTGTCAGGTCATGGGGCTTGTGAGGGCACTCTTGTCTTTATGTCAGGTTTACACTGTTCTCTTTGTCCTCTGGGTATAACATTCTCAGGAAGGCTCTGGGCTCTCTCTCAGGCAGGAAAGCAGGTTATTGAAAACAACTCTGGAAGCTGAATCTGTTCACCATCATCTGTTATTATCACCTAGATAGAGCCTCTTTTGAAGGCTTTGTATCTGAGAAGTCTGCCTCCAAAGTCTCAGTGGCAATTAATAATGTCCACACCTAAATAAAAATTCCTACCACTGCTCTTACTGGTAATGTAAGATTCTTCCTGTTTCTTTCATAAATTAGTTGATAACTGTCTCTGCTTCTCTTTTGAGTGAAAGGATTTTAATTACACAATGCACAGAAGCACAAAGCTTCATCTCACAGGCAGCAGGCAATGGAAGCTCATGATAAAAACCACATTAAACCTTCATTGAGGTTGTTTATACATTTCTAACAGTGGCTGTGGTCATCTCTGATAGCAGGGACAATAAATCAAAACCTTAGGATGTTCTTTTCATTAGCCAATAATTTTATAGCCTGTGGTAGTTTTTTAACTCTCTATGCATAAAATGGAGTGATATAATTTGTAATTACTGGAAGTAACTAGTTTTAATACCCCCAGTGGATATTTAGGGCTTTTATTTGATTTGGAAGATTAAAGTCAGCTTCAGAATAATGCATTGATAGTCCTCTATTAGTCGACACAAGCCACTATGCATGCTGGGAACTTCCAAACACTTCATCCTCAGCCCTTTGCTGGGGATTACATTACTCCTGTCACTCAGAATATGGCTGCCGTAGTGGTAGTATTGATCCCAGAAGACAAAAAGAAAAACCATCTGATCTCCTGGGGAAAAAGATGGGAAGAAGAAATGAAATGTGAGAAGAAACAAGAGAGTTCTCTGTGGGAAAGCAGAAGACACTGTGTTCTCATTCTGGCTGTACCACAAACCAGGTGTATGGACTTTGGCTTGTAACCTAATCTTTCCCATTCTCAGTTTCTTCATATGTAAAGTGGAAGTTATAATATCTGTCTTATTCAGAGGACCAATGAGACAATGTCTATGACAGTGCTGTGCACAGTTGTTGATTCAGAAAAGGTGCTCAGTAAATCAAGACTTCATTTGTTCACTCATCCGCAGTGTGTGCCACAGAGTGGTCTGATTTTTCCTTATCTCTTCCAAGAGAGCTGCATGAAAAACCAAGAATGCTAATGATAGCAGTAATGATGCTATTTAAATGCTAGTAAAAATGCTAAAAATGCTGTGGCCTCTTTGAAGTCCCCAGACATCATCCTTTTGCTTTCTAGCAAGAAATCACAAATGAAATTTTGCATTTCAGAAACCTAGTTTGATGTTTTGGGAATAGACGTAACTTAAAATTTGAAACCAATTCCAATCTGACCAATCAATGTTAGAGAAAAAAAAATGGCAGAAACATACCTAGTTTGAAACGCTAAGTCAAGTTTCCTTGAGTGTCAGAAAGTTTCTGGAAATATTTGCAAAGTCTTGACATAGAAAAACACTGTGACAAGAGATAGGCAGTCCTAAAATCCTAGAGAGTGGGTGACAGACAACACAAATCCTATTTGCAGCTGGCCCTTGGGTAGAACAATTGTTCTCTCTTCCAGCTCTTACAGTCATGACATCACATCAGGAAATAAGTTTTTGGTCACTTTGTTTGATATCAGTTGGTGTGTTTAAGGCTGACACATTTTCAGTTGTGTATCTCTTTTTTATCCAAACAACTAGTGTTATATAGACCAACAAACTCTAGACATGACATGATCTGATAGAACTTTCTTATTTCTTCTAATAAAATATATAGAGTTAATTGTGCTTTGAATCTGCCTTAGGTGTCATTGTCATATTATTACTATTATTATTATTTTCATACTTTGACCTAATTAATAATATATTAATACCATTATTAAAATATAGTAATTTTATATGCCAGTATATAATAGTAGTTATTAATACATGTTTATCATATGTTATGGTAATATCTCTATTTGGTTAGCACTTTCAGGTTCCAGGCTTTACATATGTTATTTTAAATCCTCACAACATCCAAGCAAAACAGAAATTGTTATTCTGAAGTTATAGATAAGGAAAGTGAGTGAGGCTCAGAGAACTTTAGCAGATTTTTCAGTGCTACATAGCTAGTAATTATCAAAGCTAGGATTCAAGTACAGTCTGGCCTGATTCCAAAACCTAAGCAATTTTCACCATATCCTGTTGCATCTTTTTCTTAGAAAGTGGACCACATTCTAGTAAAAGATGTGTCATATAAGGAATAACACAGTCTACCACAGTTCATAACAGAGCTTAAAGAGCGGTTGCTTTTTTAGTCTCTGTTAATGCCATAAATGTGCCAAATAAGTGTCACTTTCATGTGGGCAAATTTTAACTACCTCATGAACTACGTTTACAGGAAGATGCCTAATTTATTGTGGGTTGTTTATGAGAGCTTTTGAGTAAGGTGAATCATTTAGGACTGTTTATTTTCACCATCACACAAGGAGTGGATTTTAATAAAATACAAACACAAGAATTTCAAGCAAACTCAGAACAAGGTGGACACGGTATATTATGAGGTTAAGAGAGTTGACCTTTGAACTAAAAGACCCCCAATTCCTGTTTGTAAGCCTGATGCAGATATCACTGGCTTTCATTTCACAAGACCAACTTCCTAGTGAATGTAAAGCTATTTCTTTTTAAAAATCTGACTTGAGGGCGCCTGGGTGGCTCAGTGGGTTAAAGCCGCTGCCTTCTGCTCAGGTCATGATCCCAGGGTCCTGGGATTGAGGCCCGCATCGGGCTCTCTGCTCCGCAGGGAGCCTGCTTCCTCCTCTCTCTCTGCCTGCCTCTCCGCCTACTTGTAATCTCTCTCTCTGTGTCAAATGAATAAATAAAATCTTTAAAAAAAAAATAAATAAATAAAAAAAATAAAAATCTGACTTGAACCTTATTTACTACAGATTTGCTTTCTTCCTGACTTTTTTTTCTACCATATTTATTTTAGGCCAAAAAAAAAAACTTGGAGTCATCCTTGATTCCCTTTTCTTATATCCCATACCTAAATCATCCAGAAACCCTGATACACTTAATACATGTAAAAATGTATTAAAGATACATTAAGAACGTGAGCCCTTTTTCCATCACCGCAGGTACACCCTGGTCTGAGACACCATCATTTCTCACCTGACTGGTCTCCCTGCCTCACCCTTATCCTCATGGTCTGTTCTCAATATCACAGCCAGAATGATCCTTTTAAAACCTTAGTCAGCAAGTCACTCTTCTGCTCTAACCCTCCATTGGCTCCCCATCTCTCTCAGGGCAAGAGCCTATATGCCCTGCAGGACTTTCTTCCTCTCAGTGGCTCTCTGACCTCTTTTTCTACCATACTGCTTACTCTCCCACTTCAGCCTCCTGGCACCTTTGCTGTTTTTTGGTACCCAGGCATATGCTACCCTCAGGCCTTCATGTGGGTTGCTTCATCTACCTGGAAGATTTCCCCAAATATCAGCCTAACCACTTAATCTCACTTCTTCCAAGTTTTTGTTCAGATGTCACCTTCTCAGTGAGGCTATCCTTCCATATTATTATATTACAACTTGTCTCTTTACCCTATTCTACTACTTCTTTTCTATATAGCACTTATCAGCTTCTTTATTATGCCCACTATCTGACTGATTATGCCTCTGGAATGCAGGCCATCAGAAGAGTAGTGGTAACCTTTGTTTCACTCAGTGACCTACCTCATGGGCTAGAAAAGGGCTTGGCACATAGTAGGTAGTCAATAAATATTTGCATAATGTTGATCAAATAAAGGTGTGGTACCAGTAAGGGAAAGAAAAATAATGGTTCTACCTTATCCTTCAACATTTGGCAAATATTTTGTAAACATAATGTATGTTTGTGTTAGTGGATAATTTCATAGTAGACAAAGCTGACATTTGGCTAACATTTTGGACTAAAGTGGCTTTGGCATCATTGCCTGGTCTCTGAAACAAATGGCCATTCAAGGGCTATAATAAACTTTTGGCTCTTTCTAGGGTGTAGAGGACTAGCCTGAGTCTGCACCAGGAGGGCCTCATACTCTCTGGGGATTAAATGACGTTCAAGAGAGACAGTGACCTTTATGTATGCCCCCAGTTATACTTTTCATTGCCTGTGGTAGCAGCTGCTCTTCAAAGCAACAGCATGAAAGGACCAATATCAATAACAGCAGATATTATAGATGCTCCTTAACAAAGAAATAGTCATAGAGGCATACAAAAAGGTAAAGAGATTCAACAAAAAATTTAGTCACAGATTTGATTTTAGTCAAAGATTATCAGTAAAAACAATAATAAGAGGGTCACTATATGTAGCTAACTAGTTATAAAAGATCAAAGCAAAGAGCAACAACAAACCCCAGTATGGACTTTATATTGTAGTTCCTACAGTCAGATTTGTTTTTATGTTTTCATTTTATGAAGTTGAGCAATGATTTTGACCAAGTTGATCAAATATTCATAAATTTGTGCTCATATTTCTTATACTCTACTTCCAAAAGATACTAAAAAAATTAACAAAAATGAGAAGCAGATTACTTTCAACGGTCCAAGTAATTAAACTCTTAAAAAAAGAATGAAAATGTAGATGTAGAAATATACTTTTTGAAATTATATTTTAAGCAATTTAATATGACATCTAGGTATCATATAGGATATGCTAGATTATGCTGAAATAACAAATAATCTCAAAGTTTCCACGATAAAATACAATATAAGTTTATTTCTTGCTCATATTATGCATCCAGTATGGTTTGAGAGTTGACTTTGCCTCTAACTGATCAGTTTTAGATACAAGCTGACAGGATCTACCATCTTCTAGACCTTATCCATAGCTTTCTTGGTTAATACAGCTTAAGAAAAAGAGCTGGAGAGTTGACCTCTAGCAATTAAATGCTTTAGCCTAAAAGTGACTCATATTAACTTCTAGTCACCTCTTCTCTGGGGGACAGAATAAGTTACACAGCCTTACCTACCTCCAAAGGAATAGGGAATTATACTCTTCTGTGTATCAGAATTAGAGAACTAGATATAAGTAAATATACTTAATAATATCACAACTTAGATCTAAGCCACTTGGCAGTGAAGGCCAAAAAATGAGTGTTTTAAATAACTCTCTTTGCCTAATAAAAGATAACACCAATTCATTAAGAAAGAAAATCTTTTATTCCCATCACTCCGAACTGGGTTGGATTTGGCCCTTTTACCAAAAAATATGCTGTTATACTTAGGGGCATTTCTAATATCAATCTTTGACAAACGTGCCAAGGGATTAATTTATAATTTTGTAAAGTCAATTTTATTGAGAAGACAGATAATCCAGATATAGAGAATTCTGGTATTCTGTTTCAAAGACTAATCAAGTAGGGTGCCTGGGTGGCTCAGTGGGTTACAGCCTCTACCTTCAGCTCAGGTCATGATCTCAGGGTCCTGGGATTGAGGCCTGCATCGGGGTCTCTGTTCAGTGGGGAGCCTGCTTCCTCCTCTCTCTCTGCCTGCCTCTCAGCCTACTTGTGATCTCTCTCTGTGTGTCTAATAAATAAAAAACAAACAAACAAACAAAAAGTAATCAAGTAGAGAAAATCTAGAATAATGAGTCTCTGGAATATCCTTCAGAATCTCAAAAGTGTTCATTATTTACTTGGGATTTTTTGTTGTATAGTTTCCTGATCTCTGCAATTCGCCATCATTAGAGTAAGCAGTGCTTACTTTAAATAATACCAGGTTATATGAATATAGATTTTGTTTTATTAAAGATTTTATTTATTTATTTGAGAGAGAGTACAAGCATGAGCAGGGGGCATAGCAGAGGCAGAGGGAGAAGTGAACTCCCCGCTCAGCAGGGAGCCCCGTTGATGTGGGGCTCCATCCCAGGACACTGTTTCATGACCTGAGCCAGGCAGATGCTTAATCAACTGAACCACCCAGGTACCCCATGAATATAGCTTTTAAAGGGAGTGGACAAGAAAGTCAATTATCCCAATAGTTGCCATTTTCCCCCTAATAGATCCATTCCTAAAAAAGAAGAGCTATTAAAATAATATAAGAAGTAACTTCATTAATGGCAAAATACTAGAATCATTTCTGCTAACATTAAAGTAAAGAACATAATAAGAATGTCTGGCATTACTTCCATTACTCAGTGATGTTTTGAGAATCCCAGTCAATAGAATAAGAAGGCAAAAGAAACATGATATAGATATTTGAAAGAAGGAGACCAAAGTATCAATATTTACAAGTGTGATGATCCTCCATGCTATTCCTTGTGTTCCATACAAAGAACACAAGGAATAACATGGAGGATATTAGAAGAAGGAAGGGAAAAATGAAGCAGGGGAAGTCAGAGGGGGAGACGAACCATGAGACTGGAGTCCAGGAAACAAACTGAGGGTTTTAGAGGGGAGGGGTGTGGAGGGTTGGGTTAGCCAGGTAGTGGGTATTAAGGAGGGCACATATTGCATGGAGCACTGGGTGTTATACACAAACAATGAATCATGGAACACTACATCAAAAACTAATGATGTACTATATGGTGACTAACATAACATAATTTAAAAAAAAAGTATGATAATCTTTTACCTGGAATGTTTAAAAGAATAAATTGAAAAACTTGTAGAATTAGAAAACCAACAATGAGGTAAATATTTAAAATGTAAATTTCTTTGCTATATACCAGCAATAATAATTTTAAAATGTAAGGGTAAAAGATTTCATTCATAAAAGGGTCAGAAACTAAAAATACCAAGGAGTAAACTTAACAAGAAGTGCATAAACCTAAGTGATAGGACCACAGACCTTACTAAAAGACATAAAATAATACCCAAATAAATAAAGTGGTTGGGTTTCTGGATAAAAGACTCAATAACTTACAATTTTCCATTTTTTTCCCAAGTATATGTATAAAATCAATGTTAATCCACTCAGAATCCCTACAGGCTTTTTGTGGAACTGGACAAGGTGATTTTAAAATTCAGTGGGAAGATTATGTGTGAAGGCAGAATTAAGTAAATTGTGCAAAAGAGGAACACTAAGGGGGATTTGCCTTTCCACATATTAGAGCTCCTACGAAGGTACAGTAATTAAAGTAGTGTATAGTTTCAAAAAGTAAGCAGTGGATCAGTGTTACAAAATAGAGACTTCAAAGGTAGATTCATGTAGAGCCCTGAATAATGTACAGAATTGTTGAATCACTATGTTGTTCACCTGAAACTGATATAACAGTGTATGTTAACTAAACTAGAATTAAAATTTTAAAAATTAAAAAAACAGATATACTATTTGATAAGTTACCTTGATAAAATTAGTTTATCCATCTGAAGACAAACATGTAAATTCACATCCTTTCCTCGTACCATATATGAAATAAATTCTAGATGGACTAAAAGTCTAAATATATAGGAATTTATAAAAGAATTAGAAAAATATTTTTATACACTTCAGTTGGGAAATAGCAATGTATAGGAAATCGTAAAATCCTGGACCCAAGAAGGAACATTTTACACACACACACACACACACACACACACACACACGTATAAATACATATATATACATACACATATATTTTATATATACACACACTCACTTAGGTCAAATATCTCAATGGTTTCCTTTAGAGTGAAAATTAAAGGTAAATATATTAAGTGTTAGCAGAATTTGAGGATGTAGTCACCCCCCACATACTTTTTATTAGGAATGAAATTAGCAAAGTACTTTTGGAAGACAGTTTGGCTCTTTGGTTACTTCTTAAAATGATCATACCTTTTGACCTAGTTATTGTACTGATGGGAAACTCTCCTGCATAAATACTAACAAATGTGTATTAAAATATATGCATAAGGATAATCAGTAAAGTGTTTCTCACAAGAAGAAAAGTTGGAACAATATAAATGTTACATTACTCTAACAAACCAAGAGTGATGCAGTGAAACGTGATGGCTTTCTTACCTTAAATTGTTTGGTTGAGGTGCCTGGGTGACTCAGTCAGTTAAGCATCCGACTCTTGATTTCAGCTCAGGTCATGATCTCAGGGTTGTGAGATCAAACCCCGCAATGGGCTCTGTGCCAAGCATGGCACCTGCTTAGGATAGGATTCTCTTTCTCCCTCTCCCTTCCCCACCCCCCACAAAAATTGGAAAAATTGTTCAAGAGCAAGAAATGGACAGAAGAGATTACTAGGTATTCTTTCAATGGAGTGTAGATGTTGTCTAGTAGACTCTCCTTGGATTATATGATTCTGTGTGTTAACCTTATATTTCTATTGACTAGACTATTTTTGTGACTCTGGAAAAAAAAAGTTAAGTTGTAGAAAATGAACTTTAATACAAACGATTCTTGTCCATAGGAATGCAAGTGAACTATACCCCATAGAAATGTAATTGTTTTCTACCCCATAGAAAAAGATAGCCTCAAACATTACATCTTATGGCCTCAAGGAATATTAACCAGTTTGCATCTATTAACACATTCATTTCACCATTTCTAATTGCCTATATGTATGTTTGTTCTTTAAGTTCTCCTTTGGTCTTTGCATGTTCTGGATTTCCTTATTAATTTATGAATTGGAAACAATCTTTGATTTGTGGTCACTTTATAATTCATGAGAGTCAGGATTATACTTTTCTGAAAATTATACATCAGTGTAGTATTGGAGTAGTTGCTTTTTATGAGACAAGAAGTTCTTTATTTCATGGTCTTTGCTGTGGCTTTAACCATCTGTTTTTATTCAAAATCAAAGTAAATTTCACTATGCTGTGGACAAGGATAAGGTGTATTTGGTGATGCTGATTAACTCTATATTGAGACAAGGATGAGGCTTATCTGTTGTGCCCAAGAGCCAGGTAAGCCAGAGAACATTTCCTGGAGTTTCTGTATTCTCTAATCCCAAGGCCCTTCAAAGAGACTTTATGTGAAATTTATGCTAAAGGAGAAGGGAATTTTAGACACCAAAAAATTGAGGCATTGGAGTGAAGTCATTTAAAAAAATAATAAACTGGCTTCCTTGATAATTAAAATATTAGGAATGGTCTTTGAAAGATTTTTAAAAATTTGTTTTTACCCCTATCCATTTTTCCCCCTTTGCCAAGGTAAAATGCATCATGGGAGGGGCACCTGGGTGGCTCAGTGGGTTAAAGCCTCTGCCTTCGGCTCAGGTCATGATCTCAGGGTCCTGGGATCGAGCCCCCGCGTCCAGCTCCCTGCTCAGCAGGGAGCCTGCTCCCTCCTCTCTCTGTGCCTGACTCTCTGCCTACTTGTGATCTCTCTCTCTCTCTGTCAAATAAATAAATAAAATCTTTTTAAAAAGTGCATCATGGGTACTTTCAACAAAATAGAGTTGTGTCCTGTTCTAATCCATTTTGTCACATGTGGGGTGCCAACACTGGTATTTGTTGAGGCAGATGTGAAGGCACAGTAGGATAGACTTTGTTGTGCAGCCAACTCATTCTTCTTGTGATGTATGCAGTGCCTCAGGGAGGAGAAAAAACCAAGGTGGTTAAGAAAGAAAAAAAAGTAAAACAGAAGAGAGAACTCAATCTGTATAGCTCTGTGAAGTACCACTTGTTTCTTCCCACCATACAATCAGTTAATCACCTTATAAAATGCCAAAATCATCAGAGCCTGAGCTGGAACAGCGAATTTGATTTTTTTTCTCTTTTAAATGTCTCCTTTTTGGTTATACAGTATTTTATGAAAAATTGATGTCTTGGTAGTCAACATGATGAATGTTGGGACATGCAGGGAATAGTTTAAAGAGTTTGTTTTAACAGTTATGCATTTAAATTGTCCTATTATAGTGGACATGTTTCCTCTGCCAACAAAAAATCAGTTCTTAAAGGTCCAGTTCTCCTAGAATTTTTTGCTGCTTTCAATCATTTTGATAGCGATCCTGATGAATTCATGAATTAAAATTATTTCATCCAAATGTTAGATTTCAAGGTGGCAGGTCAGAGCATCTTTTTCTTTATTGCAGGGCTTTAATACATAATACTGGGGACATTTACAGTTTAAAAATATGATATATTCTCTAAGGAAACCCTTTAGATACCTAAGCTTAGTGGAGCATTTTTTCTGAAACCAATTAAGCTGTACAGTGTGGATCTGTAGAAAAGCCACTTCTGCAACTTGATATACTTTTAAGTCCAGTTCTTAGGTAAAGGTTCTAGCCTCTGATCTTGCTCCTAGTAGATACACAACAAATATTTATCAAACAAATGAGCACATAGAAAACATCATCCATTATGCTATTCCATCAGTGGGAGGACAAAGATAAATGGTCTTTTGCTATCCCTTTTTCTATTTGCCCCAGAATCATGGATTTATAGAATAACATAGCTGGACTTTTTGCACCATTAAAGCCAATTTCTACATTTTACAGATGGAGTAACTGAGGCCTAGAATTTTGAAGTTCATGTACACAGCTACATAAGTTGATGGCATGACAGCCAGATGGAAAATCCAGTCCTTCAAACTGTAAATGCAATAGTTCTCTCATTGTGCCAGCTTGCCTTTCAGGTATAGTCCCATAATACCAGTAAAAGGTAAACCAAGACTGGCAACCTGGCTAGGCCTTTTGGCTTTTCCTCTTCTTAAGGAAAAGAGAGATCTCAAAAGACCTTTCCTTGTTTTGTGTGTTTGCTTGTTTTGTTTTGTTTCTTTAAGTAGCCATACTTTTGGAAGCACCCCAGAGCTGGTATATTTCTCCTTGGCTGCCAGTCATAAGCTGTTATCTATTTCAGTTCATAACAGGCAGTGCCATTTCTGAGCCCTCAGCAAAGCAGGATTATGGCTATGTGATCGCATCAGTGTCTGAAGTACTATTCTAATAAAGACAGGTAAACATGACTGAAATTTAAGACAATGTCCTTACCAGAACAGTTCTCAAGGTGTTCTATGATTGCAACAAGTTAGCAAAGGCTTTGAGAGCCGTGATGAAGGTTCTGGTAGGTTAGTCATAGAGGAGTTTTAAGTTGAAGAATGACACGTCTAATTGGATCTTTTGAAAAAGTAACTTTGGAAGAGTAACTGTGGCAGCAGAGTTGTAGCATGAATGCAAGACTAGACGCAGAAAGAACAATTAAAAGGCAGCAGCAAAAAAAAAAAAAATAAAAAAAAAAAAAGGGGGTNGGGCGTCTGGGTGGCTCAGTGGGTTAAAGCCTCTGCCTTCGGCTCAGGTCATGATCCCAGGGTCCTGGGATTGAGGCCCACATCGGGCTCTCTGCTCAGCAGGGAGCCTGCTTCCTCCTCTCTCCTCTCTCTCTGCCTGCCTCTCTGCCTACTTGTAATCTCTCTCTCTGTGTCAAATGAATAATAAAAAAAAATCTTAAAAAAAAAAAAAGGCAGCAGCTATGACCCTGGTGGTCTGTGCATGTGACCCAAGCTTAGAGGTAGTAGAAATGCAGAGACATGAAAGGATTTAGGAGGTATTTTGCAGAGAATAGTCAGGACTTGATAATTAATTGAATTTGGTGAAAGGGAAAGTGAATGTTCCAGAGATCCAAAGATGGCTCCCAAGTTTCTGGTTTGGTTGACTGGAAAAGGTGCAGGTGCAGAGAGTGATACATTGAGTTTTTGTTTATGTTGAATTTGAGTATTTTAGGGCATCCTGGTGGAAATGTCTTATAAATGGTTAGATCTACCATCTATGGTTTTGACATGCAGAGGATTATTCAAACAAACGAGGACAATATGATCAGGCTACAGCACAGCTCAGAGAACTTGTTCCACCCTAACCTTATATCCCAGTGCCTACCCTTACCCTCTACTCCACTCTAGGCACACTGGCTTCATTTTTGTGGCCCCAGCACATAGGCACACTTTAGCCTAAAGGTCTTTGCAGTGGCTGTTCTCTCTGCCCGAAATGTTTTCCTTAAATCTAGCTCCTTTAAGGATTTGCTCATGTTTTTCCTTCTCAGTGAGACCTTACCAAGACCATGCTATTTAAAATTGTGATCCCTGGGCACCTGGGTGGCTCAGTTGGTTAAGCATCTGACTCTTAATTTTGGCTTAGGTTACGGTCTTAGGGTTGTGAGATCGTGCCCCATGCCAGGCTCTATAGTGGGCATGGAACCTGCTTGAAATTCTCTCCCTCTCCCTCTATTCTTCCTCCCTCCCTCTCAGAAAAAAAAATAGACTTTAAAAACTGCTAATAAAAAACCTTTAATTTCTTATTAAACTCAAGTTTATGAAGTCTCATGTCACTTATCCTTACAATAAAATGAAACACCAACATGTCTGAGCCAGTTCTCAGGTCATTATTTGGACCCTTGTGGCTTGGCATTGGGTCACACAGATCATATGCTCTCATTTTACCTTGTAACAGCAATCAGAATTAAGCCCTGTGTTCATTAGACATAAAAGTCACTTTGTAAAGCTCCAGTTATTAAACCAGACACCACTCATGAGGCGTGAAGACCAAGACTGTGAACGTTTTATTTTAAGGAAAATGCAGTGTAGTCATAGAGAAAAGTCCAGAATTGAAATGAAAGAGAAGAGGAAAATCAGGGCAAGAAATTAAACCACTTATCACTTAATACAACTATCAATATGTTATTGTTATTATGGAATAATTATCTAGTATCTATTATATGCCTGGGATTGTGTTAAATGCTTTGAATATATTATCTTATTTAAATCTCAAAACAAACCAATAAGGTAGTTACTGTTACCAATCCCCTGATTATAGCTGAGAAACTGAGGTATAGAAAGGATAAGCAACTTCTTTTAAAATCACTTTGCTAGTGAGTGGTACCGTCAGATTTTGAACCCACAGTCCATGCTCTTAACCATTAACGAATCCATGACTCTATTCTAAGTTTAATGTCCTACCAGCTAATGTCCTATTAGAGATCAAACTACATCTCTTAAAAGAAGAGTTATCACTCAAACTAAAACACTTTTAATAGTAAAAGGGCACAGGCTTCTTAGTTGGGCATTTACCAGGACTGTCCCAGGGAAAACAGGGACATATGGTCAGCCTATTAAATATATTTCCCCTCTGCATTCTGACATGATATCTATATAGCAAGAATTCAAATACCAGTTTATAACTGCAGTTGAGAGTACATGCTTAAATGGTATACCACAAACACCTGCAGGGTAACCATTAAGGGGTGTGTGTGTGTATTAACAGACCTCTAGTGCACTTGGAGAAAATCTATTTTCCTGGTTTGAAGGGGATCAATCGATTCAACAGGTCCAAAATAGTGCTTCAGGACTTTGTGAAGCAAGGTTGCACTACAAAATTTCATAGAGGCAAGAAGCTATTTCGGTGAAAGACTGGGACCTATTTACAAAGCCAGCTCCCAACACCCCTGGACAAGCAGAAAAGTAGTTCTGTTGAACAGGAGACAGGCACAGCTGCAGCATCTGGATGGGTCTGAGCAGCTCCAGAGACAAGAAATGTAGAGGCATAGAGATTGGGGTTGGTGGGGAGGTGGGAGAGACAGAGAAAAATAAGGCTGCAGGGCTAAGCTGGAGTATCCTTAATGTTTGTCATACAGATTCCTTTCAGACATTGATCTTTTTATGGGAATTAATTATTTTTATGAACTAAAAAGGAACTTTTTAAACTCTTCTACACAGATATACTTTGAACTATCACAAAAGCATGCTTATCTCTGGCAGCTTAAGATTCCTGTATTCTTTCTACAAATATTTTTTGAGAGCCCATGAAGTTTCCCAGAAAGTATTCTAGGAGCTGGGGATATAGTGGTGAACAGGACACATTCTCTGACCTCATTCTTGAGTGTATCTAAGTGCTTTTATAGAAGATGGTCCTTAAAAAAAGGTATTTGTATAAACAATAATTGCCAGGTCATGAAAATTATATTCCCTCTCCTCAGTTTCCTCAAGTGCAAAATGAGGGCACTGACCTGGATACCTCCCCAGGCCTCTTCTAGCTCTAAAATCCTATGACCCCATTGTCATTTTCATCACGTTGGTGTTAAGGGCAATCTCTTTATTTAACTTTTCCATTATTAATGTTAAAAATCTAAATCTATCTCAAAGCAACGTATTTGTTGTTTTTTCCATATGCTGAATGAACACAAATGAAAAGGTTAAACTGAGGAGCCAATCAGGAGGTATGGTAATGCACCCAACATGTAACAGACCTTTCCACTGCCAGCTACCCCAGAAAAGTCTTACTCTGCATTTTGTGGGCCTTATGTAAACCAGTACCCCAGAGAAACCATTCAGTGGCATCATGCCATAGTTAAGGGAGAAATTTTATTTTCCTTCTTATTATTCTTCAATCTGAAATGGAGAAATAAACTTCAAAGATGGTGATCCTTTTCCAGAATAAGAAGAAAATGTCACCATGTCAAGGTCAGGACTGGTAGAAATTAGCAAGCTAATGTAGGGAAGGGAGAGAGAAAATGAGCATTAATGTTGCCGTTCTACATGTCCACACTATGAAGTGACTTACATATCTGACCTCTAAGGTTCACAAGGAGTCTACCTGGCAAGCATTATTACTTTGCATTTTAAGATGAGAACACTAGGGATGAGAAAGGGCAAGTAAACCATTCATGATTAAGTAGCTAAGAAGGGATCAAAGTTGAGATGCCATTTGAGTCTAGAATCCTACTCTTTCCACATACGTACCTTTCTGGGCTATCCACCCATGTTTAATGCAGCTTAAAGACTCCAAAAATAATTATATATTCAGAATTTTAACTTTTGTTTCTTCACATTTAGCCTCATAGTACTATTATATTAAAAATAATATAGAAGTTCTCCTAATTAAAGAGAATTTCTTTAAAGTCTTTGTCAGATAATTTTGGCATCTGTGTTATGTTGTCATTGTCATTGGCATCTACTAATTGTGTTCTCCTATGTGAGTTACAATTTTTCTGGGGTTTTTTTGTGTGTTGAGTGATTTTGGGTTATGTTCTAGATATTTTGAACATTATGTTTTGGGACTCTGACTATTATTTAAATCCTATGGAGAGGGCGCCTGGGTGGCTCAGTGAGTTAAAGCCTCTGCCTTCAGCTCAGGTCATGATCCCAGGGTCCTGGGATTGAGGCCCGCATTGGGCTCTCTGCTCAGCAGGGAGTCTGCCTCCTCCTCTCTCTCTGCCTGCCTCTCTGCCTACTTGTGATCTTTCTCTCTCTGTCAAAATCAATCAATCAATCAATCAATCCATCCTATGGAAAATGTTGCTATTTTCCTATTAGCAGTTAACTGACCAATTGGGTTCAGGCCACAAGCTGCCACCAGGTGTCTATGCATTATGATTTCAGTGTCAATTTGGCTTTTCCCAGCCCTCCCACCTGTGTACCACCCAGCTGTGAAGATGTAAGTAAATGCATAGCACAGTGCCCAGTACATGTAGATGCTCAAATATTGCTATCGTTCTCCTTGAATTGTCATACCTATGTCTACAGAATTTAGTTAAATCATATGAATGAGGATTGATTTGTTTTAGATCAGACAAAGGACTAGACCAAATGAATGAGGAACAGTTGATTTGGCACGAATGTGGTGAAGAAAAATGAACAGCAGTGGATTCAGAGACTAAACTTGAATACCAGTTTGGGCATTTAAAAGCATCATAACTTTGGGTGAGTTACCCCAACTCTCTGAGTTTCTGTAAATAATACATTGGAGGATATTTTTGAGGAGTAAATAAAAGTATGCAAATTAAATATTGAAATTAAAATACATAAAACCCCCTAATACAGTACCTGGCACATAGTAAGTGCCAAATAAATAGTTTTATTATTAACTTAAGAAAACATTCTTTGATTATAAAGTTATTAAAGGGAAAGAACAACAGTGATATTTTCAGTGCATATGATGAAGGTCTACTTTTGTTTTGCTTTGCTTTGCAGGTATATTCTCATTAGTGCAAGATACTGATGCGGTTATAATGGGCTAAAACCATTCCAATGGCAAACAGTCAAACTGATGGCCTTTTAGATTTTATGTAATCCAGCCCATCCTATCTCTCTGACCTTATTTCGTACCACTGCCCCCTTCATTTACTATTTTTGGACCCCCAAGTTCTCTAACCCAGTACATTTGCATCAACTATTCCCTTTTTCCCAAAATCTTCACATGGCCAGGACTTTCTCATTATTTGGGTCTCAGAGCAAATGTGATCTCTCCAGAGATACTTCCTCTGACCACCCCATCCCAGATCAAGGCCCTATCTCCACCCATTACTATCCCTCCTATTATTCTGATTAATTTTATTCACAGCACTTATCATTATCTGAAATTATCTCAGTTACCTATTTATTTAGTTTCTTGTTTGTTGTCTATTTTTACTCGGGAAAATGTTAGCTCTATGAGGCAGGCATCTTTTTATTTCTACCATGGTATCCCCAGGGCCTACAACAGTGTCTGATACATAACAACCTTTTAAATACTTGTTGAATGAATGAATAAGCAAAATTTCATTTTGTTACCTGTAACTTCTTGAATTGTTTTACTCTACTAGAAGAAAATCCATAAATATTATTTGTTCATTTAATTGGACTTTTTTCAATTTCTGATCCCCAAACATTTGTTAATTCATCAACATACCTGAATAAATTTTAGATTTGGATTGATTTCCACATTTAAAAATCTTGATTTAATATGTTTATTGTAGAAGAGTCCAATGAAAATAGGAAGCCATTAATTGGACAACTTCTTGGCGTCCGACAAATGCATATGGTGTGGCTACATGGGGCTCCTGAGCAGTACTTTAAGTTATATAGCAATCACAGAATACTAATAACACAACTGAGGTTTCATCAGACAAAATGATCTATTCACTTATGATTAGTACTATTGCTCCCTCTAGGGAAGGCAGTCTTTAGATTTGCATAGGGCCATTGTGGGTTTCTGACAGAAAGATGCAGCCAGACACAATCATATTTAAGAAATATAAATTCTGTGATGATTCTAGCGAACTTCAATCTATAATGTGGCTGAAAATGAACAGAGGTTGGATATTGGATTTCAGGCCAGAAGAGCTTCCCCAGCACTGGCTCTTACATGTGTCATATTTCAATCCCTTTAGTTCACTTCATTTGGCAGGATTTGTTCAAGACAAATCTGGAGGTCATTTATCCTGCTCGCTAATGAGCTATCCCTCCAGCAGAGTAGCTCTTTCCAAGCTGGGCCCAAGTCATTAGCAGAAGGATCTGGAGGACCATTCAAATCTTGGGAGACTGGTTTGACAGAAAGAATTTGGGGTTCAAAGTCACCCAGTTGTGAAGAGTCACTGTGAGTCTCAGAAGCTGAGCTACCTCAGTAAAGTAGACATTTTAAAATTTTTGAAAATTAACTTTTTATGATAAGCTTATATATTATATAGTCTTGGAGGGTGGGAAATGGATTTAAAAATCTATCCCACCCACCTCCACAAACCTACAACCCCCAAAGATAGTCACTAATGTAAATTTTCTTGGCATCCTTCTAAAAATGTTCTAGATAAATATATATCTATCTATGTTAAGGCTTAGGTAAATAGATGCTTGGATAGTAATGGGATCTATCGATGAATATGATTCAAATTATATAGTGTGGTAGATTGCAGTGATGGTCCCAGTTCTTCACTCTTTCCTGTAACTGTGATTTCCTGCCATGGGTAGTTTACCTGCCCCATCTCCTGATACTAGACTCATCTATGTTATTTGCTTTGGCTACTTGCCGACGAAAAACACACGGAGCAGAGTTGAGTCTTCCCAGACTCCCTATCCTAACCCAGCTTAGACTAGCCAACAGCCTGGAAACCATTAGATATGTGAGTAAGCCCAGCCAAAATCAGGAAAGACTTGTGACTACCTCTTCTTTCCCCACCTGACACCAGATTCTTGGGGGAATGAACACTTGTTACATGGCCACTGAATTTGGTGATTATTCATTAAGGAATGTTATTATGATGGTAGGTAACTGATCTATATGTCTTGTAGCTCTTTCCATAGTGGCACATAAGGACTTACGTCCTTTGTTTTAACTACTGAAAAATATTCCATTGTATGTAAGTACTCTAATTTATTCAATTCATTCTCTATAGATAGGCATTTATATTGTTCCAGATTTCGCTGGTCAAACAACACTACACAGAACATATACAGACAGACATCTTGTATACTTGACACATTGATCCAAAGAATAAACTCCTAAAGGTAGAATTACTGGGCTAAAGGACAAGAGCACTTTAAATTTTGCTGATGATTGTCATAAAACCTTGTTTCTAATGTATCTATGCCAGTTCTTGATTTTATTTTAAAGATGAGAATGTCTTTCAGCCTCTTCTAAAGTAATAAATCTTTTTGAAAGAATATTATAGGAATATGATATTTATTAACTTCTAAATTTTATTAACTCTGGCTTGTAATGTTTTTGCCTTCAAAGTATACAAAATATTGACTATTGCCATCATTATTTATGTTTTGATACATAGAGCTTTTTCTTTCTTTCTTTCTTTCTTTCTTTCTTTCTTTCTTTCTTTCTTTCTTTCTTTCTTTCTTCTTTCTTTCTTTCTTCCTTCCTTCCTTCCTTCCTTCCTTCCTTCCTTCCTTCCTTCCTTCCTTCCTTTCTTTCTTTTTTTCATTTTTAAATACAAGAAATTATGTCCTCAAGATCAGACGTCATTTGCTCAGCATGTCTGGTCTGGAAAATTTCCATGGAAGACCAGGAGCCCATGAAGGCTTCAGTTCTAAGATGCGATGGTAGCATGAAGCCTTAGGGGAACTTGATAGTAGGGCTCAGTGGCTACCAACACTGCATCTCTCTTCATAAGAGTCACATCCCTTTGGTGTTAGGTAATGGAAAGAACAAGGGTTTTAGAGTTCACCCAAATTCAGTTTGTATTAGGGTTTTGTCCTTTATGTATTGTGTGCATTTGAGCATGTTATATAAATCTGTGGGCCTCTGGGGTGCCTGCCTGGCTCAGTTGGTTAAGTGTCTGCTTTCGGCTCAGGTCATGATCCCAGGGTCCTGGGATTGAGCCCCGCATTGGGATCCCTGCTCAGCAGAGAGCCTGCTTCTCCCTCTGCCTCTCCCCACCACCCCCACACTCTGCTCATGCTCTCTCTCACTTGCTCTCTTGCTCTTGCTCTATCTCAAATAAATAAATAGTTTTTAAAAAGAAATAAATCTGTGGGCCTTAGTTTCCTCACCAAGGAAACTTCATCAAGAAGATGATGAAATATATATTCAACATTTTGTGAAATCTAGCCCTCCTCTCATATGTATTGCTGCCTGGGAACAAACAAAAACATGAGGTAACCACTGGAGCAATTTGTGTCATAGGGATGAGGAAATCTACTGAAGTGGAGAGACCACCACAAACCTGAGTAGAAAGGCTCAACTTGCCTCTTAGTAGCTGAGTGATCTTGAGTGTAGTCAGTTCATCTCCCTGTATTTTATCCTTTGTTGTAAATAGAAACATGAGTTGCAGGGCTGGTCTGAGGATTAGAGGTACTGTGTGTTGAAGCACCTCGCATAGGACCTGGCTCACAGTTGACACTTAATAGTGGTACTTAGTACTTTTATTTGTGTGAATTTCATAACCATAAATGAATGGTTGTTACTCTCCCTCACTCCTTTCTCCTAAAGTATTTTATATAATTTAAGAAACATATTCTCCACATTTTCACATCTCTGAAAATGCTCTGTGACTTAATATCAATGATATTTTGTAAATGCTGTCAGCCAGGCTGCCGTCACCGTGTAATTGTCATTGGGCATGGGGGACTTGGTGACATGAATGGACAGCTAGAAGCTCCCAGTGGCTCAGTTCACAAACAATTTAAGGACCATTTGAAGAACGATTGGGATTCTCACTCATCATCTTAAAACTGGTTCTTTCCACTAGTGCCATTTTCATTACCATCAGTTATACCCAACACTTATTAAGCACCTAACAGGTAAAGGAATCAGAGCTAAGACTCAGAAATGCAAAGGCCTAAGGGTCTTACAACATCACCAGGGAAATAGGGAATAGACATAAAACATAATTAACTGTATAAGGCAGTCTGTGGCTGGTGTCAAGAAATAGTGCAGACACTATATAAATGCTTCAGGAGGCAAAAAAAAAAAGTGGGCGGGAGGGTGAGGGTTCAGGCAGCCTCACAAAAAGGAAAATCATCATGAGACTTTAAAATGAGGATAGGACTTGAAGAAGGGGGAATCTTTCTGACATGGGGATAGCTGGAACAAAGGAGCAGTATAAAAACATGAAAGAGTATGAAAAAATATTAATGGCATCAGGTTCTGGATAAAGAAGGAGTGTGGCAAAGAAAGATGAGAGAGTTAGGTACAGGCTAGATTCTGACCTTAAAGCTGCATAGTCTGTCCCTCCCTATTTTAATTCATAAATAAATGATGTGAATGCTTGTGGATGATTGCCATTTAGGCCACTGAGAATAGGAGGGAAATTTCTTCTTCATGGATGATTTGATCTGATTACTCAGAACAAGAAGAGGTCTCAGAAGACAGTTTGTTCTGCTATCTATTACTGGAAACAATGGAATAATTATCAACCACTCAGAAATGGAGACCATTATTTTTGGCAGATGTCCTTTAAATGTAATTGGTTCAATTTGATGACCCCAAGAAACAAGTTGATTCATTTGGTTACTGGGTTTTATAGAGACATTTCTGTGGCCGTGGTGGGCAATTGGTAACACCTGCTTTGAAGATCGTCCTGACCATATGGTGTACAACTTTTTAAGTATAAGTAATTATTTGTTTATGCAGTAGTTCTGGGCCATTTCTTAAGACAAGCCTGTCTGATGCTGAATGAGGGAACCCGTCAATCTAAGAGTCTTACCTTACTAAGGTCCCCCAGTGTCCATCAAGGACAAGCCTCACCTTTTCAGTGAGGCCTGAGATCTGAACCAATCTATTGAATATTGCAATCTGTCCCCTTCCCATAGTGACCCTACATTCTAGACTTCTGTCCCTGATTTTTTTTCTCCTAAGAATTTGTCACCTTCCAACATGCTGTATACTTGTTTGCTGAATTCATCGTTCATTGTATGTCTTACCTGATGGAATGTACACTTCAAGAGGGCACAAATTTTAGTCTGCTCTGTTTGTTACCATATCATGGTGGTCTAGAACTATGCCTGAAGGTCTGAGAATGTCATCTATTTGAAGAAATATTACTTGGATGCATGATATCAACAACACAAATCCTGGGGTATTACATCCTATCACACACTCCTGGGATCAGTTTCTCATCTGATTCTGTGGCTTCATTATTTCTTTATTCTCTGAATCTATGACTTTATACTACAAAAAAGGAGAACCATTAAAGTTAAATTATTTTTAAAATATTGATTGACATAAGAGATTCTTAATATCAGGAAAGAAACTGAGGGTTGCTGGGGGGTGGCGGGAGAGGAATAGTGTGGCTGGGTTACAGACATCGGGGAGGGTATGTGCTATGGTGAATGCTGTGAATTGTGTAAGACTGATGATTCACAGACCTGTACCCCTCAAGCAAATAATACATTATATGCTAATAAAAAATATTGGTTGAGAGGTGACACATGTGTAGCAATGTGTCATTGGATGTGTCTAATGATACCAGGTTATGTCTTTCTGATTTAGATGAAGTGATAGAAAAGGACATGAACATACTCTTATATCTCTCAGTTACAAAAATTGACTCTGTATATTGCTTTTAACTACTGGAGTTTGGGATTGAGATTGTACATATTTTCAAGATAATCAAATTAGATACGCCGGTTCATTTAGTGGATTCAGCTCTTACAAGGAATTCTTAACCTTCCACCACCCACTACCAGTAAGTAAAGTCACCTTGAGTCCACTGCATGTGTCTCTCAAGCTTTTCAAGGGCACTAGTAAACCATGGTGCAATTTCATCAGCACTATGACACTTCAGAGAGAGGCTTGTGATGGAAAGTAAGTTAAATGAAGGTAAAATTTTCCAATGCCAGTTTACTTCTGAGAGACAGCGCCATATATTTAGATGAAAGTTGCATTATATCTTGTTATTCAGTTGCTGAACTTAAACCCTAGGCCATTTTCAGCATCTTCTCCATAAAGGAAGACATTCCATAGACATTTTATCTGGTATGGATCTCAGTTTAGCATGTGTAAATAGTAATATGCCACGTAGAAATCTAAGATGCCCTGCTCAATTTCATTGTTGAATTGCTAGCTAGGGAATGGAAAGAGTGGGAGTATGTTACCTACTTATCCTCTGACTTACGGTGTTTTGGTTTTTTTTTTGGAAAATTCTTACTAATTTTGCAAAAAAAAAAAATCCTCCCAATTTTTATCAGTTTTTCCAGATACATCTAGCAAATGCTTTGGTATGCTAAGAAGGTGTAGGCCAGAAATGAGGAACACCTGACACCTTGGAATCCAACTAACCCAATACTAGTGGATTAATTAGTACTATTCTTTTAAAAATATTGTATTGAGATCTGTTACCTTAAAGGGGCTTAAACTTACATAAGCTTATAGCTCAATAAATTTTCACAACCTGAACACACCTGTGTTAATACCCAAATTCAGAAACAGAACACTGTCAGAAGCTCAGAAGCACCCTCTTGTGATCTCATCAAATCAGTAGCCATCATCCCTCAAGGTTAATCACAATCTTGACTAGTAACAACATGGATTATTTCTCCCTGCATTTTTGTTCTCTTTTTTGTTGTTGTTCTTCTTCTTTAAAATCAATAGAATCATACAGTATGTATTCTTTTATGTTGGCTTCTTTCATTTTTTTATGTTGGTGATATATATGTTTTCATTGGATTTAGTTATAGATCATTCTCATTGTTGTATAGTAATCCACTGTGTGAATATACCACAGTTTATTTACCATTTCAGTTCTTGATGGGAATTTGGAAAGTTTCAAATGTGAAGCTATTGCAAATAATCCTGCTGTGAACATTCTAATGCATGGACTTAGAGTGGAAATATGTAGACATTTGTTAGTTAAATACCTAGAATGGAATTTCAGGTTCTAATACTTTTCTCTAAGTGGACTGTGTGTGCTCTGAAAAGGAAAATATACATACGTATCATTGAGGAAAAAGCATATGATGGTGAGAGAATCCAGTGATAGTCTTAAACTCTTGTTGATTTCATAAGAGGACTACAAAGCAGCTTCCACTGGGCCCTCCACTTCTGGGTGGGGCCTTGAAGATTGCAATTACATGTCCTTAACCACTTCCCTTTTCTCCCCCTGCAGAGGGATGGAGTGAGGTATAAATATTCCTATCACCACAAAAACCCACAGAGAACTTTACTCTCCAGAATCAAAGCTTCTCAGTGATAAGTTAGACCATTGTTTCTCATTCTAAGAAATTATCCTATTTGTATCTGCCAAGGAGGGCAGGGAACCATAATTAAAATTCACAGTTGCATATCACTCTCCATCTGCAAAGTACTTCATAGATATTAACTAATTAATCCTCCACCTCTCTCCTCCTGCTCTCCCACCCTTCCTCCTCACCATGAAGCAGGTGGCATCTCCATATTATGTTGCCCGTTTGCAAAAAGATAAACACAAGAACAGGTTATGCCGTTCCCTTGATATGAGGTCCAGGGGTGTAAAATAAATACTTTGCTGCCTGGGGCCTTTGTGAAATAAAATTACCACCTACTTTAAGCCTGGAGATCTAAATTGCATAAATAAAGCCTCTGAAGATTTTTTGTCACATATGACAGGAAAGATGGATTTATTATCAGGTTTGTTTACTAAACTGTCACAGTGGTTGCTCATGAATATCAATGATGCGATTGCTCCTGGGAAAGCTGTGTAAGAACCCTAAGAAGGAAAAATTACTAAATGTTTTCTAACATGGGACCAAGACAGGCTATTAAGGTGGTTACTCTGGGTTTGTTTGTTTCCCAATCCAATGAGAAAAATTTTGAAATTAGTTAGAAAAAAGAGCATGGTTGAAATGACACCGAAATTTGTAAATATAGAGAAAACAAAGTGATACCTATTCCTTCATTTATGCATGATTAGAAATGAGCATTTGGTTATGATTTTTAAAATAATAATACTGCACGTAAGTTCTAGTTGTCTATATCCAGATATTAACCGCTAATGAAATTCAGTTCAAATTATCATTTTAAAAAATTTTATCATGTTAGTCACCATACAGTATATCATTAGTTTTTGATGCAGTGCTCCATGATTCATTGTTTGCATATAACACCCAGTGCTCATTACAACATGTCCCCTCCTTAATACCCATCACTGGGCTAACCCATCCCCCCACCTCTTCCCCTCTGAAACCCTCCGTTTGTTTCCCTCTCTTGTTCCCCCCCCTTTATTTTTCCCTTCTTTACAATGGGAAAAAGCCAAAGCCTGTAGAAATTTTCTGTCATTTCATATTTATGATTTATAAAAATGGCGTAATCTACTTTAATTTTAGATACAACCTACATTTGTAAAATCAGGAGCCAGGAAAGTCATCAGAACTAGTGATTATACCAGACAAAAAAGAATTCTTCCTGAGGCTACATTCTGCTCTGGTTCTATGCACGCAGCTTGCTCTGGTTTTCCAGGACTTTTCTGTGCTTATTGAGGGCACCGTAGGCTCCGTAGGGTATTGAATAGAAAAAAATAAAAAGGGCAAATAAACAGTTATTAGGCTTGATAATTTTGTTCAAAAGAGAAATTAAGATGCTTAATATTTGATTTTTTTTTCTATCCATCAGAGCACTGCTAGGGTAAAGCTCCAGAACAAAAACTACCAAAAACGGATAAAATAGAGCACTGCCCTCAGGGAATATCTATAGCGTGGCAGGGATAAATCAAGTAGACATATGTCTAAATTACAAGAGACAAAGAGTATAGTCTTTTGCAATAGAGTGGACCTCTGCAGTGGAGCTGCTCAGGAGGGTCCCATCCCTGTCCCCCTATAATACACAGAAATGCCCCCCAAATAATAATACATTGAATAGAAATACAGAACAATGCTCCAAGCAAGCAGAGGGAGTCTTGAGATTCAAAAAATGGAGAGAGAACTCAAAGCTAGAATGATAAGTAAGAGTTGAAGCCAAAGTCCTAAAGAGAAAAATCTACCTTAGGGCCAGGACTTTCGAGACTAATTTGAAGTATATGTTGATCATCTCCTATGGAGAGGCTTTTAATGCGTTTAAGGAATAGTGGAGGGAGGAAAACAAAACAAAAGAGCACCAGAAAGGAGAACCACTAAAGGAGATATGAGAGGACCAGGAGTGAATGGGTAGAGCCAGTTTGGCTGAACTATGAACATAGCATGTGCAGGGGCAGAGGGCCCCCCGGACCAAGCTATACTTTTCTAATGTTGGTGCCTCCTAAGGTCATGGACAATGAAGTTTGAGAGGCCATTGGTTTGCATTTGACAATTAAGAAGTCTTTGGTAATACTTGGGAGACTGGTGTCAGTGTGTGTGGGTCGGAGGACCAGGGTAGAGTTCAAAAGGGAGTGGGCTGTGAGGGAGTAGAGGTAGATGAGGAGAAAGAGGAGAAGGTGAGGGGAAATGGACAAAAACATGAAAGGGAAACCAGACCAAATGAAGAGTTTAATTTGTTGGTGGTTGTTTTGTTGTTTTAGGATAAAAGAGATGTTTGTTTGTAGGCAGAAAGAGAAACAAAGAGAATTGAAATGCAAATAGCAGTAATAGAGCAAAAATCAGGAGGGGGCAGAAAAGATGGGACTCAAAAGTAGGTGAAGGAGGTAACATTGGGAAGAGGTAGGTAAAAACAGTGACTTTTTCTTTAGCATTTCAAAACACTGTATTATCTTCAGGCATCACTATTGCTGATGAGAAGTCTGTCAGTCTGATGTCATTCCTTTGTAGGTCATCTACCTTTCTATTCTGTCAGTATGTTAATTATCTGTTTTTGAGTAGCAAATTATTCTAAAAAGGTAGTAGCTTAAAACAATAAGCATTTGCTATCTCACACAGTTTCTGTGGATTAGGAACCTAAGAGTGCTTGGCTGAGTAGTTCTGACACAGGGTCTGCATGTTAGAGTAGTCAGTGTGTTGGCTGGGACTGAAGGCTTGCCTAGGGCTAGAGGACCCTGCTCCAGATGGCTCGTTCATACACCTGGTAACTTAATGCTGGTTGTTGACAGGAGACTTAGGAGCTCCAAATGTACTTCTTAAGAGGGCTGCTTGAGTGCCCTCACAATATGGCAGCTGACTTCTCCTCAGCAGTTGATCCAGGAGAGAGAGAGAGAGGGAGAGCAAGAGAGAAAAAAGAGGGAGTCACAAATTTTTAGTCCTTTACACTTGCAATCCTTTAGACTTCCAAGTCACATACCTTCATGTCTATCACATTCTGTTCATTAGAAGTGAGTCCTTAAATAGTCCCAAAACTTGAGGTGCGAATTGTGCTCTACCTTTGGAAAAGAGAAGTATCAAAGAATTTATGGACATCTTTTTAAACTATCACTGGCAGTTAGATCTTGAGGTGGATACAATTAAAAAGTTTGGGGAATCTCACATTGAAGATGATTGATATCCTTAAATGATCTGAAATTCATTAGGTGTGAAATAATGGAAAAAATATATGTATATATGTGTGTGTGTGTGTGTATATATATATATATATGTATATATATATATATATATATATATATATATATATACCATGTCATATTATTCTGCTATATATACCTCAGAAGGTCTGTGTCATTCTGAGCATACTATCAATAAATTATGTCTGCTGTGGCATCTAAGAGAATAAATACATTGCTGATATTGATCATGGGACTGACCAGCAGGGAAGGAAGTGGACATCCATGGCTCTATTTGTAACTTTGTTTCCTTACAGATCCCCTCAGTGAGTGTTCTTTCTTGAGGTTTGTCACAGGAGAAACAACAATATTAGTCACAGAATTTCTGTAAGTTCCTACCTCTCTTGTCCAACTGGTCAGAGTAGGGCAGCCATTTTATGAGTGGAAAGAGCCAGATTTGAAGGGAGGTTTCTAAAACAGACACATTAAAAAGAGGAGAATTTGCCCCCAGTTTTGTTTCCATTTTCCTTCTGTGAACTTGGAAGGAAGAAGGAAGGAATTAATGAGATTCATTTTGTATGCAAGGGTAAGCACAGTTAGTGTTGAGCTAAGTCTAGCAGAAGCTGAAAAAGCATATCTGGCACAGCTAAGTATTTAGACTTCACATTTCTAGAATTTTGTAAGAAAAAAAATGTCCTTAGTGTAAAGTGTCTTTAAACTCATTTTCCATGGACAGAGAAGACTTTCTCAGCCCAACCTCAGACTTGATCCTTTGTTCACCACATTTAAATTAAGGATGGAAATTGATGTAGTCATGGTTTGGTATTTGTATGCTCTGCAAGAAAGGGGTGACTGCTTGAGGGGGAAAGAACATGCTGGTGCTATGTTCTTGGCTAGAATTAAAATACAGCAAAATATGTGTCCAAATCAAATGCAGGAACCAGGGCAGTGATGAAAGCATCCATTCCATTTTTCTCAAATGATTGGAAATATTTACAGAAGAGTGAATATATCTTCCGAGTACTGGCTAATACCTGCTCTCTGGAGCCAGACAGTCTGGATTGAGTTCTGGCTCTGCCACTTACTCTGTGTAAACTAACTTCATTTCTCTATGTTTCGGTTTCCCCATCTGTAACATGAGAAAAACAATAGTGCCTACCTCATCATGTTGTTGTGGGGGAGAAATAAATATATATAAGTCACAAAAAACAGAGACTGGTGTGTTATAAGCACTGTAAAGGTTAGCTGTTTTCATAATAGTTAATAATTGTTGCCAAGAATAATGTGTACAGAGTAGGTGTTGAATAAATATTTGCTATCTAAACTGAACACCAAGACCAAAAATTAAGAGCAGGATCTATGAGGAAAGGTGACTCCATCCTCACCCTGCCTCCCATTACACCATTAGTTACTCTACTTCTTGTGCTCCCATAACAGTTGTAGCACTCCTCTGTTATAACACTTCTTACATTGCATCATAATTGCATGTCTAATCTACCTCCCCTACTTGAATTACCAGCATATTGAAGGTAGAGTGTATGTCTTATTTATCTCTTTATCATCAGCATCTATCTTAGTGTCTCATGTATAACAGGAGTGCACAATGAATATTTGTGGAGAGAGTAATTAATAAATTAAAATTAATTAGCAAATATTACTAAGCACTGCTGTGTACCAGGCACTCTGCTAGGTGTGAGAATACAGCAGTGACCAAGATAGACACCATCCTTGCTGAAATGAAGTTCATGACCAAGTGGAGCTATTTCCAGAATCCTGGATCCCTCCAAGACAATTGAAAGGGAGGAAAGGAAGAGAGAACCTAATATTACTGATTTCTGCTCCATATCGATTAACATGCGTTAGACTGCAGATATTAAGAAACACAGTTAACAGTGGCTTAAAACTTAAGCATACATATTGTTCAAGTAACAATAAGTCTGAAGACAGTGGTTTTGAGGATGGTTCATTAACTTCATGAGGTCTGGATGATACATTAGTGAATTTCTTTGGGTCTTTCCCTCAAGGTAGCAGGATGGCTGCCAAAGGTCCAGGCATCGTGTCCTCACACCATCATCTTCAAAGGCAGGAATAATGGGGTTCCATTACCTGTCCTTTTCACGCAGAGAGAATATCTTTCCCCAAGCCACTCCAGCACATCTTCTCTTACATATTATTGTCCAGCATGGACTCAAATGGCATCCCTACCTTCAAGGGAGGCTAGGGAATTAAGATTTTGGTTTGTGCAGCTTTTGTGAGGAAAAATGACAGAAGAAAAGAAGGGAGCTTGGAAATGACTTTTCAGTGGTCAAACAACAGTGTCTACTATTATCTGATTATCCCTGCTATTCCCTTTTCCCTTAACCTTGAGAAGAAAGTGAGATAGGTGTTGTTTGATACTCTGTACCCTAACAACATCCTGTCCCTCCACCTGTAAAATGAGGAGATAGTGAAGATGGTCCTTAAGGGTTCATCCAGGTTTGCTTTTCTAGAAGCAGTAAATCCATAACCATGGACTTCAAGGACTGATCACAACCAGCTTATATACTTCTATGTGTAATTACTATATGCCAGGTGTTATGTGCACTTTGCTACATTAGAATGGAATATTTGGAGTTAAAAGGTCTAAATGCTAATCTTAACCTGGGTTTTGGCAAGTCACATGACTTCTCTGAACTTTAGAGATCTTATCATTTAAATAAAGATAATTACTGCCGGGCGCCTGGGTGGCTCAGTGGGTTAATGCCTCTGCTTTCGGCTCAGGTCATGATCTCAGGGTCCTGGGATCGAGGCCCGCATCGGGCTCCCTGCTCAACGGAGAGCCTGCTTCCCCCCCTCTCTCTCTGCCTGCCTCTCTGCCTCCTTGTGATCTCTCTCCCTCTGTGAAATAAATAAATAAAATCTTTAAAAAAAAAGATAATTACTGCCAGCAAGATTGCTTTGAAGGTTTAGTGAGATATTCAGTATGATTTGCATTCTGTTTATTGATAGTCTGCTTTTTCAAGGAGGATTTGAGCTGGATGCTCTTTGTAAGCTGTTGCTATTATTACCTCTTTATAAAGAAAAGAAACAGCTTTATTGAGATGTCATTGATATCACCACAACTGCACATATTTAATGTGTACAGTTTGACACCTATGATACCATCACCACAATCAAGGTAATATACAAACCCAACACCTCCCAAAGTTTCTTTATGTCTCTTTTATTTTTCTGCCTGTGATAAGAACACTTGATATGGGGCACCTGGGTGGCTTGGTCGGTTAAGCATCTGCCTTCTGCTCAGGATCTAGCCTTGCATCAGGATCCTTGTTCAGCAAGGAGTCTGCTTCTTCCTCTCCCTCTACCCCTCCCCCTGCTTGTGCTCTCTCTGTCTTGCTCTCACTCTCTCTCAAATCTATTTTTATTTATTTATTTATTTATTTATTTATTTATTATAAATAAATCTTTAAAAAAAAAAGAACGCTTAATTTGAGACCTACCCTCTGAACAAATTTTGAAGTGTTCAATACTATATCGGTAACTACAGGTGCTATATTGTACACCAGATCTCTAAAACTTATTCATTTCGCATAACTAAACTTTATATCCATTGAATAATAACTCCTCATTTCCCCCACACCTTAGCTCCTGGCAAGCATCACTCTGCTGTTTCTACAAGTGTGACTATTTAGATACTTTGTATAAATGGAATCATGCAGTATCTGTCCTTCGGTGATTGGCTTATTTCTTTTACTCATGTTCCCCAGCTTCATCCATGTTATCTCAAATGGCAAGATTTTCTTCTTTTTAAGGATAAATAATATTCCTTTGTATGTATCTTTATTTATTCATCTGATGATGAAACTCCTACAACTCAATAGCAAAAAAAACCCCACAAAAACACCAAAAAACAAAAACGAAAACATAAAACCCAAACAAAAAACAAATAACCTTATTAAAAACTAGACGAAGGACTTGAACAAACATTTCTCCAATACAAATGGTGTGAACAGGTGTATGAAAAATGTTCAACATCATTAACTAGCAGGAAAATGTAAGTCAAAACTATGAGATATCACAAGATGAAATCAGGGAGACAAACCATGAGAAACTCTTAACTATAGGAAACAAACAGAGTCATGGAGAAAGGGGGTGAGGGGATGGGGTAACTGGGTGATAGGCATTAAGGAGGGCACTTGATGGAATGAGCATCAGCACTGCAACTAATAAGTCACTAAACTCTACCTCTGAAACTAATAGTACACTATGTGTCCATTAATTGATTTTAAACAAAATTTTAAAAAAGCAAAAAACAAAAAAATCTGTAAGATATCACCTCATACCTATTAGGATGGCTATTGTTGTTTTTTTTTTAAATTATTGGCAAAGTTGTGGAGGAAAGGGAACCTTTGTATACTGTTTGGGAGAATGGAAAGTGGTTAAGCCACTATGGAAAAATCTATGAAGTTTCCTTTAAAAAATAAAAATAGAACAACCATATGATCCAGCAATACCACTTCTGGAATTGAAATCAGGATCTTAAAGAGGTATCTGCACCCTCATGTTCATTGCAGTACTATTCATGTTAGCCAAAATATGGGAATAACCTAAATGTTCACTCATGAATGGGTATCATTACCTCTTTACACAACTCTGCTACAAAAACAACCATACCAAAGCAGTAGAACACTCAAAACAAGCCCCAAATAGTTCCTCTGTACCTACAGTGACAAGTGCTAGCTTTCCTGGGGAACTTTGAGCCCATTGCAATCATAGTTGCCAGTTTTCTGCCTACATGTACTAGCACGTGAGCTCTTGTTTTATTGTGTCCCCTTGAACTTCTGAGGATTTTCAAAATGATTAAACACAAATTGAGAAAGGCACATAAGGAACTTTGCCTTAGGCACCTCAAAATTTCAAGGTTCATTCATAACAGAAGGTACATTATTTTAGACAGTATCCATGTAAATGTAGTCTTAATTTTGCTAAATATTTGAAACATGCTAATAAGAAGGCTGTGTTCATGTTCAGTTATGCTCATGGAAATGCCACACTTTGCTTGATGTCTTCTCCCCAGACTAAGTTTGTGCTCCCCTCACACTAAGCAGGTGTGAAGTTCTCTTATATCAGGCTCAAATCTTTGGAGGTATTTGTGAGAGGTAGGAGTATAATAATTTTCTGAAATCTAACTCAGTTTCTTTACTAGCCAACCTTTTTGAATCATATCACCCAGCAGGAGATACACTCAGCCAGGCCAAAGAGAAGAAGAGCAGATTAGTCCTGTTTGCATGGTAAGAACCTCCTAAGCACGTGTCTTTTTTTTTTTTTTTAGGATTTTATTTATTTATTTGACAGAGAGAGAGAGACAGTGAGAGAGGGTATACAAGCAGGGGAAGCAGGAGAAAGAGAAGCAGGTCTCCCACTGAGCAGGGAGCCCAATGCGGGGACCCTCGGATCATGACCTGAGCTGAAGGCAGATGCTTAACGACTGAGCCACCCAGATGCCCCTTAAGTATGTGTATTAACTGATGGAATCTGACAGCCCAAGCTGAAAGCTTCAGCTGGAAAATGACAGAGAACAGAAAGGTGCTAAAAATGCTCATTAGGTATAGTCACCTAAAGAAACCCTGCAGTATTATAAGTGATTTAATCAGTGCTGGTATCCAAGTAAGCATGTGGAATTTTCTACACACCCATGCACATTCTTGCACATAATTTCTTTAACTTTTCCCAATCCTTTAAGATCAGTTGTGTATACAGAGTTTTAGTGTAAGCTTTGCAGTCAAGCAGACCTGGGCTTGGATTTTTAGTACCTACTTTTAGAATGATATTTACTGCTTTGCAGCACAGTTTTTTCAACTGTAAAATAAAAGAATACCTGCCTCACCAGCTTGCCTTGAGAATTAAGGGAAATAATCTCAAGTGAGACTCTAGCAGAGAATCTGCCTCCATAGTAAGTAGTCAATAATAGTCAATAATAGTTCCTTTCCCTTCCTTTTTCACCAGGACTGGAGGATATTTGTACCTTTCCTTGCCTTGTGCTTGTTTTCTATTTCCAAATATTAATGGCTAATATAATTAATTTTGGGGAAAACTCATGAACAGTCTAGTTATTTTACTGGACCTTTAACTTTGACCAGATTATAGAAGATAAAGAATGATCAGGACTCAAGATTACCTGAAAGGTATTTGCAAAGGGAATTAAATTCTAAAAGGGCAGGTGGCACATTTATTATGTGAGCAGTAAGGGCTTATGTGCCAGGTACAATGGAATGAGTCTAGATGTGAGTTTTCCTCCTAGTCAGTGCATATGACATGTTCCAAGAGTCTATCCTTCATGGGGCCATCCATCTCTAGGGTCCTATATCTGTCCTCCAGGCAGTTCTAAGGAGCTACTATGTAAAACGAGCCTTAGTGAGCATGACCAACTCCTAACAATTCTTAGCCTTGAATTATAGGCACACAATTACTGTTGACTGATTGGTAATAGAAATACTGTTCATCCTTTCTTCTCCTGGCTTCTATAGCCCTCCGCTAAGTCCATACTGAAATTAATGAGACTCCCTATTTTCTTATAGACAAAAATCCAAGCTCCTTAGTATATGAGGTCTTCCCTTACCATGTCCTTGCCCTTCTCTTGAGTCTTCTTCATTGATACTCCAGATAGCTGATAGCTTCTAATCACACCAGCTATTTTAAAGGCCCTAAGAAATGTCTTATCTCTCATCTACATGCCTTTCTGTTCTACCTTTAGCCAGTGTTGCTCTTTTCTGCTTTGTCTATCTGGCTAAACCCTCCTGTGCTGACCCTCAAATATGTAAAGGTGCTTGCTCTAGGATTCTCTCTTGTCTTCTTTATTAATGTGTCATCCTGGCCTGTGGCTGCTTCAGGACTTATTCTGTGAATTAAAATTTTTTATTTCACTCTAGACTCTGAGGTCCTTAGAGTCAAGAACTGTGACTTCAGTTCCCTCATGTCCACAACTTAATTTGGTTCTGGCCTATGGCAGACTGTCAGGTAAATGTGAAAGCAAGGAAGGGAAGAGTGAAGAAGGAAAATTAATCCCCATTGTTTTTCGAAAGTATACTTCCTACAAAGGGAATCCAAAAATCATTTTCTTGCCCACCTTTGACTAAAGGGCAATAAGCCTAAATTCTTGCTCAAAGAAAGCTCCTAATGGAGAATGTTTTAGATACCAAAATTAGTTTTCTGTGACAAGGTTTATATTTAAAGATGAAACCAAGTTTTGATATTGGAATCATGGAATTTTTGAGAAAGACGCTAGTGAATAGTAATATAGCATAGGCATTAAGAACGCCAATCATGGGGTGCCTGGGTGGCTCAGTAGGTTAAACATCTGCCTTCAGCTCGGGTCATGATCCCAGAGTCCTGGGATCTAGTCCCACATCCAGCTCCCTCCTCAGCAGGGAGCTTGCTGCTCCCTTTCCTCCCTGCTTGTGCTCTCTCTTTCTATCTCTGTCTCTGTCTCTCAAATAAATAAATAAAAATCTTAAAAAAAAAAAAAAGAACGCCAATCATGTAACCAGACTGTCTTGGTTCATATCCCAACTCTACCACTTATAAGTTTTATCAACATGGGCACATTGCTCAATAGCTCAGTTTCTCCATCTATAAAAGACATAATAATATTATTTCATAGGAGTTGTGAAGATGAAATGATTTGATGTATGTAAAATACTTAGAAAATACTTAGAAGAGATAGTAAGCATTATGTAAGTGATTGTTCTCATTCGCAATTGTCTAGACCAGAATTTTCTTAAATATTTAGCTATAATATTTTGTTTCACACATGGAAGCCCACTTACAAAATATATAGATGCAGAGCTGTTATGTTGAGATGGGGAGAGAGAGGGAGCTGGGATGAAGTCCAGAGCTCATCCCTGCCTATTCCTGAGGACTTTTTTTTTTTTTGAACTCTAGGGCTATAAGAACCCAGTTGAGAAACTCTGATAATACCCTAAAGTCTCTCATTTTCTAGAAGAAGGATTGAGACCCAGCCTTGTCCTGAATTGTCCAAGACCCCACAGGAACACCCCACTGAGTAGTAGTTTGGGGCCTAGTTCACCTGGTTCTCAGTCCAGGTCTCTCTCCCTCCACCTTGTGGCCCCCATAGGATTCAGAATTAGGACAGGGTTGCTGAGTACCACTCCACCTTCTACAGTGATTTCTGAGTTTTTGCAAAATTTTTGCTAAATGATGTGGCTGCACCTCTTTGTCTTCTGGTCAATAGAAGAATGTATTTCTGCAGACTCCAAAATTTATATCTTAGAGGCTGAAAAAAGAACAACAAATTAAGATGTGATTTTACTATACATTTTTCCATGCCCCTTTTGGTAAATTTATAACTGGAATTCACTCATTTTTTTTCTTCCTTTTCCCAAATATCTTAAGACTCTCCCTACCCTTAATTCATCATCAAACATATCTTTAATCCTAATTTGCTATATTATTTGAGTGCTCACATTGTCCCACAACAGGTAAGCTATGACCATACTGTATACATCTACACCATTTAATAAATCAGAAATTTTATTTATTTTAGAAATAGACATATGTTCAAATCAACCCAACCTTTCCTGTTATCCCTCTTTCCCACATGGTTGACTCAGCAGAGATGTTTGGAACAGGTTAACATCCTCACTTAACTCAATGGCTCATTTACTATTAACTGAAGTCCACTTTGGTGGAGAAAATAGTATATCTTTGTTTCTTAAATCACAGCCCTCTGCCCGGGTAGCATACTTTAAAGTGCATGGGCTATTTTCTCAAGAAATAGGGGAATTAACTTTGTATGTCTGGATGCAGAGAGCTGTAATCACAATGGTTGTAGGGTAGGCTTTTCTAGCTTTTTTGTTACATATGAGATCACATGGAGTGGTCACTGAAAACCATTCTTTCCCATTAGTTTGTTTTGCTAGACTCTGATCAAAAGAGAGGCCATGAAACAGTGGGCACACATTGTGTGCGTGTTTATAATCCTGTGGTCTTTGTGCTTCCTGTCACCCATAAATAACTCTGCGTGTTTCGTTTGTGAATTATTTGTTTTCATCATGATGGCAGAGAAAGCTTGAAACTGTTCACTTATTCTTTTAATAAACATTTTTTGAGTACTGAGTGACGATGACTCCTGTCTCCAGCTTTTAATTGACCTTCACAACAATCCTGTAAAGTGGGTACTGTTATCTCTGTTATATAGGCAAGTCAGTTTAGAAAGCTCAAATAACTTATGTAAAACCAAATAGAGAGCTGGGGTTTGAACCCAGGTATGTGAGACTCTAAGCCAATATGCTAAACCACCATATGACCTGCCTCCACCTGACAGAACTTACGTGTGGGGATGAAGATTAAAAATACTAAGTGACAGACTCTGCCTTTGGGAATCTCATACACACTAATACATTAATCTGATAAAGAGTGGTAAGTGCTATGTGGAATAATAAACTGCAGGGCCCTAGGCTAGGGAAGGATCAAGTCTGCCTGGCAGAGATCAGGGAGAGCCTCACAAGAGCCTCACAGAGAAAGGCTTTTGTTGTTGGGTTTGAATGGTAGGTAAAAGTTCTTGAAGAGGAGAAGGATAGTCCAGTAAGAAATAGCATTAACAATTATGTGGCTATGTGTTCTGTCCAGAGAGTGGTGATTTGGCTGGTGTGGCCAAACTGTAGTGTGACAATGGGAAAACTGGCAAGAGCTGAGATTAAAAGTCTTTATCCTGAAACAGTGGTGAACTATATCAGCCAGTGTTCCTTGCTTGGAAGCAAGAGAAACAGACTCTATGTTAAGCTAAGTAAATTCATGGGGAGTGCACTGGGAGCTTACAAAGTCTACAGGAAGGCTGGGGAAGCAGCCTTACAGATTGACCAGAACCTTTTGCAGAATGGTAGCTCCAGAGAGCCAAGAAAAAGAAATATCGGTAGTAGTATCCTAGCAGGAATAATCTGGTCAGGATATGAGCGCTCCAAGCATGTCTCTGTCCTCCAAAACACATCAATGACTCAGAATCTGAAAGATAAAACCCAGCTGGCGAGCTTAGTTCCCTTGTCCTCCCTCGGCCTGAGGAAAAGGGCTGTGGGAAGAACATCCAGAGGCCCTTTTTGCTTTTCACACAAAGGGAAGAGTAACTGTCTAGAAAGAAAGAAGAGAGATCTGCTGGGAGGGGAGAATGGTTACAGGGTAGATTAAAACAAATTCCTCGGTAGGTACTACATGTGGTTTCAGAGCAGTGCAATCACATGGTTACATCTAAGAGGTGGGTGCTCCCTGACAACATGGTGGGTGTTGTTTAGAGAAGTTTGGAGGATGGCCAGTGGTGTGGCTAAGAGGCTGCTGAGTTGGTCCAGGTAAGAACAGCTGCCTTCAGAGTAGGTGTGCAGATTGGAGGTAAGGAGACGGATTCACAGGGTAAGAGGAATAGCACTCCACTGCCATGCTCACCTAGAACATCCCTCACTTGGGTAGTGTTACATTCGTTTGATGATAATATTATTGATCTAATGAGGGATTATCCAGGGCTTATGATTTTATAAATGAGAAAATAACACACACTCCAGGGAGACTTAGCTGTTACATTAACAATTAATAGGAAAATCTGACAAAACCAAGGCTTGGAAGTCATGCTTATCATGAATAATATAGAGCTGGGAGAGTTGGTCTGAGCCCAAATACATTCAGAGTAATTTTCCATAAACCTGCCACCTCTAGTTTGAAAATATTTCATGTGTGAGACTGCAATTTTCTCTGACAGGCTAGGATAGGAAGAAGAGGAAGTTGGAAAAGTAAATTGCTCTTTTTGTAATGGTAAAAATGTCATTACTGAGGAGAACATTAATCTTTCTGATCAGGTATTAGATTTTGAGCTGAGATTCTGGTTCTGTAATTCTTAGTGCTATTAAGGAAGCACATTTGAGAACTCCTAAGTATATGATAACTGGTTTTATTTTACTATCGAAATGTTAGTAAGTGATTTTTTTCAAGTCATTCGGTTTAGCCAATCACTTTTCGAAACATTGGAAACAGCAGTAGTATCAAGGTAAGGTTATCCTTGTCACAGGCCCAGCCAGCTCTGGTGGTTTTAGTGAGCATCTTCTTCCAGCTGGGGCATGTCTCTTGTATTCTCTGGACAAGTTCTACTTTGTAGGATCCGCCAAAGATAATGAGGCCAGTTCTGTGTCAGTCAGTTAGGTTTACTGTGTTCCATATTCTAATCCTAGATCTGAATACCAAAGGACAGTAGGGAGATGGTAGCAATTGTTTTAGTTTGGGTCCCCCACCTGCAGACCCTGAGACAAGAATTTGAGAGCAGGTGGTTTTATTTAGGAAGCACTGGTGAAGTGAGAGTAGGAGAGGAGCAAAGACAATGAAGGATGCATTTGTGAGCAGTACAGCTATGGACAAGAAGAGCTCAGTCCCACCAAGGACCCTCACAAAGACTACGTGGGACACAGTTCAGAACTGTCAGCCTGTTGGGCGCCTGGGTGGCTCAGTGGGTTAAAGCCTCTGCCTTCGGCTCAGGTCATGATCTCAGGGTTCTGGGATCAAGGCCCGCATCGGGCTCCCTGTTCAGCGGGGAGCCTGCTTCCTCCTCTTCCTGCCTACTTGTAATCTCTCTCTGTCAAATAAATAAATAAAATCTTTAAAAAAAAAAAAAGAACTGTCCGACTGAGGGCAGAGGAAGCTGGGGCATTTATGTATCAACTCCTCACTTGTTGAAGGTCACTAAATCTTTAGTACTTTGGGCCTGCCCCACTCCAGTGCAGGGCAAGCATGCCCCTGTAGTCAGAGAATGCCCCCAAGAAACCATTTGCATGCGTAAGGCAACTTCCAGAGTAGGCCAGAGGATATGGGCAGGGCACAAACAACAGATGATGCAAAATGAACTGGGAAAAATTAACTGCTGTGTAGAAAAAACAAAACAGAACTCACAGCAATAAGTGTTCTTAAAGAACTTGCCCTTGTGTTAAATGAGGTAGATTGATTTCTTTTCCGAGTGAGGCACTCAGAGCAGCTATTCAGCCATGGATCATACTTTAAACCACTTACAATTTAATAAAGGAGTTGGGATGTATTTATGAGTAGACCTAATACAAGAGACAAAGTGCTGAGAGACCTAACAAGTCAGGTATGGGGTGAGAGGTGGGAGGAGAGAGACTCAAGAATGACTTCTTAGAGAAGGCAGCCCTTGGCTTTTACATGCAGAGATGAGGAGGGCAGACATTCCATGGAAGAGAAACGGAATCGGGGCACTTGGGTGGCTCAGGCGGTTAAGTGTCTGCCTTCAGCTCAGGTCACGATCTCAGTGTCCTGGGATAGAGCCCCGCATGGAGCCCCTCCTCGGGCTCCCTGCTCAGCAGGAAACCTGCTTCTCCCTCTCCCTCTGTCTCTCTCTCTCTCTCTCTCTCTCTCTCTCTCTCTCTCTCTGTCTCTCATGAATAAATAAATAAAATCTTAACCAAAAGAGAGAGAGAGAGAGAGAGAGAGAGAGAGAGAGAGAGAGAGAGAGAGAGAGAGAGAATTGGAGGGGGGGGAGATGGTGATTCTCCGGGTAACCAAAGGTGTGCTACAAAGTCACCTCATTAACATAACAATAAGCACTTTAAAAAAAAAGGGAAGGAAAGAAACAGAATCACAGGTATAGAGGATGGGAAGCAAAGAACAAGGTTTAAGTCAATCTAACCTGATGCTGGGGAAGGGAGGTGAGCAGCTGAAGTGGGATTACAAAGTTATTGGGCCCAAATTGTGAGGAATCTTAAACACCAAGTTCAGTTTGTTGACCTTAGCCCTTGCAAATAGTACATCAGGCACATGGGGGCACCAGCAACCCTTAAAGGTATGCTACTACTTGTTTTATTAAAATGAGAACTTTATTTTTGCTGCAGCAGACACACACACACACACACGCACGCACGCACACACACAGCACTCTACACATACTGTTATGATGATGTGTTTCAAGTAAGCCTAGAGGGTCATGTGTCATAGCGTAGGGCAGGGTACAATTGGCAAGGAACAAGTAGAGAGGTAGAACAGAAAAAACAGTATTGATTGCAACATGAGAGAATGCTGCCTTGTGTGTATATAAACAAGCGTAGACAGGCAATAGAGAGACCTCAAACACCACCTCAAATTCAAAAGGCAAGCAAGTAAACAGTTCAGTGACAATAGATGTAATCCACTCAACACTTTCAGTTAGGCACCAACCCCTTCCCCAAATTTAATATTTATAAGTATACCAAGAAATCAAAAAGATGTTAATCATCTTAAGACAATGTAGAACCATTTCAAGGTTTTTCAGAGGAGAGCGTCCCATCTGACCTTGGCTCTGTCGTTAAGAGCATGAGGAGTGACAGTTGTCTGTGACTCTCCATGGCTAAGGGATTTTCTGTGCATGCAAATAGGTGTTAAGGCCATTTGGCACACTGCTTATGCATGTGGCAAAGAAGGAAAGAAACTAAATAAGATATTCTGGGATGAGGAAAAAAAACTCTCTTTAATATAAGGATAGAAGAAAGAATCTAGACTCTTACACCAACATTTGTTAATATGCATTGGACCCCTTTAAGTCTGGAAACAGAAAGAGACTTAATATTCTATGAGCTTAGTAGGTTATTCCCCCTTGGTTTCAGTTTGCTCGTCTATAAAATAAAGATAATAAGAGCTGCCTTACAGAGTAATTGTGAGGATTGAATGATACAGTTTATTAAAATTCTTGACCCTTGGTAGAAGCTTAATAAATGAGAAATCATAGATATTTTATCACTAGGTGCCCTCAGGAGCAGATTTTGAAAGTCTTTCAAAACAAAGTTCCAGAGAGTTCTAGATGAGATGAGAATATCTCTCCTGTGAAGCTATGGTCTTCTATATAAAGGAAATTCCTAGGACGTTACAGTTTATATAGTTGCACTTAAGCAATGCAGGGTTGGGGGTGCTGACCTCTGCAAAGTTGAAAATATATGTATAACTTTTGACTCCCCCAAAACTTTACTGATAGCCTACTGTTGACTGGAAGCCTTACTACTAACATAAACAACCCCTATTTTGTATGTTATATGTGTTATATACTGTATTCTTATAATAGAATAAGCTAGAGAAAATAAAATGTTATTAAGAAAACTATAAGGAGGAGACAAGACATGTATCATGCAGTTGTATTTATTGAAAAAAAAAGGTATAAGTGGACCTCCATGGTTAAAACTCATGTTGTTCAAAGGTCAACTGTATCTCTTAATTTTGGGTGTAGTTCTTACAGAAAATGGGATATGTATGTCTATATATTCTTAATTGGAACCATAAGACTAAAACTTATGAGAATTAGTGTACTATATAGTTCTTCAATTTACTCTTTCTAAAGCACAGTATGTTATTTCACATACTTACTCCTTTTTTTATCTAATCATTCTACAACCATTTATTAAGCATATACTATAAATGTCAGGTATGAGGAAGACAGAGAAGTTGAAATTTCTATAAACATCTTACAGTCTATATGTAAAGTCATACTCTCTATATATAATATTATGTATACAATGCACATATAAATTATTCAGATTAAGTAATACTGCCAGACAATATGGATTAAGAACAAGGATGAAGTTTGTGATAATGAATATTGTAATTGTTTAGAAGTGGAAATGATCAGTCTGAGCTGAAATGGTGAAGAGTGGTACATAGAAGAGGGCTTAACTTGGCTTTGAAGAATGACTCAGATATTATTTAGTAGGGAACAGGAGACCGACCTCTGTGTGAATAAACTGGACAGTGACGAAGTCAAGCCAGAGAAGAGGGTTCCGTTATAGGAATTAATGGAAAATAAGGCTGTGAAAGCAGCAGGATTCAAACTGCAGAAAGATTTCATTGCCAGACCAAGTAATCTGGCATATAGATCAAGATCATAAACCAAAATGCCTTCAGGAGTCAGTAAAAGTTTAAGGTGCTCAAGGTAAAAAGTAGGGGGTGGTGGAGACTATGGGAGCTCTGGAGAGTATAAAGGTCTTTAAATTTAAAAAAATATTTGAAACACTGGGCACTCCAAACAAAACATCTCTCCAGGCCAGATTCTGTCAGCCAGACCTGGTTCCTAGTCACTATTGTAGACTATTTTCTGGGCTCCCTATTGCTATGCCACATGATTAGCAGACATAATCAAACAAATCAAATCGCAATTTTTTACTGAGCCTAGGTGATCCCTCAGAATCTTTCTCGATATAGTAGGTCATGAGCATTAGTTCTATACTGATTTTTCTCCCACCCTATTTCCAAGTCTCAATAAGACTGTCATAACAAGGGGCACCTAGGTGGCTCAGTCATTAAGCGTCTGCCTTCAGCTCAGGTCATGATCCCAGGGTCCTGGGATCCAGCCCCACATTGGGCTCCTTGCTTGACGGGAAGTCTGCTTCTTCCTCTCCCACTCCCCCTGTCTGTGTTCTCTCTCTCACTGTGTCTTTCTGTCAAATAAATAAAATCTTAAAAATAAAAAAGACTGTCATAACAAATATGCCATGCACATATTTGCAAAAATACATTAACTTATGAGTGAGGGGAGGTAGTATTTACTGTATAAATCTGCAGTTTCTTGACACCCCCTTTTGTAAACTCCAAACCTTTTTCTTTTGCACTCATTTTCACATATGTATTGATTCTGCATTCCTAGGGTCTTGGGGCTATAAGGTTACCCTCCCCTAGGATAATCAAAGCCTCATCATGTTCTGTGCAGCCAGGAGTTTAGGGGTCCAGGCAGGGGTAGACAGGGAAATAGAATTATTTAGGGAATTGGGAAACTGATTCTTAGCTCCATTGCTGACTGGTAAGTAACTTAGCCTTTCAGTCTCAGTTTGCTCAGAACCTACTGAAGGTAATCATCTCTTCCTTGACCACCTGATGATGTTATTATGTGGGTCAAGTAAGTTCACGGATGTATTAGGGTTTGGCAAACTAAAAGCCTTTTAACATTATTATTCTTCTGTTTATTCCTCTCATTTATCAATCACAAGGGAACTAAGGGCAGGTTATTGTAAGCATACATGTCTGATGAGCCTATTATGTGCTGATTAAGTTGTATAATTTTAAGATTTACCATAAAGTACACTGTTTTAAAGGGTGTCCAGGAAACCAGGAGAGCTTTCTGTAGGGAATCATGTTTGATGATAATAAGCACAAAGAACAGAAGTAAAACAAAGAACTAAACCATTATTTTGCAGAGCGAGTGTATTATCCCTTGCTATAGATAATGAAATTTGCTTTTCTTCACCTTCTATCATGCCAGCAACACTTACGCTCTGGTGAACTCATGTGGTGCCTACAGAACACCATGAAGTGGCCTTGGAAGAGATGATTACCCTTAGTAAGAGCTGAGGAAATCGAGGACAGAGAGGGGAAGTTACTCATGTCTGGTCAGCAGTAGTGCCAGGAATTGGATCTGGGCTTTCAGACTCCCTGTATAACCCTGTCAATTTCCCTATCTCTCTCTATCTAAAAATATTACACAACTCATGTTCCAAAAGGATGATGGGAGTGGTAAAGAAAAAAAAAATCAAATTAAGGCCATTCCTCCCTATGTCTTCAGTTTAGGACCAGAGATTGCACCCCCAGATTTTGGCTGCCCCTAGCTTGGATAATCATGCCCCACTTTAATCATTTGTGTAGAAGTGGCCCTACTTGAAACAAACCTGATGCTCTTCTGCTTTGCCCAAATGCTAGAAGGGAAGGATTTACATTTAAATTAATATTTAATCTAATGTACCTTTCTTGACTCCATTTGTAAAATTATGTGTAGATTTTGGATAAGAACACAAGCCTGTGACCTGAATTAAAGCTTTTTGTAAGGTGGTGAACTCAGGAAGGGGACAGTAATACATGGTAATACATGCAGGGGAGGTTTCTTTGGCAAGGACCAGTGTATTTTCTTACCTTCCTCCCTTTTTATTAGAGATATGGAAAAGGGAGTCAATAGTGATTTAATTGTGTCTTGTTGCAAAAGAAGCTCAGGATTCCAATAGGCCCAAAGACATTAGAAATAATGAAAAACAATACCTTAAGAACATGGGTAGGAATTCTTTTCAGCTAAATATCATAGTACTCTGCAGGATATTTTATTTATTTGGAGGACAAAATTCCCCATGAATGTCATTTTTCCATATCATAAAATAAAAAATAAACATGGATACTAAATTAAACTTAGACCCAACTGAAATCGTTATGTAGAACCTGAAATCCGTGGGTACTTTTCAAAGTGCCATGATACAAAATTATTTGTCCAGTGCCATTTAGATTATTAAATTCAAACTAGAGATGAAATTTTCAGCCTAGTATTTCAGAAACAAGACTTGAACTTCAGTTTCCCTGTCTGTAAAACTATCATCTATGGAATGGAGATGATGAATTAAGTGAGATCGAAGGAAGACGGGAAGGAAGGAGGAAGGAAAGAGAAGAGAAGAGGAAGAAAAGAGAAGAGAAAAGGAAGGGAGTAGAAAGAAGAAGAAGAGAGAGGGAAGAGTATATCTTTAGTAACCTGAATGAATCAAAGTCTCTTAATAGTAAGCTTTTAATATATTTCTTATGGCAAGATGAGACTCATTTTTAATTAAGAAATTTTAAGGTTTTAAGTGTAGTGAATTGGTCTACTTAATTTAAAAGTGTTTTCACTCTCCCTATCCTAAAATATTGTCCCACATTCAGTAATGCTCTACATGACCATGGTTTTGATTGACAATAAAATCATAGTAAGGGATTCATACCATAAACTTACAATTAAGTGACTCTATGAGGCATATGAAATGAGCAGCATTTCATCAGTGAATTCTATTGCCCACATCTAAGCATCAACAAAGTGCCTCTAAATCCAGGTTGCCTTTGGAATTACTTATGTTGATAGAAAACTTTAGTTATATGCTTCTAAATACACAGTTCCAGCAAGCAATAACACCACTCATAACTAGTATTGCTAATATCACTCAGGATAACTAAGGATTTTGGAAGTCAACTCAGATTTGGAACAAGGAGCATGTTCTGTACACATCTGCTACAGAGCTTGAGCTTTGGATTTCTGTGGTGGTGAAAGGCCTTCTCATAGTCTTCCTTCAGCCTTTGTCCCAGAAGCTCCTCAAATAGATATATAATCAAAGCAGAAGCATGACGCTTACCTTGCAAATGTAGCTTCAAGCCAGCTGGCTTTCTCCCCTTCAATCTGATGCCCTCCCCAAGACAATCCCAAAACAAAATATTAGAATATTCACTGGAACAAAATCATTACATTAAAGATGTACAAAATACCTAACTTTGCTCAGTTAGTACTCTTATTTTTTTAAGATTTTATTTATTTATTTGACACAGAGAGAGAGATTACAAGTAGGCAGAGAGGCAGGCAGAGAGACAGGGAGAGGAGGAAGCAGGCTCCCTGCTGAGCAGAGAGCCCGATGTGGGCCTCGATCCCAGGACGCTGAGATCATGACCTGAGCCGAAAGCAGAGGCTTTAACCCACTGAGCCACCCAGGCGCCCAGTACTCTTATTGTGGCTATGAGATTTTGTATTACTTCTATTAATTCATTATATAATAATAATACATATAATTCATTAAAATAAGCTGAGATTTTGATACTTACATACAATTGGGAACAGAAGTCTCTATCTGGAGAGTAAATATTATGGTGTACAGGAGTGGTCATTTGTTTGTAAGTTACTGTTTACACTTCCCTCTTAATCCTGACAACATGTATCTGATTATATTAATGGGCAAGGGAGTGTTGGACAAAGCCACTGTGGTCAAAATAACAGGGAGAGGGGATGGATAAACCACATGAGAATCATAGCCATTCATCTGTATCCTCTTTAAGAATACACATTTCCACTGTGAAGGTCTGATTATGAAATTTACTTTGGCATTTTAGATTTGACTACAGTCAATTAGAAAAGCATAAACTATGCTTTAACTGACCTTCATTGTAAATTGGATTATACCACTTCTTTTGTATCCATCTGAAAAGATTAAATCAATACTTTCTTTAAAATTCACCTCCAAGAATTTTTGGTTGACATCTGAATCTATTCACAACTGTTCAAGCACTTAGTCAACACATGTTTATTGCCTGAATAATCTGATGCTAATGGAAGATGCAAAGATAAGTAAGACTGTCTGCCCTTAGGGAGTTTAGAATCTAGAAGGGAAAATAAGAGACACATAGAGACCCATGGTATAAAGCAGAACATACTACAAGAATACATGAGTAAAGTGCTATGAGAGCTGAGAAGAGGGTTTGATTGGAGCCTGTCAAAAGACAGAGATCAGAGAAGTCTGAAGGAACAGGTGGGATTATGGTAGTTATTTAAAGAACAGTTAGATTTTGACCCCCAGATAAATTTACTTCTTTTTCCCCTTCCTGAAAAGGAAATCCCAGCTTTCATAATCTTACTATGAGGATGATTACACAAAGAAGTGTTCAAGAAGATGAATCACATGGGTTAAATGGTCTGTGTTGTGTGCAATTATTTCACCTACCTACCTAATTCCATTCAGCCATGACAATAAAGTGCCCCCCCAAAAAACTCGAAACATCTTTTATAACAGGTTTTCTCTACTGTCAAAGCAAGAGAGAATACAAAAATGCAGAAAGAAAGTTAGTAAAACATTAGATGACAGAAGTTAAGTTGGCTCAGAATTCTTAGAAAACCAAACTTTTTACTTTAACTTCATAAACCTTGCTACATGGTGCTGGCCTCTGAATCAAATTAGGGACAAACGTCACAACTGAGTCCTATCAATGTGGGACCTCCCAGTCAGTAGCTGCTGTCTCTTCATCTTTTTGCTCATTCCAGCTAGGGACTCCCAACCAATTCTACTTGCAGAGCCCAGGGCAGACATAAGTGGAGGCAATGTGGGACCAAAAGGGGAGTGCTCACCTGGACCTGGAGTCACGGCTCTTCCTTTCAACCAGTGGTATGACCCTGAATAAGTAACGTCTTGCTTCTGAGCCTCGGTTTTCTCATCTGTACAATGTCATGACAACATCACATGGTTGCTGTGCATTTGAGATAAACTACATGAGAGTGCTCTTTAGACTGTAAAGTGCTGCCTAAATATCAGTGAATGCCTGTGCCAGCACCATCACCATCACCATTGGCAGTTGGTTTTTGCCCCAAAAAATTTTCCTTACTGAGACAAAACACTTATTTTGTCACCAAGACCATTATTGCTACTGCTTCTTAACTCTGTGACTTCAGAGAAGCCATTAGACCCTTTTGAACCTCATTTTTCTCACCTACAAAGTGGGTATTGGAATTATGCCTGCCCTGTCTATCTTAGAGATTCACTATAATAATCAAATAAGAAAAAGGGATGTGAAGGAAATCTACAAACTTAAATCATCCCATAAATACTCATCGTTATGCTCACATAGAGGCTTTAAGCCTGTATTCCTAACCTAGAATCCTTGACTGAGTATCTGATCCTTGCTCCTCAGACTACCTCCCTGGATGTAGCTTGTCACATGCTCTGACCTTTAAGCATTCAAGCCTTCTGGTCATCCTTCAAGCATTGCCTTGTTGGTTCTAGTCCACTGGGTGCTGATACAGCACATGCCCTTACTCTGGAGTGCTCCACTGAACCCTCCCCTTCATTTCAGGAATCCCACTGCAAAACCAAGCCACTCTGGCCATGGTCCTGATCCTGATCTCCAGATGGGCCACAATATTGTCAAGTCTTGACAATCCAAGACCTCTTTGCCCTGAGCCCGTAATTCTCTGTTGCTTGGACTTTCAAAATTCCCAGCTGTTTTCATCTCACTTCATGCTTAGAAGTTTCACAGAGAGCAGTGATTCTCAACATTGGCTGCATATTGGACTAAGTGGGAAACTTGAAAAAATAAGAATGCCTGGCCCCGCCTTCAAAGATTTTGATATAATGGGTCTGGAGTATAGCTTGAGCATTAGGATTTTTCAAAGCTATCCATGTGATTCTTGTATGTAGCCAAGGTTGAGAACACTGAACAGGGAGTTGTTCCCAGCCAAACTGTAAACTGAGATGGGAGTGAGGTTTGGTGACAACCTACATTTCATCTGCATTGGATGTGATGGCCAAAATCTACAACAAATGTGAGAAATATGTTCAATGCTCACAACCCCAGTCCTGAAGCTAAGTCCTAAGGAGACTGACTCAAAATGGTACCTTAGTCCAGCTGAGCCGGTCATAGATAACAAAGAAAAGGATGGCAGTGACAAGACTAAATCTGGGTCTCTAGCTTAGGCATTGTTTGTATCACATCCTGGGTTGTAGAAGAGGGTAGGCCCCTTATACTTAAAGATAATGAACACAGTGTTCCTTATAGTGGGCAAGATCAGGATTGTTTGGACCCCAAAGTCAGCTTTTAGCTTATTCTTATTTGTGCATATCTACATGTTTGAACTCACTCTGAGCCCAGGAAGACTTGATCTTCTCATGTCCAAAGTCTTTGATAAAGAATCAGAAATGAAGGTGGCAGGAATCTCAAAGGCCAATCTTTTAATTTTACATGTGAGGAAACTGGGACCCAGAGAGGACAATGGCTTGTCCAAGTTGGAGGCAGAGTTAAGAGTAGGGTTCGAGTCTTCTCTTGTCCTCCAACAATGGGCATGGAAATACCTTGTGTATGATGTGATATATTTATTTATTTATTTTAAAGATTTTATTTATTTATTTGACACAGAGAGAGAGATCACAAGTAGGCAGAGAGGCAGGCAGAGAGACAGGGAGAGGAGGAAGCAGGCTCCCTGCTGAGCAGAGAGCCTGATGCGGGCCTCGATCCCAGGACGCTGAGATCATGACCTGAGCCGAAAGAAGAGGCTTTAACCCACTGAGCCACCCAGGCACCCAGATGTGATGTATTTAAAGGCAAGTCAAGAATACTAGAAAACTCTCAAAGTGGATTATGTTTTTCAGAAAATTTCTGACCGATGCAGATATATTTTAAACTCTTCATTTTGAGACTGTAGATCAAGACACCTTATTAAAAGTGGGGCACAAGGGTGCCTGGATGACTCATAGATTAATCATCCAACTCTTAGTTTAGGCTCAGCATGATCTTAGGGTCATGAGATCAAGCCCTGTGTCAGGCTTTGCACTCAGCAGGAAGTCTGCTTGATATCCTCTCCCTCTTCCCACCCCCCTTCAAATAAATAAATAAATCTTTTTTTTAAGTGGGGGCCTAGCAGGTAAGAGTCAGGTGCTTGCCAGTTATATTAGAAGAGAAAATGAATCTGGGGTTTTTTGGAATTTTTTTTCAGTTAGCTAGAGAGGAGTTAGTGAGCATTTCTAATATCTTTGCTCTGTGATTGCTGGGGGAGTGCAGTTAGTGCATTTTTCACCTAGAGGTAGTATATTGGTCTAGGGACTCACTCTGACTGCAGTAGATGTATACTATTTCTATATAGGTGAGTAACAGGCCAAGGGTGAGCCACCAGGAAACCCATCTCCCTGGAGGAGTTGGCTAAACAAGAAAACAAAGCGAAAAAAATAATACATGGCATTATATTTGACAGATTATAAAACATTTTTAGGCATTGTTGTAGCCATGTCTTAGAAAAGTATATGAGTCAAGCAAGGGTCACATAATAGGTAAAAACAACTCAAGCTATTTTAAGAGAAAAAGAAAGACACTTTATGAATGCCCTGTAGTTCGGAGATAACCATTTCTTATGTGTCGAAACTAAGTTCAGTGAGATCATGTGACTTGTCAAGATGACACAAGAATAATAATAATGACCAAATTTCTTATTTCATATTTAGAGTCTATTTTACTATCACACATAGTATATGGCAAAGAATGGTAGGCAGAGTTGAGAGGTCAGGAGGCCAGAGTTGGCAAGAACAGCCCTAAGAAGCAGGTTTGGCAAGCCCCAGTTGCCAGACTTGGTATGAGGTTTCCTGGGTTCCTGGGTAGTAACGGGGGTAGAAGTAGGGCAGATGCCTGGGGCCTCAGTTGACTTGATGAGGCAGAAGTGTCATTATTAATGACCATTTCTGGCTTGCCCAGGTTGTGCCTGCACTGAAGGGCATCTGGCCAGCTGAGCAGCTCAGCTAGTTGAGCTAAGTCTGTCTCGGAAAAGACTGCTCAAATATAGCCTTAACCTAATAAAATAACTTAATGGAATTTTTCACTCTGATCAGATGGTTTCGGGATGACTGATCACATTCCCTTCTCTGCTCCCTCATCCTCCCTTCAGTAGAGCTTGTTGGATTGGTTTGTGGCAGGATTTGAGTGATGTTGCCTTATGGTTTGTGTCTCTATTTAACTTGGATGAATATTGTGAGACTTACATAAATTGTTTAACATAAAGAGTAAAAGTATTTCTGTGCCTTTTCTCTACACTGAGAGAATAGTAAGATAGAATAATGGACTTCATTTTAAAGAAAATCAGATAAATTGATCTTTTCATTTGTGTGGATACGGGAGCTTTCATACTTTGAATTGGAAAGATGAACCCAAATTCATAACCAACTAAATGCCTTATGTCCCAGAAAAGTCTCCTCTATGGAAAAGTGATCTTATAAGAAATCTAAACCACATTCTCTCCAGCCTGTGAAGACTGTCATCATTTTTCACAAAGTTGTATTTTTGTACATTAATTAATACCAAAGCTCTAATGTAGAAAAATAAACCATGTGTTTGTGAAAATGGGGTATTTCATCAGTGCAGACTCTGGTGCCTGACCATCTGAGTTGAAATTTGACTCTGCCACTTACCATCTGTGTGTTTGTGGGCAAGTTACTAAACTTTCCTTCGTCTCTGTTTTCTCATCTATAAAATGGGAATTACTTATAGGGTGGTTAAGAACATTTAGTCAATTTGCGTAAAGCATCAGAGGGCCCAGCACATGGTAAATATTCAACTGGATCATTTTTTTGGGGGGGGGAGGGTTTATTCCTCACTCTTGTTTCTGTTGAGTTGTCCTTTATCCAATTCCTTGTTTATCCAACCCATTCTATATCTGGTTATTAAATAGTCTTCTTAATGAAAAGGATACACACTTTCCCTACTCAAATATTCACATTGAGAAGGTCCTTTTGCAAAAGAAAGTGGAAACGCTTTCACATATTATGGTTTCACATATAATAGGTAATTGAATCAATATGGCTATGCCTGTATAAACAGTCTAGATCATGGAGGAGTGGGGAAGAGAGAACAGGACAGCATGTGAAATTTTAGGGAAGTTATTAATAGGTATTCAGAATGAGATTAGAGTTTAATAGCTATCAGACTTCCACTTCATAAAATAATTCACTAAAATCTTAATGGACATTTTTCTACTCCAAACCTGCTGGTCATCCTGACCTGGCCTTAGAAGTATCGAAGTATCAAAGAGTGAGAAAGTCACATGTAGCCATTTTGAATAAGTGTGTATACTCATAAAAATAAGTAGAAAAATTTAAAGATCATGATTTTTAATAAAAGATTTTATAGAAGCACAAAATAATACTGTAATAATAATGTTAAAAACAAAATAATATTGTCTTCACACGGTATGTATTTATCAATCTGAATTTAAGTAGCAAAATAAAACCCTCGATCAGACTATGGTTTGGGATGTTTTTAAAATAAGAATTTTTGCCATATGGGCGCCTGGGTGGCTCAGTGGGTTAAAGCCTCTGCTTTCGGCTCAGGTCATGATCTCAGCGTCCTGGGATCGAGGCCCGCATCGGGCTCTCTGCTCAGCAGGCAGCCTGCTTCCTCCTCTCCTTGTCTCTCTGCCTGCCTCTTGGCCTACTTGTGATCTCTCTCTCTCTCTGTGTCAAATAAATAAATAAAATCTTTAAAAAAAAAAGAATTTTTGCCATAAATTAAATAGCCTGTAGATGCAACTATTTCCTTTGTATAAATATATATATAATATATACACATATACATGATATTTTGAGAATAAGAAATGATGAGAAATTTTGGACATGGATACTGACAACCATGCCTTTAATTAGCTCAACTTTCTCATTAGGGAATGATGATTTTAAAATGTAGGAGATTGCCAAGAATAATAGCTTATCTAATTGAAGATCATTATAAACAAATTAGAATGTATTTGTGAATTGTGCTAATGATGCATGTTAAATGTATGAAGTGATATCCTGGTGTAGAAATACAGTGAATATCTGTCCTTCACATTTTTAGTAATTGTTGTTTTTCTATTATGTATGTGTTATTTACATTTTTAAAATATGTATATCATTTTGGAGGTAGGAAACTTGCAAAATTGGTACTGTGCTTTGGGAGAATTTTTCTAGTAAGCAAGTATAAGTTGATTGGATAAGGAAAGGAAGATCTTAATGGGAGGTCCTTTGATAAAGGGAAGGGAAGAGGCTGTAAAGAAAATGTTAACTTTTATTAATATCTGGTTTAAAATATCAGATATCAAATATTGATTCAGTAAAATTTTATTATTAAGAAAAATATGAAATGTCAAAGGAAAAAATGTATTTTTAAAGAATGCTAGCAAAAATATATTAAACCTCAAAATTGGCTTAGCAATTAATAAAATTTTTGAAGATGTTTTCAATGTAGGGAATTTAAAGCATTTTATCATGTATATATTTTCAAAGTGATGCAGAATTCTGAGGAAATCATCCAGAAGAAACATCAAAGAAAAAATGGTATGAAATCATCATTAATTATTTTCCTGAAAATGTGTCCATCTGAATGACTCTGTAGCATTGATCCAGTGACACCTCTCTTTTCTTCACCAGTGGTGGTTCTTTCTTAGGAACAGATGGTCAAATCTGCCCCACATGCATCTCTCTCCTGAAAAAAAAGGTCCCCCTTTTCCTCAGGCCTCCCTCTGGCCCCCAAGTACACTCCCACGTGTAGCCAAAAGGACTATAGCCCAGAAGAGCAATATCATGAGGCATGCTGGATATCAGAAGGTTTTCAGGGCACAAGAGTGGCCTTCTCTGCTCCTGAAAACAAAGGATAAAGGAGTAACTGGACTCAGCATCGGTGATTTAAAAAAGTCATATGTTTAATCAGGAAGGAGACAAACCATAAGAGACTCTTAATCTCATGAAACAAACTGAGGGTTGCTGGGGGTGGGGAGGTAGGGATAGGGTGGCTGGGTGATGGACATTGGGGAGAGTTTGTGCTATGGTGAGTGCTGTGAAATGTGTAAGCCTGATGATTCACAGACCTGTACCCCTGGGGCAAATAATACATTACATGTTTTAAAAAAAAAGTCATACATTTAGTTCAACCTTGTAACAGATGAGCGGACTTTTTTTTTTTTTAAGTTAATCGTTTGGGATGTTGAAATAACACCTTGTAAGAGGTAGTAAAAGAGTTTTGTGGATTAAAGCCGTACTTACCTTCAGTGGAAAAGCACATGAAGGTAATTGCTCAGAGAACTTGTACACTGAAGAAGAACAGTTCGTAGCATTTTAACACAATAAATGATGGTGAAGTGCCATTCAAGAATTAATCTCCATTCCATATGAGCTAGGGAGATGAGAACAAGAAAAATAAAACTATTCTTTTATCTGGCTTTGGAATGAAAAAACAAAATCCTGGGGGAGCTACATTTTCCCTGGAAAGTGCAGCACTTCCCTGAGATTGTGCTCTGATTTGAAAAGAAAAAAAAAGAAAAAAAAGAAGACCTTTTTTAAAAATGCACTTTAACATACATCTTCATGTCTTCGTGTGTACTTCTGCATTTTTACTGAATACCTTTATGCTATTTCTGTGAGCATATTATTCACTATTGTTCTAAACCTTGGCATCTAAAATTACATATGTATTTGACAATTCAAAAAGATAATTGTAAGTTTCTCTTCTCTCCTTTTTTTATTATGCAAAATATAGGGAAGGCACATTTGCTATTCCTGTAAACACAGTACTCAATCATGTTTGCTCTTCCTGCCCATTATTCTATCACTTTAAAAGTTCCTATGCTACTGATTGCTGCTATCCCAGGTACTTTGTCTCTAGAATCCAGTGATGGTTTTATAATGCTGGAATCAAATCTCAGTGATTTAATTATTGCCATTTTAAGGTTATGGACCAGAAAATACTAATCAAAAAGTGAATAAAATGAAGGTTGAGAGGAGCAATTCTTAGTCTTACTCTTCCAGGCTCCTTGCTCAAAATGATAATCAGTGTTTATTCATTGGACAAACATCACAGAGTCTGTCTAAGAGGCTAGAGAGAAGAGATATGAATAACAGAATCCTTGCATGAAGAAGTCTACACACAACCCAGTGCAGTATGTCGACGTCTGAACAAAATATTATAGTTTTATGTGAAAAGTGCTATATAACCAAAAAAAATGTGATGAGGCTGTATTAAATAGTAATATTTCAATGCAAGTGACAAAAAGTAAAACTAAAACTCAAGGTATCCCAAACAGCAAAGTTAATTTATTAACTTACATAACTAAAACAGATATTTCTGATCCAAGGCAGCTCAAAAGTAAGACAGAGTTCCTGGTTTTTCTTTATCTTTCTGCTCTGCCTTCTATAATATGGGTATGTTATGGGCTGAGCTGTGTTCCAAAATTCATAAGTTGATATCCTGACCCCTAGTGCCTGCAATGTGACTGTGCTTAGAGATAGGGGCATTAATGAGGAGATTAAGTTAAAATGGAGGTCATGTGGGTGAGTCCTAATCCAGTCTCACTGGTTTCTTATAAGAAGAGATTAAGACATAGACATGTATAGAAGGAAGACCATGTGAAGACACAGAGGGAAGACATCCATCTACAAACCAAAGAGAGAGACTTGGGAAGAAACCAACCCTGCTGACATCTTGACTTCATACTTCTAGTCTCCAAATTATAATAAAGTAAATTTCTATTGCTTAAACCGCCCAGTCTGTGGTACTTTGCTATGGCAACCCTAGCAAACTAATACAAGGTACCATCTCAAGCTTAGTGGTGGCTCCCATCAACTCCTGACACCACCCTTGGGGCTACAAAATACTATCAGCTATTCCAGACTTCATAGCTTCTCACTATATCATCCAGGTGCCACAAAAGGAAGCGTCTAGTAGCTCTCCACAAATTTTAGGATTCTCACTCTTTCCTATGCCTTTATCTGAACAGTTGCCATGCTTGAGGAATGGGATCCATAGATTGGCTTAAGCCAATCAGAACCTACCCCTGAAGATGGGTGGGGTCACATCCACCCAAACCACAGATGAAGTCCTCAAAGGAAAATCAAGTCATGTTGGTGAGGCACACAGCTATGGAGATCACCAACAAAGATCCAAAGAAAGGAATCAAATAAGTTCACCTAGGAAAGCTGAGCAAAAGTAACCCTACAGGCAATTGGGATGGGTCTTGGAAAATTAATAGAGATTCATCTGACAAAGAAGGACTCAAAGGACAGTCCAGACAAAGGAAATAGCATATGAGAGGGCACAGAAGGCACAAAAGGGCCTCTTATATGTGGTAGGGTGATCAACTTGTCCCAGTTTGCTGGGACTTCCAGCTTTTAGCACTGAAATTCACACATCCTGGGAACCCCTTTTGTCCCAGGCAAATAATTAGTTTGTCCTGGGACTTTATCTTATTTTAAATAGAAATCTCATATCCCAAGATTCCCTTAGTCCTGGACAAACTGGAATGGTTGGTCACTAAATGTTTGGAGAATTATGGACAAAGTTTATAGGGCAAAGTGGGTGGAGATAAGATTGGAAAGGTTGGTTGAGGCTAATTGGGAAGGACCTTTTATGCACAGAAGTTTGGACTAGAGAGAAAATTTGTATTGTTCCTCTGAAACACTTGTTGAAAAAGTAAGTCATAGGACATTGTTCTATGGAGCATAAAGGGACTCTGTATAAATAATATGAATTCCATGGACATTTTGCAACTTGACCTATTTCAAGAAGTTCGTGGAACTTGAGGTTTATATAGCATTTGGGAACAGCAGAAAGTTCCAGGTCAAGCCTTCGGACTAGGAGGCATTGTTCCCTGGGGTCAAAGGTCAGCACACTGTTGTGCACATTATGAGGCTCTACAAATACTACTTGAGTCAGGCTTCTCTTCATAACTAGAATTCCTTCTTTGCTTTCAACTATCTCTTTGTGTATCTTGCTCTTAAAACTATTTCTATCTCTTTTTCTAACATCATGCCTTCATTTTGAACTGCCCACCTAGGGGTTCCAACCCATAATATCTACCACTAACTGCTCACCTTCTCTCCAGTATTACATCTTTTGCCTACTGCCTTACATCTGTTGAGAATGCTGCTATTCTCCCAGTCATCCAGGCCCACACTATGGAACGCACCGTACCACTGAAGAGAGGAGGCTGGAAAAAACAAAGTGGCAAGCACTGGATATTTCGAATGATTCATATTTATAAAAACAATATATGTGTATTTCCACATATATGAAAATATATACAAAAAGTGCCCAAAAGTTCCAAATTCTTAACAGTTATGATCTTTAAAATGTCTGGTAAGAAATATGGGTGAGGGGAATCCTTTTATTTTTCACTTTACATGCATCCCTATTGTTCAGATGTTTATAGAATAAGCATATATAGCTACTTTCCAAATAAAGATATACATGTTCACTATAAAAATTTCCAGTTGCAGATATACATAAAGAACAATAAGAAAACCATCTGAAATTTTACCACCAGAAGTACCACTGTAAACAGTCTGTGGAACAGCCTACCAGGCCTCTCCCTGGGCCCGTGTGCTGATGCAGACACAGGAACTGCACTTGGAAGCTTACCCGAGCCTGCCTCAGCACCCTCCCTGCTGCCTATGACCACAGTATGTTGCAAAGAAAGCCCTCCCATCACTTGTGCATCTGCAGGGTCTCTGGAACCTGTCCCTCTCCATTTCCACCACCATCACCCTTGATGAGCTCTTATTAACTCACCCTTGTTCTGTGGCGATAGCTTCCTAATGGCTCTTACTTCTTTGCTCTCTACCTCCTTGTATCCAGCTTCCCCACAGCATCCAGTTTAACTGCCCTAAAACCTAGTTCTGATCATGTTAGTGCTTTGTTCAAAAAAAGCTTCAGTGACTTTCCATGGCCTATAAAAGAAAGGCCAAACTCCGTGATTTGGACTGAAACTACACTTTTCAATGTTCCCTTGGGAACTTTTCTTCCCCTCAACTCTAGTTCATATTGCTCTCTCTGACAGGTCAGGTATACTGTCTCACCCAAGTATTTCCATTAATTAAAGTTCCCCTCCTTCAGACACTTGCACACATATAAGGAAATGTTTGCACAAGAATGTTCACTGTAGTCAAGTCGATAATAGAGAAAATTAAAGCCAACATAAATGTCTACCAATAAGAGATTAATTAAATAAATTATGGAAATGTAGGTATCCAATGAAATACAGTTATAGATGTTAAAATGATAATAGATACAGCTTATTATATAGACACAGGGAAAGTCTACAGAATATTATCAATCAAAAGAGTAAGTTATATAATACTTTATAAATACCTTTTTTTAAAGTGTGTATATTTGTAGAGCTTTCTGGAAAACCTCATCAGATAACAGAGGTAAACTCTAGTTGGTTGAATTTAGTTGATTTTTACTTTGTTCTTGGTACTTTTCTATTGAGTTTGAATTTTTATAAACATAACCACAATTATAGAAGTGACCATTCGTTGATGGCTATTTGCCAAATATTGTTTGGTATTTTGGATTTAATACTTTTAGTTCTGGGGCGCCTGGGTGGCTCAGTTGTTTAAAGCCTCTGACTCTTGGTTTTGGCTCAGGTCATGATCTCAGAGTGTGGAGCCTGCTTAAGATTCTCTCTCTCCCTCTGCCTGTTCTCCACCCCCCCCACTTGCACATGCTCTCTCTTTTTCTCAAAATAGTAATAATTATCATTATTAATTGTTATTATTATTTATTTGGCCTTTACATCCAAACTTTTGAAGGATGGTTATCATCATCATAGAGGAGTAAACTAGGGTTTGAAGGCTAGGGAAGAGGGCTAGGGATTGAAGAGTTGTTCCCAGTGGAATAATGAAGTATAATTTTTACCAAAAGAATACAGCCACTAAAATACGTTTCCCAGTCTTACAAGGTCACGCAATTGTTCTACTCCCCAGAACTTTCCCTTGTCCCGGTATCCAGAAGTATGATGTGGTGGGAAGATCAGGATAGAGAGATAAATCAGAAACACATATAAAAGTTTTTATTTTTTTATTTAAATAGTATCTTTCTGCATCTTATTTTATTAATATACCTGGCTGTTCATTCCTAGAAGTGCATTGTGAACATCTTTATTGTAATTTATTATATGGATGTGCTATAATCATTTAACATGAATGGTCACTTATGTTGTTTATAAATTTTGCCATTGTAAACAATGCCAAAATGACCATCCTCATCTAAATTTATGTCTGTATACATGTGAGACTGTTTTGCAAGTTTGTACTCCCAGAAACAGACTTGCTAGTTCAAAAAAAATATATAGGTCCTTTCCTTTTCCTGTATCAGAATTTCAAAAAGTTTTAGCTGTAGTGAGAGAATCTGATCTGGAACCAGCTGGCTGGACTCTTGCGGCTTTGTTTCCCTCTCACAACCGCCCTAGGCATTGTGAACTGTCTGCACACATGTCATTCCATCATCTCCAAACTGACTCGTAGAGGAAAAGCGAACTGGGCTGTGAATTGCCTGAGTTCTGGTGAATGATTGACCACCAAGTTGCTTTGTGATCCTGAGCAATAAATGATGCCCCAGGTGACTTGCATTTCTTCTTCATAAATAAGATTCTTCCAGGGCTACATTCCATTTCTTTTTTTTTTTTTAATTTATTCATTTGACACAGAGAGAGAGATTACAAGTAGGCAGAGAGGCAGGCAGAGAGAGAGAGGAGAGAGGAGGAAGCAGGCTCCCTGCTGAGCAGAGAGCCCGATATGGGCCTCGATCCCAGGACCCTGGGATCATGACCTGAGCCGAAGGCAGCGGCTTTAACCCACTGAGCCACCCAGGCGCCCTACATTCCATTTCTTAACTCTGTAGACAAGAACAATGTTTTGTCATTCTGACCTGTTAGATTTTGAAAAATAATATGCATACGGTAAAGGGTTATCTTGCCTCATTGAAAGTTCAAATGGTATGGTGATAAGACCATATTAAAGTCATTTATAAAAGTCCATGGTGAAGAGTTCATTATGGTTCATTAAATCCCCTCATGCTTTTATCCACTTTAGTTACTGTATTTCCAGTAAATGGAATTTATGGCAGGGCCACGTTAACACCATTTCATATTCTGCTGTGCTATTACCCATTGAGCTTGAATCAATTGAATGAAAGAAGGCTTTTGAACGTATTGATTTTCATTTACCCAAACTCATCTGTTTGCTTTGCTGCATGCTTATCCATGAGAATAGGGCACAGCTAAACTTCTCCATGGTCTTGCTTTTTTCCCTTAAGCATTTAATATTAGAATATACATATGGAAACTGTGGTATAAGAACTGCAGGATATTTGCTGGCAGTGTAGTTTTCTATGGGTGATATAAGAGACTGGATCTCTTACTCACGTCAGAAAGAATGCTTCCTAAAGCAAGATACTACAGCCTCTCCCCCTGCATGAAGGCAGGCACCCTCCCCCACCCTCCCAACTAGAGAACTCATCCAGGGAATCTGCCCTCCTCCCTCCAAAAACAAAGAGAGGAGTATTGTCAAGAGGATGGTTGATTCTTCTAAATGTAAAGTTTTGCTCACTGTCAGGAAGCTGAGTATTGTACTGCTGCTGCACAAAGAAACATTTTTGTTTCTTTGGCCAGAGATCAAACTGAAGTCTGGACAAAAGAAATGCGTAATAAAGAAATACTTTAAATGTACATTTTACTGTCCTTTCTCTTAACAAGCAGCTTGACATGTTTGAGAGTGTGTGTGTGTGTGATGAAAGAGAGAATTAATTTTGAACCATAGTTAGGATTTTGGAGGTAAAAAGCATTTTAACAGTTTTGGTCAATGGATAATGTATGACTGCATGATGTAGTATTAAATGAGATGTTCTAGACTTATAGTAAGTAAATCTTGATTTCTGGTCAAGTAAATACTGAAATTTATTTACCAGGGAGAATAAGAGAATAAATACTGGCTGAGGCACAGCCAAGGTCAATATTTCCTTTGAGTTGTGATAAATATTTCTATATTCTGAAATAAGATTTTATGTTATAATAAATGACTAACTGTAATCCAATGCCACAGGAGAAATAAAATTATCAGGCTAATTCTAAGGCATCTTTGTTTTATGTTTAATGCTGTAAAGGATAATCATTGTTGGTTTAGCAAGATCTGATGGTAGATGTTGGCATAAAGTTTGGCTTGGCCCGAGTCCCCATTGTGAAACAGAAGATGAAGGAAATTCATTTATGAAAAGCTCAAGTTATTTAAATAAACCAATGAGCAGGCATTACTGACTTAAATAAAATGAATAATTAACTTTAACAAAAGTTTAAATATGACACTAATATATAATTGAGCTAATTATTTTCCCTTATGCATTTTCATAGTATGTGCTGTGTTATACAACTTTATTTTTTAGAAAATACGTATTTTCCTCCCAAAAACAATTATAGCATAATAAGTAAAAAAAAAAAAAAAAAAAGGAATGTTACTTGGTTAGGGACCAGGAACAGCATAGAGATATATCTTCAAGATTATAATCTAATTGGGGAAAACAGAAGATACATGAAAATATAATATTTTGCAGTCATTAAGAACATGAGATTTGAAATCTTAATGAGTTTGGATTCCAGCTCTGATCTGTGACCTCCAACAAGATTTTCTGAGACTTAGTTTCCTAATCCATAAAAGTGAGGTAAGAAAACGGCCTCCTAGGAACATAGTAAGAATTAAAACTCTACAAAGCCCTGAAAAGGTGCCTAGCAAAAGGAGAGCCCTCCAGAAGTAGAAGCTATTTTAATGATGTATTGCATAAGTGACAGATGAAAATATTCTTATGGAGGTGATTCAAAGAGGTACATAATTACTGGATTTGGAATGAAACATTATTTTCGCCTTCATTTCAGAAAAGAGAGCTCTTAAAAGTGGGTTGCATGGTAAGTTAACTCTTCAAGGGAGAGGTAGGATTTGAATTAGAGGTTGAGAGAGGACTAGGGTTTGGTTAGCTGGTAGATAAAAGTAGAGGTAATGAACATTACAACTGCAAATAAAATAGTGGTCATCTGGGCGCCTGGGTGGCTCAGTGGGTTAAAGCCGCTGCCTTCGGCTCAGGTCATGATCCCAGGGTCCTGGGATCGAGGCCTGCATCGGGCTCTCTGCTCGGCAGGGAGCCTGCTTCCTCCTCTCTCTCTGCCTGCCTCTCTGCCTACTTGTAATCTCTCTCTGTGTCAAATGAATAAATAAAATCTTTAAAAAAAAAAAATAGTGGTCATCTACCCAGCCATGGCCCTGAGCACATCCTCCTTAATTTTCTCTCCTTGATTAATTATCATGTTAATGTTTCCTCCAGGTTTTAAAATTGTTTTCAACCATTGTTTCTGGGTCTTCTTTGTTGGTACCACTTCTACCTGTTTTACTTATTTCAACTGAAAAATAACTTTAAATAATAAGTAAACAAAATAAAATAAGACAAATGAGAATCACCCAAAGTCTCACTTTTTAGCTAACATAGAACCCTCTGTTAATATTTTGGCTAAGGTCTTTCAAAAGTTTTCTGTATCTCTTTGCCTTTTTGTTTGTCTCTCTCATTATGTGCATGCATGTACACACACACACACATCTAATATGATCAAAATAAGATTATACTGTACATGCATTTTATCATTGAAAAATTTATAATAGGCCATAAATATCTTCCCATGTAAAAAAATAACTTTATTATATTTAAATGAGCTTATCACATTTGATTATATAAATGTTAACATAATTTAATGAACTCTTTTATGGAGATTTTAGTTGTTTCCAGTTTTTCTCTATTAAAAAGTACCACAGTGCTACAGTTACCATCCTTTTACATTCATTTTGGCCCATTTATATGATTATCCCTTTAATAAAAATTCTTAGAAGCAGGAGAGGAATCAAGTAATCTATGCACATTTAAAACCTTGGTATTTAGAGCCAGAAATGACATATAAAATCTACATATTTTCATTTTAGAAGACTTCTTTTAAAGAAGAACTAGCCCCAGTCTTAACATTCATAATAAATAAAATAGCTGCCCTTTGAAAATTAATGTTTGAAACTAACAGTTTTAAAAATAGGCATACACAGTTAGAAGTAGTTATGTGTACTTCTGTATAAAGCGAAGTCTTGGTATATGGAAAGGAAAAAAATGATCAAATTGGTTTTATTGTAGAAAGTCTTGCCAACTAAACTGACCAAACTTTTTCTTTAAATACATGAGTACACAATTAAATCAGTTAACTTTCTAGGACAATTGTCTGACATTTTGATGAGTTATTGTAGATGTTGAGCCAAACTGATCATTTTAAGTCTCTTACATAGAGAACTTGTGAGCTGGTAATAATTTAATCCATTTTATGCAGTTCTCTTTTCTCATTTCTCCTAAGACTATACTGAATAACTCATTTTTCTAGTCATCAGTTAAGTCTTGTTGTCATATTTATATAAAAATCTTCCCACTACTCTAACCTCAGTGTTTCCAAGTGTGACTGCTTATTATGAAGTATGAGGTTTTGTGGCCTTTGTACTAGTTGATTTTGCTAAATTTGGTTTATTTGTCAGAATCTAAGTCACTTTTTAAATTTAATTCTTAGTTCTATCATAGTAAACTAGTTTTGATGATTCTGTTCTGTTGGAGTATGTTTCAGATATCACACCAGTGGTTGCCTGAGGGAGGGAGAGGAAACTAGTTACAAAAGGGCACAAGAGAACTTTCTGGGCTGGTGGTGGTTATAGAACTATTTAAGTTTGTCCAAATGTATAGTACTATATATATATATATATATATATATACACACACAGATATATATATATACACACAGATATATATATATATATATATATATACATAGAAAGGGTACACTTTACTGTATGTGAGTCATACCTAAATAAATAATAAAATAAAACACAGATGGTTAAAAGAAAAAAAGGTGAACCTTAAAAAGTCCCTCCTGAAAAGGAGTTGTTTGCCTCCAGTCTTGTAAGATATTAAAATGAAACAAAAGAATTAAAGTAATGGCTCATTTACAGGAGGATAGACAGATCTCTAGGAGAGAAGACATGAACACAACTTCATTCTACATGATAAATATATGTTTAAAAGTTCTTACCAAACTAATGGAGACAAACAAGAGTTTTCAGCAAATTGTTGTAGAATATGAACTGGTAAACACTTTTCAATTTAGATTTATACCTCACATAAAGTAAAATGTGTTTTATATGGATTTTTGCATAATCAATATGAAATCTTAAAGAATAAAATCATTTGCCAAGGCTCTAAATTTAGAAATACTATAAATAAATGACGAAAATAGAGCCAACTGTCTAGAACATACATTAGTATTAAAAAGAAAAATAGTAAGTAGAAGAAGGTATTCATTCCCAAAAAATAAGAAAAAAGGGTCATATGTTTGCTGTCCTACAGTTAAGTAGGACATGTATGTATGTAATAAGTAAGAAAGTATTAAACTATGCAATAGATAATTGGACAAAATACTTAATCACATCAGCCACAAAATTAAATATAACCATCAAACTAAATTTATGGAAATATTTTAATATGGTAAATATAAAAATGCATGTTATTTTGATCATAGCATCCTATTCTGTTATGTATGCAGTAATTTCATGAGGTCTTTTCTTGCTCTTGATGGTAAAAATTTGTACATCCCATTCTGCAAGACACTTCAGAAATATAAAAACATTTCCTCTTCTGGTCATTTTTTGCCTTTATTAACATTTTAAGTAAAGGAAAACAATATTTACATAAAAATATTTATTATAGCATTATTTATAATAATGAGAAAGGGAAATCAACTTAAAGGTTAACCCTTGTACCAGATAGAATAGTATGCAGTCATTACAATTTTAATTATGCAAACTACAAAACAGCATGGGAAGTAATTGTTATGATCTTAAATGAAACAAGCATAATGCAACCTTTTGTGTGTATTACCTACTCAACTATGTTATTAGAGAGTCATGTAGTCGAGAAAAAAAGACAGAAAATACTGCTGTAGGGATAACAGCAAATGCTTATACAGCCCACAGGCAGTATTCTAAAATCTTTTTGTGCATTATCTCATTGAATTCTTACAACTCCATGACTTTCATTTTGTCAGTTAGGAATTTGTGCTACCGAGAAGTTAAGTAACTTTCCCAAAGTCACACAACGCTGAGGTGCAATTGCCAGTATTTGAACTCAGACGATCTGTTAGCTGTTATCCTGTTTTGCTTCAATGTGCTATACTCCCTGTAATTGTGTTAGGCTGTCTTCGTGATGATAGTACCCATGACATCTCCTTTCCAATCTTTCTATAATATTCTTTCTGTAATAAAAAACATGCTTTTTACAAATGTTTGGGTAGAAGGTATTTAATGGCTTTATAAGAAGGGGTGGAAGCTGTGACAAAGAATGAAGGAATCACAACCACCAGAGGAAGTCAAAGGAAATAGCCCTCAGGCTACAAGGTTGAGGGAGCCTGACCAGCTGGGAAGCCAGTGTGTGCTCTACATGAGTATATGGAGGGTGGGGGAACAGAAGGGCTATCCTGTTTCTTGATAGGCCCTACCTTGAAGTCAGTTAGACTCAGTGGAAGAACCAGGTATATCCTGTGGAATTACATAGTGGGCTGTGATGCACTTGAATCAAATGTTCGGTCCTCTCTGATTTGCCTGGGCTTACCTATATATGCAGTAGATAGCAAGAAATTTGAATTACGAGTCTTAGTACATGGTCATTATTTTGTATCATATAGAAAAATGGAAAAAATACTAGAAACAGAATATGGTTTTGTTTTCTCAACTCAATAAAAAGACATATTGCCCCAGGTCCATTTGGAACAGTTATATTAGTTTACATATAGCTACAGGCTAAATTACTTATTAAAGTCCATCTGAAGATTATTGACAAAAATTGTGTAATTTATTGCCAGTTATTGAAAAAGATGAGACAATTTGCTGTTAATGCTTTAGGTGGCAATTGGGGGAAAAAAATCAGAATTATAAAAATTGCCCACGTTTTTAAAAATAGCAATAGGGACAAAAACAACATTAACTCTCTTACTTTGTCATCTAAATATAAAGCATGTTTCTTTTTTGGCAGAAAAGCTAGCAATTCCTATAATAAAACTTACCCTGGAGGGTATGTAAGAATAAGCTCAGAAAAAAAATGTGAATAAAAGAAATCATAAAGAATTACTTGGAGCTATAGCTGTTGATCATGAGGATTAGGTTTGACAGGAAAATATGTCCTTTGGGAAATCCTATTAATTCTTAATAGCAGATTTTGTTACAACCTATACAATTGTTGCAGTGTATCTGCTGCTAAAAACCTATTTGAGAAAAAGAGGTTTCTAACGCCCTGAGATCTACACTACATGAAATATGACTACAAAATTCTAAATATGAAGATAAAGAAACAAAAAAGGTCTAAAATCTAAAAGTTCATTTAAAAATCTAAATCTAAAAATGGAATGGACAGAGCATCTGGATTTGTAGACATTTTACTTTCGATGTATCCACAGACTGAATTTCAAATAAAGATTTACTGAAATCAGGAAGAAGCTGGTATGGCTAATATTTCAAGTGCTAACTAGATTATAAAAAATATATTTTGAAAAGATTATCTTCTTTGTGAAGAATTTGATTCCCTCCTTTTTTTTTTTCCCACCCCAGTTTTCTTTCAATCTTCAGTACGGATAGCTTCTTACTTCAAAATACAGGTTAAAAATGTGTCTAAATAAAAAGTGTCCTGTTTCTGATGGACACAAATTCACTCTAAAACAGGCTATTTCTTATCTCTTAGTAAGTGTATTGATCTCCTTTGAAGTATTTTTTGGGTAATCTTTAGTCTCCACTATCTACTTGGTGTCCTAGAGTCCTGTTATTATGGATACAAAACCAAAATATCCCATTTTAAAGGATCTCTAATGCCTCAGTGATTTGGTTTTATAAAAAATGTAATTTCAGCTTTGACTTGTTTTGGACCATTTCATAGAATCTATCAAACCATGGAGTCTTTTAGCAAACCTCAAGATTTCTGAAAGCAACACAATTAGGTAAAGTGGACTGTGACTGTGAAGTGTGTTCCCAGTGAGCTTTGGACAGTGGACTTTGGACAGTGGGCTTTTACAACCCCCAAAATAATGTGCCAAAACATGCTACAATTGGAGAAACAATTTTAAGGCCCTAATTCTATAGTATATCCTATAAAGTAAGTATGTAGGTTAACTTAAATTTTCCATTTTAGAGAGCTTAATCTCCAAAACTCAGTATTTCAGAAATTTTCTAAGCTATATCCAAAATACAGTGTTTTTAACAGTAATGGAATAAAGATATCCAAATACAGGAAGTATAGATGAGGTCCCAAACTCCTGCCCACAATTGTGAGCCCTGCAGGTAACGTGAAGGGGTGAATCGAGACACATGTTAGCTAAGGTGGGGGAAAGCTCTAAGGCATGTGAAGAAATGGAGAATTCAGGCCCCAGCAAATGGTCAAACAAAACCCATCCACTGGCCAAATCTGCTCCCAGAGGACACCAACCAGAGACCTCCAGTGCTGATTATCAAATTGAATGTGTCTTATACCCATCCTGGGATGTCTTTTGACTATTACTTTTAAGATTAAGCCTTGACCACAAGGAGATACCATTTCATACCCACTACGATGGCTACAATAAAAAGAATGGACAATACCAAGTGTTGACAAGGATGCAGAAAAATTGAAATCCTCACACATTGCTGATAGAATATAAAATGATACAGCTTCTTTGGAAAACAATGTGGCAGTTCCTTGAAAAGTTAAACATAGAGCTACCATATGACCCAACAATTTCATTCCTAAGTGTATACCCAACATAATAGAAAACATACACCCATACAAAATCTTGTACACTGTTCATGGCAGCATTATACAAATGCATAAACAACTCAAATGCTCACCAACTGATAAATGGATAAACAAAATGTGGTATATCATACAATGGAATTATTCCATCATAAAACAGAAAACAAAGTACTTCTATAACATGGGTAAGCCTTGAAAGCATTATGCTAAGTGAAAGAAATCAGGTGCAGAGGCTACATATTGTATGATTCCATTTATAGAAATATCCACAATTCATAAATCCATGCAGATAGTAAATAGATTAGTGGTTATTAGGACCTGGGGAAAGAGAGGAATGGGACATGATTGGTAATGGGTACAGGATTTTTTGGAGGAAGTGAAGAAAATGTTTGGAATTAGTAGGAATGATTGCACAACACTGTGACTATATTAAACACTGCTGAATTGTATACTTTAAAAGAGAATTTTATAGTATTTAAGTTGCATCTCATTAAAAATAAGCATTGATACAGGCTTATTTCCTTACTGGTTTAACTTCATTTTCTTTTTTTAAAAGATTTATTTATTCATTTTGGGGGGAGGACAGAGGGAGAGGAAGAGGAAGAGAATTCCTCAAGCAGACTCCTCACTCAGCATGGAGCCTAAAAGTGGGCTCAATCCTAGGACCTGAGATCATGACCTGAGCTAAAACCAAGAGTCAGACCCTTAATCGACTGAGCCACTCAGGCACCCTGGTTTTACTTTCTTTTAAAAACTTCATGCTGGCGCACCTGGGTGGCTCAGTGGGTTAAAGCCTCTGCTTTCGGCTCAGGTCATGATCTCAGCGTCCTGGGATCGAGGCCCGCATCAGGCTCTCTGCTCAGCAGGGAGCCTGCTTCCTCCTCTCCTTGTCTCTCTGCCTGCCTCTCTGCCTACTTGTAATCTCTCTCTCTGTGTCAAATAAATAAATAAAATCTTTAAAAAAAAAAAAACCAAAAAAAACTTCATGCTGACAAATACAGAACTTAACCCTCAAACCTACTACCCACCTTTAAGTTTCTTGTTATTAAATTTTTCATAAATGTGCTCTCACTTCTGCATCTCTTTTTGGCAACTTCAAAAATGTTGTTCCATTTATCTTGGAGTCACTCCAGTTGGAGGTAATTAGGAAAAGAGGAATTTTTTTAAAAGATTTATTTATTTATTTGAGAGAGAGAGAGAGAGAGAGAGAGAGCACAAGCAGGAGGGGCAAAAGGAGAGGGGGAGAGAATCTCAGCACACTCCATGCTGAGCACAGAGCCTGATGGGGGGCTTGATCCCATGACCCTGAGATCACGACCTAAGTTGAAACCAAGAGTCAGACACTTAACCAATTGTGCCACCCAGGCGCCCCGGAAAAGAAGAATTTGAGAGCTCTGGGAATAGAAACAGGAAGTAAGGTAAAAGTTATGGCAGGAGTTGAAATTTTTATAGTGAAGTCTTAGGAGAAATAAAGGAAGCTGTAGACAAGTGCAGGGATCTGCACTTCTGTGTCTGCAAGAAGGCAGATGCTGAGCTGTGTAAGCCAGAGACCAAGGGGCTGTGCCTCAGTGCTGCTATTTGGGGCCTGAATAGGAGATAGAAGCCTCTGGAAGTTAACAGCTCAGAGCTGGAAAAACTCAAAGCAACTTGAGTTGAAGGGCCAGTCAGAGACCAAGTAGGCTTCTCAGTGGGCAGCCCATTTGTGACAATTCAAAATGACTTTACAGGCATTTTAATGACTTTACAGAATCCAAGATGTTTCAGGGCAGTCAAGGGATGGTAAATCGAACTGGTTGTATTGTACCCACTAGCATTAATTTACAATATATAGAGTGCCATCGATATGATCCTGAGGTCATAGTGGGTAGAGTTTATTGTCGTCAATATTTATAATGCATTTAATCTCTATCCTCCATCCCCATTATTTTCTATAAGGTCTTAAATTCCTCAACTGAAAGTTCCCTTATAGAGGGCTTTTCATTTGTGGTTGGGGAGGGAGTGGCTGCCTTTTGTTGACACAGGTTCTAAATAGCTGGGTATAGCAAGGTTTTACAAAAGCAGATCCAGTGGTTCTAATTTTTATTTAAGCTATTATATGCACTGTGATTCACAGACTATACCACCAAAAAATAAAGCAAAACTATGCTAACAGAAAAAATTGAGAAGAGGGATTAGAATTTAATGTCAAAGTTTTAACAATAATTATCTCTTGAGAGAGGGATTATTAATGATTATGTTCCTTTTATGTTTTTCTGTATTTTCCAAATTTTCTCATGTTTTTTTTTAACACCCAAACCTCCCCCCCCCCACATGTTTGGTAAAAATTAAGTTCAGAATTTAAGATCTGGATCTGGGAATGTGACATTCCCAGGTGCCACTGGCATCGTTGTAGAGTGTCTGCGAGAAGGCTAAGTCAGCAGGATTCTGTGTTCAGAATGTGGAATAACCTGTATGTCATAAATTTTGCAATATTCCAAGAAGGTTGCCCCTTTTCTTTCCTTCATATAGTCAGATCGAATCTGTATATGGTTAAACAAGTTGCTTAGCTTTTAAATAATCAAATCATTTATTTTTCATAATAGTAGATAACTGGGTGGATAGTTTGTTTTCATTTCATTAAATTACATTTTAACACCGGATGTTTAGATTTACAAGCCATATCTTAAAAGAAGGACTTTGCTGAATGTCAGGTCAACACTCTGCCCACATTTCACAGATGAGAAATCTGAGGCTGAGGGAAGTGAGTCAGCTGGCTCTCGGGCAAAAGTCTGATTAGTTAGAGAAGGAAGCCTAGACTCCAGTCATCCTGATTTGGCAGCTGACAGGATCTATAGAGCAAAAGATGACAGACAAAAAATGAATAATATAATTTATAAATTGAATATTGCTTGAAATAACTTGCCATTTTCTGCTGTTTAAAACAAATGCCTGCAAAAAAAGACATGTGTTTTTGGTCAGAGAAAAGCTAAGGAGGAGAAGACTCAGCGACTACAAGGATATGTGTGTAGGACATAAAAATGCTCATAAGCATCTATGATTTAGATTCAAAGTGCCCTGAAAAATTGGGTTTTGTGGTCTATAGAAACAAAAGTTCACTGAACATCTGTAATGTGCCAGGTTTTCTGCAGGGCTCCTTTCCCTACAACATCTCTTAAAGCCTCACAACCATCCTGTATTAAAAAAAAATGTTATTTTCATCAATGCCTTGGAACTGGGGAAACTTATTAATCTCAGAGAGGTTATGAGATGTCTTAAGATCATTCAGCTAATAACTAGCCAAGACTCCAGAATTCCCATGTAGACAATGTAGACCCTGAGGCCTACTACCCTTCTGAGCATCGAGAAAATAGGCTCCATTGGCTAAGCTTGTGGCCTCTAATAACTAGTACCCTTGAACATGGCACATTCAGCCACCTGCCCCACTTGCAGCTGCTTAGGTGGATCATGGCAAAATCCATTTTTCTTTGAGGTTGGGAATAAAAAATGCTCCATCCTGAAAGAAGTAAGGATGGAAGATATTCCCTGTTTGGTATAGTGTAAGTATCTGTATGTATAAATTATGTCTTGAACTACCATTGTTGCAAATTTCTAGAAACTGCACTTCCCTGAGAAGATGCCATCAGTAGTATTTGGTGTTAAGAGTACTCATTAATTTTTTCACATGTTCTTTCCTTACCAAATCATAGTAAGATAAATATAATTTTCTTATTGCTTTTAGGCTGACTTCAATATAAATCATGGCTTGTTGAGAAGGGGTTAGATGGATGATGGCTTTGGAAAATTTAAACTTGTTTCTGTATAAAATATCGAGTACCATCTCCTCTCATTTAGCAAGATCCACACCAAACATTGCCCTCTTCCTTTTTTCCATCTTCCTCTTTGGCTAAACCAGGCTTTTTCATGGTCTAAGATTGGCTCATGATGACCTGGGTAAACAAAGTTCGTCTTGATTCTATTATGACCAGCAGCATCACCTGAGATCTTACTAGAAATGCAAATTCTCAGGCTCCACCCTAGACCTACTGCATCAGAAATCCTGGAGCGGGGGAGCCAGAAAACTGTGTTTTGAAAAACCCTGCAGATGATTCTTAGGTACCCTAAGAATGAGAGCTTCTGCATATAAATTATTTTTTAATGTTTTTAGGTGAAACAGACCAGAGCTCTAAAAAGATCACTAAGAGTGAACCTAATAATCTGATTCTTGCATATGCAGTAATTAATGTTAGCAAATTACTTACAAAATTCCCATTAAATGTGAATTTCAGATAACTAACAAAAAACTAGTCTAAGTTTGTCTCAAGTATTGTTTGGGACATACTAATTCTAAAAAATTGTTGTTTATCTGAAATTCAACATTAACTGGGCATTTTGTATTTTTATTTGCCAAATCTAGCAACTCTATCACCAACCCATTCTTCTACAATTGAGCTATGAGAGGTAGGAGTAGCTACAGCTTGGTGGGACTGGGTGACCTCCCTTGTTTTGATTTTGCAGCAGGTCAGTCTGGGAAGAAAGAACCATGTAATTTATGCCTGTGCCTTTTTTTTTTTTTTTTTTTAAAGATTTTTTTTTTTTTTTT
>LNAC01000359.1:253826-433287 GCA_002007465.1 Ailurus styani
GGGGGAAGCAGGCTCCCCGCTGAGCAGGGAGCCCGATGCGGGCCTCGATCCCAGGACCCTGAGATCATGACCTGAGCCGAAAGCAGAGGCTTTAACCCACTGAGCCACCCAGGCGCCCATGCCTGTGCCTTTTATAAGCATTTGGCTGCATGCTGTGATTTGAGAAAACAGTAATTACTATACTTAACATTACTTGTTTATTTTGTATCACAGAAAAAGATAATGCCTTTTCCCCCTACTTTTAACCTAATAGCCTATTAGGAAAGCACAAGGTGTCCTCCCCATTAGTCCCTCCAGGGAATTTCAGAAAATCAGTCAGAGTGAGACAAAATAAGTTGGAGGTTGGGGAGGCTGACATATAAAAGTGCTGACTGGAAACCAGCATGCCTTGAATGAGCTAGGGCTAAATTTTTAGCCAGTTGTGTGTGTGTGTGTGTGTGTGTGTGTGTGTGTGTGTGTGTGTACACATAGGTGTATGATTGGATGGGAGATGGGGGAGGGATCCAAAAAAGTTTGGGAAACTGATATTTATTTGGTTCCTATTCATGTCAGGCATTGTGCACGAGTCTTTACATAAATTATATTTCATTTTAATTACATTACAAAAACATTTTTTGAGAAAGGACTGCTGGAGACAAGGGAGTTCATCACTAATGTCAGTCTTACACACGTATATACCTATGCTACTTGTGATTCTTCATGAAGCCTTTGTCTCTGTCTTGCCCACTTAGATGAAAGAATGCACCTAACTATATTAGGGGCATGCCCTTCCTTCAAGAAGACATGAATACTTTTTTAAAAGAGAGAAAATCCATCCTAAACTGTAAATAGTTTAAAATTAAATTCTGAGTATTTCTTGCATGGGAATCTTCTACAAAAGCTACTGAAGCCTTGAATGATTCTATGAGTTATAGTAGGAGCCAATAGAGACTCAGCTGAATGTGGTCATGAATTTAATCATCCTACTGAGTATGCTGACCTACAGGTACTAATTATAAAGCAGTGTGGAAATTATGGCAAAAGTATTTCTTATTAGCTAGTTTACATAAGTATGTATTTCATAGCTGGTAATAGAAATCGTTTATATTTTGAATTTGTATTTCTAGTATACGTATGCTTTTGCTGCTATGGATTAAAGAAAGAGACAGAAACAGCCAAATGCCTACCCCATCTCCTACCTCTGAAACGCAAGAGAATTTAAGACAGGAGAGTGATTCATGAATGGATCAACATGAAGGTCAAATGACCTCTTCTAACCTTCACCCCCCTCAGAGCAGACTAAGTGACATTGGAGAAAGGTCAGGCAGTCACATTTTGGGTTGTGCCTGATAGAGAGTAGTAGTACATTTTTGTTCCATGGCAAATGAGCGAATGCCCAGGCAGTGGGATCAGGGGCTGTGGGGTAACAGAAAGGGAGACATAGGAAGGGGGCCTCCATTATCTGGACTGCCTTATGGTGATTGAAGAAGGAGCAGGTCTGGACTACTACCATTTGTAACTTTCCATAAAATTTGACCAATATATTTAATCTATCTTCAAAGCAGCCTCCCAAACAATTAGTGTGGCTGCAATTTGGGGATCGCTGACATAGCTCCCACAGTTTTTCACTAGCCATTAACCAAACAGCTGTTTGGGAGAATTTTTTTTTCCTAAACTAATTTAAATTTAAGAATCACTTTGATGAAGCACTCAAATTGCTCTTGTAATTTCCCCTTCCCTATCAAAGATGCTGTTTTTGTGATTTCTAACTGAAAGACAAAGGATTGCTTGACATAATGATCTCCTTTTCTTTATCATGTCCGAATATAATTCAGTTTAATCTCCAGAAAGTGGTGGGAGAAGTGAGAACAACCTAATGTTTTCCAGAAAGCTTATGAAATATATTTTTTAAACTTCTTGCACTCTGCTTCTACTAAACAGAGACACCTTGGTATTTGGAATTAATTGGAAATAAAATTTGTGATAAAATTGATAGTTTTTCAAATGTATATACTTGCCTCCCATATAAATGAATCTCGATGTACCGCCTATGCATGGCTGTCTGTGGATTTATGTATGTAAATAAATGCACAAACATAAACACAAATAAATATATAAACATTATATATGTATATTAAATATGTATAAGTACTTTTTATATAAATGTTTGTAATGTTCTGACACATTACAGTTGCTCAACAAGTAATAACTATTGTTATTACTGAGCAAAACAAAACACCACTATGATGAGGTAATGGGAGTCAAAAAGTCCAAATGTGGGGTCACTTTGTTGTGCAGTACATTAAAAAAAAACAGTATTTTCAGCTGGTCTGTAATGTTCCTCAAAAGTCCACAAAATGAAACAAGAAGAGTCAAACTTTTATTATACCTACACACCATACTGTGAACTAAGACAGTTCCAAAGAGGCATCACTTCCCCCGTCTTTAAAAATGGGGGTAAGAAAAGGACCAGAATCAATGACTAATCATATTATAAGCAAAATCACAGGGATTTTTATTATATTCTGATTACTTGAAAATTATGATTCATATATGTTATATGTTAGCTGGTAAACCAGATCATTCAACTAACTACTTGACTCATTTGTCAAACATTTAATACAAATTAAAATTTTGCTATGATTTTTATTAAAAGTATATTCTAATTTTTACCCTTAGGCTGAATTCATATGACATCATTTAAAACTGGCTGAAAAGTGAAAATTCAGTTAAAGAAGCAATCCATGTAGTTAGACTTTCTGTGGCAGAGGTAGTGACAGCAGAGTTCAGTTTTCATGGTAGTTGGGGTCTTCCAGATGCAGACAAAAATCTCAGTGGCATAGAATGGCAATGGCCAACTGATGCCAAGAAGTTTTTCTAAATCACAATCAGAATTCAGTGTCATTGCATGGTATGAAGGGACCGCATCTATATTTTGTTGCTATAACCTAAAGAAAACTTTTTGTTTGCTTAAATGCAGGCAGTTTATCCTTTTTGAAAAACAAAATGAGAGGAATTACTTAAGTATCGCTCATGTTGCAGCTTCTGTTAAAAAAAAACCTGCCTAAACAGTTGCCTAGGCTGATTAAAATCACGTATTATATAGGAATTAAAACTATTGACCATTTAGGGGAATAATTACAAAGCTCTACAATGCATTGGCACAGAATTCCATCAGTGTTTTCTGCCTGAGCCAAAGCAAAATGACTCTTTCGATTCCTACAGCTCATTAATTTCCAAGCTGGGTTATTAAGGATGATAACGGCTAGTTTTTCAATGTGTTGGGTTCTCTTCTCCCTTTTGGTTTTTTAAAGAGTAAATGGACATTTTACATCCAAGACATAGATAGTAATTTCACAGCCCTGTCTTCAGTACTTTATATATTTGACCTTGAGGAACACACGCCAGCCTTCCCTCTGGGCCAAACAGAAGCAGAGATCTCAAAATTAGACTTTGGTTCCAAGGAAATTTTCGAAAATCCTTTCTCGCTTGCTTCCTCACAATTCCTGGAGAGCTGTCCTCCCCTACTTGCCCCTTATCTCAGAATGGCATTATAGTGTCTGAAAGGCACAGAGGTGGTGAGACACTGATGAGACACACTGAGGAGCCAGCCCCGGGGTTCAGTCCCCAGTCACCCACTTAATGCTCTGGGTGACTTTGAATAATCACCTCATCTCTGAGTGTCAGTTGCCTCATCTGTAAAAGGTACCAGACACCTAGTAAACACTTAATACATTTTAGTTGGATGGGGAGCATTCCAGAAATCTCTGAAGGGCTACACTTTGGTGGAGTAAAGAAGGTGGTGCTCTTGGAACCTAAAATGATTGGTTGTGAGATTTGAGGCCTGTGACTAATCATTTCTGAGTACTTATTTTCTCCTATGTAACATGGGAAATATCCTTATGGACTGGTTATGAGGGAAAATAAGGTAATATACTTATGGGAAACATTCTTGAGAGAGCATGGGTTTTGGCATCAAGCGGAGGACTTGAGTCCCAGCTCTTCATTTACTAGCTCTGTGATCTTAAGCAAGTTACTCTGTCCCCTTACTTGTAAAACAGGCACCATAACACCTCCGCTACCGAGTTGCCATGTGAATTTAGAGTTAATTTCTCTAAAGTTCCTAATGCATAGTAGGGACTTGATAAGTAGCAGGAGCATTATTTTGTGAAATATTGTGTAATCTATGTAGCACTATGCATCTATGAGTTGCGAACCTCATTGCTATTTTTGCTCTTCGGGAAGATGGGTCTGTAAGCCCTTTCCCTCAACACCCATAAGCAGTCTGCAGAAACCTGTAACAGTTGCTACTTCCCAGGAATGCTAGGTATGTGCACCATCCACTTTGGAACTTAAAGTTCTGATTACTTTTGAAACCTCAGAAACACAACATCAAAAGAAGGCATTAGCTCGGCAAATTGGCCAGTCAGTGATCTGCTTTCTGCAACAAGTATCAGAAATCCAGACTAAACACGTGAGGATGTATTGGTCTCACACAGAAGACATGGAGAAGACCATCCAGAGCATGTTCAGCCACCCAGCAGCACCGTCAGTGACATGAGCTGCTCTGTGTACCTGCTGTTTCTTCCTCAATGTGTAGCTTTTGTCTTCGTGGCCATTGTGCAAGAATATTCCAGGAAGGAGGAAAGTGGATGGGCTGGCAACCTCTATTCATATTTCATAGGCCAGAGCTGAGTCACAGAGGCAACCCCTAGCTCCAAGGGAGTCTGGAGGAATGTTTAAGTGGACCTATTGGCCCAAATGAAACTGGGATTGTAGTAGTAAAAGAAGAAGGGAGAGTAGATATTGTTTGGCTGACACTGTCGGCCACAGTGGTGTGGACTACAGGGAGAATGAGCTGGAGGCATCTCCAGCAGAGCAGAGGTCTGTTCAGGTTGCTTAGAAGATGATTTTGCACTGAGAATTCTTGTGATTATAAGAATGTGTGTGTGTGTGTGTGTGTGTGTGTGTGTGTGTGTTAAGAACAGACAACATGGGGGGCGCCTGGGTGGCTCAGTGGGGTAAGCATCTGTCTTCGGCTCAGGTCATGATCCCTGGGGTCCTGGGATCCCACGTCAGGCTCCCTGCTCAGTAGGGGGCCTGTTTCTCCCTCTCCCTCTGCCTGCTGCTCCCCCGGCTTGTGTTCTCTCTCTCTCCCTCTCAAATAAATAAATAAAATATTAAAAAAAGAAAAGAACCAATAACATGAGATTTACCCTGTTAACAAATTTTTAAGTGAATAGTGTAGCACTATTACACGTGGAATAAGGTACTGTTTGTTTTCTCGCTTTACTCACAGGAAATGGGAATGTGCAAGTGTGCCTTCTGAGCAAAGCAGTTCATATCTCTGGTGATTGTTTTGGTTTGGTTTGGTTTGATCATTTTGTTTTTCTGAGGTTTGTAACTGCCTCAAGTCTCCAGACTTGACACACTTCTGTCAGCACCTCCACGCCCATGGTCCGTGGCTGGAAGTCTGTCTCCCAAAGGTGATCTGGGGACATTCTCCATACTGTCCTGGACCCCTCTGGGCTCTTTATTGCAGTTCATGGAAATCCTCCCAGGCCGAGTGCGTGCAGAGCCACCAGCAGTAGCCCTGCCTTTCACGGTTGGAGCTGCTTTCTTCCGTGTGAAAAGGGGAGCACTCAACTGAAATATAAATCCTATTCAGATAAGCTTGGTCTTCGTCATGCAGGCCATAGGTATTGCTATGAATTCTCTGTCTGAGGAAGGATGATAAATCAAGTATATAAAACTGAGATTGGCGCCGTAAACACAAAAAATAAATGTTAATATACATAACAGGTCTGTGTGATATGAGCCCAACTAAGAAAAGTGTCTCTTCTTGTTTGCTAGAGGGGATCTCAAAGGGAGACAGGGTCACCTTCTTGGTTTGAAAGTAGACCTCCACACAAGAGAAAATATAAAGGGTGATCCATTGACCTTGACCCAGTGGCTAAAGTTTTTTAATTACTTAGCCTCCTAAGGTCCCTGTTAAATTATGAATGCTCTATAGGATGTGACTTACTGATTAGGCTTTATCTTTTCTAAGACTTGATCTTAGATAAGTTCATCAAATTAACTCAAGAAAATTCCACTAAGTTGAAATTTTCCTGGGAGTGAGAATTGGATTTTCTTCCTGTATCCCAGGACCTGGCATGATGTGAGCAGCTGGGCACAGAGTAGGCATCAGTGAATGTTGGCTCAAGTTAATGGAGAGGATGAGATGTGGGAATGAAGGAAGAGAGCATCTGAGAAGGGCAGAACTGAGGAGGCAGATGGCTCTCCAGGGACAAACACTGGCAGCTATTAGGGAACTCTAGATATCTGGGGAGAGGGCACAGAAGGAAGGCCAGAGCAGCCCCATAGAAAATAGACATTCTATTTGCATGCCTTTGGCAAGAATTATGCTGTTTCTTGGTGCCATCAAAATGGAGGTTGAGAAACAACTGTGCAATGCCACAGGGAAAAAAAAAACACCATGAAAGGATAAATATTTGTCACCAGGTCCAGTTCTGGCATCTGCTCTGGATTTATTTTTAAATAAAGCAGGTCTTATTAAAGTAGTTAGCCTAGCTGTGAGAGTTTTGCCACTGATTCTGGAGTTCCCAAGATAACAGAGCACATGCTGAATAAAAAGATAATTCTAAGCTTACATGTTCCTCTAGGGTCTTTTTTTAGTACATGCTTATTGCCCAAATTCATAAGTGTTGAGCTAATGTAATGTTTTAATTGCTCTTGCTCCTCTGTATGCAGTGATAGAATGTAGGCCATAATACTGATTAAATTTACATTTTGATTAAACAATTTAAAAGTCCTTTCCATCCTTTATTTTAATCATGCAATACTTTGAGTATATTCTTTAAAAATTTTGTTTAAGAATGAGGTGCTGATACTCATATCTTGATGAATAGTGTTTGCCCATGTCCACTCCCTCTGTCTCTATGAATTTGTTGTCCTACTAGATTTAACCACTGATTCAGAAACATTTATTTATGTAAGGAGACTTTTAATATTAGTCTGATATAAAAGGGCCAATATCCTGTGGTAATGTATAACATCACATACACACATAGGTACACAATCACTGAATTTATCTGGTCACAATTTATGATGAGGAGATAATTGACCATCTTCCTCTTTAGAGTAGAAATGCCTTGCTCTGGGATCCTGAAAATTGTTGGTGAGAGTATAAATAATTGGCTAAGCTTTGGAGGAAACAATGTGGGGGCATTGCTCTTTGACCAGCATCCGAGCCTAAGGATCTGTCCTAATGAAATGCTTGTACATATGTACAATAGTGAATGTTCAACATTGCAATATGGCTTTTGATAGGCAAAATTTAGGGGAAAAAATCCAAATGTTATTCCAAGAAAAGTGGTCAAATAACTACAAGACAACTGCCCTTCAGATTATTCTATACCCATATAAAAAGATGATCAATAGGGCACCTGGGTGGCACAGTCAGTTGAGCATCTGAATCTTGGTTTTAGCTCTGGTCATGGTCTCAGGGCTGTGGGATCAAGACCCTTGTGGAGCCCTGTGCTCAGCACAAGTTCTGCCTGAGTTTCTTTTTCCCTCTCTCTCTCCTTCCCCCCTCATCTCTTCCCCTGCTTGCTTGTGGACTTTCTCTCTCATAAATAAATAAATAAATAAATAAATAAATAAATAAATAAATAAATAAATAAAATCTTAAAAAAAAAAAAAGATGGTCACTGTGTTCAGGGGTAGTAGAAAGAATACCAGGACATGTTGATGAACACTGTGATAGTAGAACAATGCATATGGTATGGCCTCCTTTGTATGAAAAAAATATATATTTATGTATGTTTATATATATATATATATATATATATATATATATATATATTGGAGAAGGGAGACTGGAAGGATGCATACCAGATTGTCACCTCTGTCTACTTCTGGGGAGCACAGTGGGAGTGAGGAGATTGAGTATGAAGAGGGCCTTCAGCATTTTGCTGGAATAACTTTTACAATGAGAATGCTTTCATGCATTTGTTGGGTAATTTTTAAAAACATCTCAGATTTTACCTTCTTCAGATTTAAAAATTAAATAGCATGCACAATTTTTAGTTTCAAAAAATAACCAGCATTTATGAATACCACAAGTTAATGTGTAAGAGAAATGGTTCTTATAAAACAGAAATAAGAGTAATTAAATGAGTTCTTATAGTTATATGTGTTACCAAGCAGCACACATACCTGAGCACACACACACTCACACAGACACACACACACGCATACCCATTTCATTCAGTCATTGATCCAACCAGTATTTATTATGTACCTAAACTCATTAGTGCTAAGACAAATATATAAGTGCATACACACAAATATATAAACATGTTGGAAATAATGAATGTAAGAATTAATTGATGTTCTGTTTAGGTCTGCCAGACCTGTAGTTATAGAAGGTTGTGTGTGGGGAGGAAATGAACTCTCAAAATTTACACTGCAAACTCCACAGGAGGAAGGTTTTGGTGTCATAGAGAGGAGTGAAGGGAATTAACCTTGAGGTTTTCATCTATAAGATAACTGGAAAACTTCCACATTCCAAGTTTATATAATTCTTAATATGGAGAAAGGGCTTTTGTAAATGTTGTATAACATGTCCTTCACAGCCACAGTTATCCTGTATTGAGGGCCTATGTGTACCTGTCATACTAGCTGCTTACGTAGACTATCTCACTTAATCTTCACTATCGCCCTGCAAGTACTTATTATTACCATGTTACAGCAGAGGAAACTGAGGTCCAGTGGGGTTAAGCAAACTGCCAGTGTGATCACATAGCAGAATTAAGAGGTAAACAATGTCTAATTTTGAAGGCAGTGTACTGTATCCTAAAAGATGAAGAGGAACACAAAGACCAATAAAAGGGTGGAGCGTGTGGAAGGAAGGGAGGAGGGAGAGACAGAAAAAGAAGGAAGAAGAAAACACTATTCTCAATTACATTGTCTTACATGTTTAAAATTGAGGACTAGAGAGATTAGTTGAGTTTGCCAAGGTGACAACTAGCAAATGGCAAAATCCAGAACAAAGCTCACATACTTGAAGTGCTCTTCCAACTATGTCACTGCTGTCCCTCCAATGTCAGGAAATAACGAAACCATGATAAATTTAACAATTCATTATGTGCTCATTTTACATCTGTGTATTTTCTCTAAACCAGTACTGGAAGTGTAGAAAACTGATTCAAAAATATTTTTTTATCTTCCCTGATAGAAATAGTTTTTCTCAATCAAGCTATAATACAGAAGTGAACAAACTATGTATTATACATTCAAATTACAGAAAGCAATAAATAATTCTCAAAGGAAATAAGCAATGATTTCCAAAAATTCAATTGACATCCCAAATTAGATCTTCATAAGAAGATGAGCCAATTAACTTTGCCAACAGTTCTTCCTATTTTGCTATTCTCACTTGCATTCTAAAATTTTGTTTATATGATTACTTCAGAACCATAGGGGAAGTAAACTCATTTCTATCTTTTAGGGAATAATTGTCTTATTCAAAGGGCAGCAATTCTATCCATGAATATGAAAAAGATGCAAACAAAGAATAACCAATAATTCCTTATACTATGAGGGAAAATTGCTTCAGTTTGCAAAAGAAAGAAAAGGTTAGAAAGATTAACTAAAAATAATCTAATCATTTTACCTCCATAAATGTCAGAGAAAAAGGAAGTAGATTTGGTCTCTGATTTCTCCTTCCTAAAGCAGGAACCCGCAGAGTTGGGTAGAAGAAGAGTCTGCAATGTGGTGAATTCTTTATGCAGAAATTCAGGAGTGTCCATTTTCAACCTTGGGGAAAAGGGACAATGAATACTCTGTTCCCACCTACATATTTTCAAAATAGCCTTTCTTCAAGACCAAGTCACACTTTGCCTAAGGAAATAATCAGTTACAGAAAAATTTTGAGGAACAATGTGCTCATAGCAGTTCTCTTTGTAATAGCAACAGTTGGAAACTATGACCAAATAAATTATGGTGCAAATATATGTCATATTTCTTTGCTTTTTAGCTGGAATTGCTTTTTAGCTTGGATTGCAAGGAACAACTTCACAAATTTGTTTGGGTGGAAAAGGCATAGTATACGTTTACCAAATATTTTCAATTAATCGACATTGTAATTTTTCTGTACAATTATACATTCTTACAATTGAGGTTGGAGTCTTCTTTTTTTTTAAGATTTTATTTATTTATTTGTCAGAGAGAGAGAGAGCACAAGCAGGCAGAGTGGCAGAGGGAGAAGCAGGCTCCCTGGCGAGCAAGGAGCCTGATGTGGGACTCAATCCCAGGACTCTGGGATCATGACCTGAGCCGAAGGCAGCTGCTTAACCAGCTGAGCCACCCAGGCATCCCAGAGGTTGGAGTCTTCTTTATCCAGTCTCCTAGGATGAAGTTTCATCTGAGTCCTGTAACTCTGGACAGCTTGTGTGACTCAGGAGGGATATTTGACTTATCTAATTCGGGCTCTGATTTCAGCCCCACCCTGTCAACAGCATGGTAATTGACCATTTAATTTCTAGGTATCTGAGAAAGTATCTGAGTTCTGTCTGCATTTCCTCTTGGGTTAAAGTTGGAGTTCTTCTTTCCTCTCCTGAATTACTCACACCATATATTCAGTAGCTTATTTTCAAAGCAATTTGGAAATTTTTGACAGAGATGTTCAGTGCCTGATGATAGACCATCACAATGCATAAATTAGGCACATCTATCCTGCCAGCTTTTAAAATTCTATGATCCACTCTAAGAAATTTGGGAATTTCTATTGTTTTTAATTCCATTATTTAGGGTATGGCAGGCTTTCTTCTGCATACACAATAACTTTCTTTTCAAAACTCCATCATATTGTGATATTTTTTAAGTCATTAGGAAATCATTAGGGATCCATAAGTAAGTTAAAATTCAAATGTTTTTGCAAATGGCAAGATTTCATTCTTTTTAATGGTTGAGTAATATTCCGTTGTATGTCTATACCATATCTTCTTTATCCATTCATCAGTCAATGGACATCTGGGCTCTTTCCATATTTTGGCTATCATGGACATTGCTGCTATAAATATTGGAGTGTGTGTGCCCCCTTTGGATCACTATTTTCATATCCTTTAGATAAATACCTAGTAGTGCAATTATGGGGCCATAGGGTATTTCTATTTTTAACTCTTTGAGGAAACTTCATACTGTTTTCCAGAATGGCTGCATAAGTTTTCAGTGATGTGGATGGAACTAGAGTGCATTACATTAACCAAAATAAGTCAGAGAAAGACAAATACCATATGATTTCCTCATATGTGGCATTTAAGAAGCAAAACAGATGAACATGGGGGAAGGGAAGAAAAATAAAGTAAGATAAAAACAGGGAAATAAACCATAAGAGACTCTGAACTCTAGGAAACTGAGAGTTACTGGAGGTAGGTAGGGGGATGGGGTAACTAGATGATGGGCATTAAAGAGGGCACTTGATGTAATGAGCACTGGATGTTATATGCAACTGATGAATCACCAAATTCTACACCTTGAAACTAATAATACACCATATGTTAACTAACTTGAATTTAAATAAAATCTAAAAAAAAAACCAATTCAAATGTATTTGGTGTTACCAAGTTGACTGAGTGTTACTCAAGTGGACAGATATTTTCTACTCGTAGGTAGGATCACATAGTCTCAGGTAATGGCAACTATTTTGCAATATACTCCTGTCTGGCCACCTATATGTTCCTTTGACATTTATCACTTCCTAATTTCAAAAGCATTAAACTGTTTTTAAAAATTCTTAGAAAATAAACTGACTGGCTAGCTCAGTCAGAAGAGCATCCAACTCTTGATCTCAGTGTCATGAGTTTGAGCCTCATGTTGGGTGTAGAGATTACTTAAATAAATACACTTTAAAAATTCTTAGAAAATAAAAATACTAATAGTAGAATCTCATTCAGCCGTTTTAAAAAGTTATGTTTAAAGAATTTCCAATCATAAATGAAAGTGCTCACCAGCTGTTACACTTGGGATGAGTTACTTAACCTCTCTGTTGAAGTAATATTATGTATAACAAGGGGCTTTGGTGAGGATTAAATGAAATGATGCAGTGGTTCTCAAAGTGTGGTCTCTAGACCAACAGCATCGGCACCACCTGGAACTATGCAAATTATCTAGGCCAAGCTCCAAGTGACTTTGAGATGTCATGCTAAAGTTTGTGAACCACCAGGATTAAGTATTCAAAGCATCTAGCACATAGTGAGAATCATAGCTATAAATTTCTAATATATAGCATGTGAAAAGCATCATGCTCGGGTTTTACCTGCCCGATATTACTCAACTGCCACAACAATCCAATGAAGTATTATTACATCCGTTTTATAAATGAGAAAAATGAGGCCTAGGGAAGATAAGAAGCTTAGATTTGTTCTGTGCTCAGGTTTCTCACTTTGAGACATCAACATAATAAACCACAGATTCACTCACCCGTGGTCAATCTCACGCTAATGAGTCTCATAGCTTATCGCCTCATTTTATAGGTTTAAAAAAAGTGATTCCCAGAGAAAGAAATTGACTTGCCAGGAGTCAAATAGTTAATGGAAGAGTCAAAAGTAGAACTGAAATCTTGAAGCTTCTAGTCTGAGGCTATTTCCATCACAGCACACAACCCTTAAATTTGGATGCTCTGATTTCAAAGTAACAAAGGATATACATAAAATGTTACTCTCAGAATATGTTTTTTGTTCCAGGGGAAAACACTTTTCCATCCTCCACCCCTTCCTCACCCCCAGAATACTCAAGGACCTCAGATATGTGCCAGGGCATTTCAAACTGTTCTCTCCAGTGCCCACTTGTGTTAAGATAAGATCCATACTGTTGACATTTCTTAAGTAGTGAGCTTACTGACTGTATCGGAGTGTTCTTGTTATCTTGAAAACAAGTATTATTATTTCATGCCCTAAAGAAAAAAAGACCAAAAGTGTTATTGACCCCAGTGTCGACTAATATGTTGAAAACACTTGATACTTTTTAGCAGTAGAATATTTACCTAAAAAGCAAAATGTTATTTGGATTCCCCTAAATCACATTTTTCATAATTTTATCATATACTCATATGTTGAATTGTTTATTTACAAATTCAAAGCTGGGATACTCATATAGGCTATTCCAGGTTCTAATCACAAATTAGGACTTTATTTTTCTAATGTTTGTTTTAATCAATAGTGATTAAACTAAACATCAGTAGTAGTTTTAATTAGTAGTGATGCTCTTGATAGAGATATACATATACAAGCAGTTATTTATTGTAGTGTTTGGAATTTTTCAGAAAAACAGATTCTACAAATTTAGTATTTTCCTGAAAAATCTCAGCGATCTGGGGCCAGGACAAAGTAACTTTTTGTTTTGTTTCAAAGATTTTATTTATTTATTTATTTGAGAGAGAGAGAGAGCATGAGAAGGGAGAACAGACAGAGAGAAAAGGGAGGAAGAATCAGACCCTCAACTGAGCAGGGAGCCCAACATGGGATTCGTGCTTAACCGACTGAGCCACCCAGGTGCCCCCAAAGTAACTTATTGTACTTTCAGGGGAAAGCTGTGTTGTTTGTTCATTTTTCAAATCAGAAACGCATGGACTAGGACATCTAATTTGGGCTGTGTTCTATTGCTGTGACTTCTCACAGCTTACTGACCCCCAACTGGGGATATTTATTTCCTTGTCTATTAAAAAGGATGGTCGGGGCGCCTGGGTGGCTCAGTCAGTTGAGCCATGATCTCAGGGTGGTGAGATGAAGCGACCCTTGTGTGGGGCTCCCCACTGAGCAGGGGGTCAGCTTGAGATTTTCGTTTTCACTCACTCTCTCTCTCTCTCAAATAAATAAATCTTTAAAGATAGATGATAGATAGATAGGTAGATAGATAGATAGATAGATAGATAGATAGATAGATAGATAGATAGATAGGTAGGTAGGTAGATAGATAGATAGGATGACAAATAGTTGCATGATTTTAAAGTTTGGAAACTAAAGGAATTCTGTAGCTTCACTAATTTACGACAGATTCACATACTTTAGAATTCCTGCCAGCCCAAACCTTATCGTTTTCCCAAAAAGCACATTCACATTTTGTTGCTGACAAATAACACAGTGGAAACTTTCTTAATTCCCAGTTGACTAAAATAATAAGGTTAACAGTGTCAGTATCAGAGATACAGCAGAAGACTCTGGACTTCGATTTATATGTTAATTACTTATGTGGTGTACTCACAGTATATACAAATACCATATACTTCTGAAGCTTTTACTTGTAAACAATATGGTATTGCAAAGTAATACTTTCATTTTTTTACTAGAGTTATACTATTTATTCAATTTCACATACAGCAATTCTAAAATGTAATGTTCACATCTACTACCAGCCTTCCTTTTTTCCTAGTTGATACATTAATTCATTTGAAAAACTAGACATACCAGTGTGGCACTTTATGTTTTTTAAGGCATTTCAGGGGCAGCTGGGTATCTCAGTTGGTTAGGTGTCCAACTCTTGGTTTTGGCTCAGGTCCTGATCTCAGAGTTGTTGGATCAAGCCCTGGGTCTGGCTCTGTGCTGAGCATAGAGCCTGCCTGAGATTCCCTCTCTCCTTCTCCGTCTGCCCTCCCCTGCCCCTGTTCATGTGGGTGCTTACTCTCTCTCTCTGTCTAAATGAATAAAAAAATCTTTTTTAAAAAAAAACAAACACTCCATACACATCATTATTTGGTTCTCACACAAGTCCTATAAGCAGTATGATGGCTTCATTTTATAAATGAAACTGAATGAGTCCGATCTGTTTATTGTCACACAGCAAGTTTTGACTCAGTCTACTGATAAGTAATTCTTTTCAAACTTCAGCAGTCCATCATTACCTGTAAGTCAGGTCATTGTCCCTTCCACAAGTCATTTGCACGAACAAACTTGGTAAAGAAAATTTTCAGTTTGTAGAAAGTCAGTAGATGTGAATTTAAGAAAATAAAGCTAATAATGGTGTTAACATGTAATTACAAAAGGGAAAAAGAAATCTAGCCAACCACTAACCTGGACTTAAACTCGCATGACTTAGAGGTACATCAATCTAGTGATACTAATTACTTCTGGGGAGAGGGGGAACAGATGAGATGTAGACTATAGGTTTATAGTGGTGTGTGTGTGCGCGCGCGCGTGTGTGTGTGTGTGTGTTGGGGGTGTGTGAAGAATGGGTATCTTTCATGTTGTTTACATATAGGTGGGCCTAATAGGTGATTCTAGTGTTGGGAGTAGGGGTGGGATGAAAGACAGTAAGTGACATCCCCTATTCTCCTCCCAAATTTTTAACCAACTGTGCTATAGAGGTCAGACACAAAATGATCAAAATCAGTTTTATTACTGAGAAGGCCTGGGTAGGTGCATGCACCTTAAATGTGTGGCCACATGGCCTATTACTTACCTCTTAATTAGAGAGAATGACTTGCCCAGGTACAGGTGCATTTGAATAACCACAGGCTCCCCTACACAGGGGCAAACTGAACCCTGCAGCCTTATAGGTGGAAGGGGAGAAAACACAAGAAGATAGACTGACTATAAGGAAAAACATTCTGAAAGGGGCTAAGTGGGGCATGGCTGGTTCCTTCTCCAAACTCACTAATCAGAAAAGTTGTGACTTCTACCCTGGGAAGACACGGAAGTGATCCCCCATACTTTTCCTTCTTGAGGAATAGGCTATTCCATTACTCCGTGGAAACACAGAGCGGTACTGGAGGTAAAGTGTTTCTTCCTGACATTTATCAAAATTTGGGGACAGTTGAATAAGTATTCCTTACACACAGGTGGCTCCCTAGGCTTAGTGCTATTTGGAAGGACCTCCCTCCCTTTATTTGGGAGTCATGGTGACATGTCTTTTTTGACAGCTCATAAACTTTTTATTTGCTTTCTCTTTTTTCCTTGGCCAAGTCCAAGATAGATGAGGCAATATGAAACTAGGGACTGTCCCCAGTTTGCATCCATGAACTAGTTTTTGTTTTCCTTTCATCGGTTTTACCATACATGGTGAATAATAGTAAAGACTTTCAAACCATAGAAGGACACATGACTTCAGCTTTTACAGATGTTATTTTTCTAGTGCATGTACATATCCTCTGGCAATATCATAAGATTTCAGTGACCACTGTCATTGCATCAGGAATCTGACTGAGGGAGCCATGAGGGGATCTCCTGGACTTAGTCCTAAGTGGCTCAGCCACCACTCAACCCTTGCATGTGATGCTCCGAGTGTTTAGTCACATGAGTGGTTATCAATGGCATGGCTCTCAAAAAAAAAAAGATAATAATTGAGAATTTTACTAAATTAGCTCCCTTTTGGCCAAATAACACCAATTGTACTTTTCAACATTTACTTAAGACATACTACATTCTTAGTTTAGTGTCACTAATAATCATTCAAAATTTAGAGAATCTTTCCTGAGGAGTTGCATAAAAATAATTCATCTAACATTTACTAACCATTAGGCCCCAGGCATCTTAGATAAAATGAGGAATAACACAGGGTTCTACCCTTGAGGAACTCACAGTCTTGATAGGGAGAGAATTGTAAAAGTGAATAATTATAATACGAAGTGGAAAATAGGGAAGGAAAGGTAAGTTGGCAAAAAAATGAAAGGCCTTCTATGCTGAACTAAAAGTTTGAACTTGATCCTTTAGACACTAGCCATTCATTCCAAGCAGTTAAAGAAAGGACCGACTGTTTAGATTTGTGTTTTGCGACTCTTAAGTGTAGAGTCATGGAAGACAATGGGCAGAAGAGAGAGAAAAGAGAAACATAGCAATAATCTGGGGGAAAGATAATAAGAGCCCAAATTCAGGCAATGAAAAGAATGAAATTGTCACTTTCTTTGTTTTTTTTTTTTGTTTTTTTTTAATAGAAGGAAAAGTTTATTTCTTTTTTTTTTAATTTTATTTTTATTCTTTGCCCAAGGGTTACACGACGCAGCAATCGCACTACTGGGTATTTATCCTAAAGACACAAAGGTAGTGATCCTCAGGGGCACGTGCACCCGAATGTTTATAGCAGCAATGTCCACAATAGCCAAACTATGGAAAGAACCTAGATGTCCGTCACTTTCTTTGTTTTAAAATCGTGTTTAGAAAGCTTGAAGTTCTCTACTAAAGATTAAAACTGTCATAAAGAAATAATGCAAGGAGTCTTCAACAAGAGGGCTAACCAGAAATTGCTTTGCCAAAATTCTTCTACCATACCATATCTCACATTTGAAGCCAGAATCAATTCCTACCTGCTGTGGGATTAGAGTTTCTGTAACCTTAACAGATCTTGGTAAGTTGCTGAAAATATCAATAGAAGTTAAAGTACATTTAAAATAACTTAAAGCACCAGAAATTATAACAAAGTGAAATACATTCAATAGAAAACTAATTCTAATAAGTCTGGGAAGTCAGCTTAACACAATAGCACTTTATATGCTTATCTTTAATCCAATAATTCTTACATTTTATTTTGTATTATAATTTATACATACAAGTCTAATCAGCCCACCAGACCATGAGCTCTCTCCCTGAGGGCTCAGTCAATTTTTTATACCCTCAAACTGCCTGTTACAAGGACTTGCTTCTAGTAGAGATTCAATATTTATACACTCCGCAATATTTTTTATTGAGTACCAACCAGGTGCCAGATGCTAGGAATCCATCAGTGTTAGGGAGACTTCCATGATGCATTGACAGTCCATTAGGGACAGGAAATTTCCATATCCTGTGAGGAAGCTTATGGCAGGAGGTGTGGGAGATCCTAAGGATGTTCAGAGCACAGCATTTAAGCCACAAGTAAGGGGCAAGTAAACTTTCTCAAGGGAGTAAGAATAAAAGCAATCTGAAGTTAAGGAGATGGAGAGGAAGCAAAGAGTGTGCCACACAGAGGAAAGAGCATCTGCACAGACCAGGAGGATGGAGGCCAACATGGTGCATTGGCTCCCAGGAAGGAGTGTCCCGATGGCTGCAGTGCAGAGAGCCAGATGGTGATGCGGAGAGGAGAGGGCAGCAGAATAAGCCAGGTGCAGATCATGAAGTTGCCTGTACCATACCAGCATAGGGGCTGGCCCAGAATAAGAAGGCTTTTTCACATTTCTTATTTCATTTTACCTTCTTAGTAACATTATTCTAGATGGAGGACTTAGATGAAGTGCCTTTCCTGGGCCAGCTAATTGAATGACAGAACCAGGACTGGGACCAGCTGTTTTACCTTCTCCATGGCTTCCACCAGCCCAGCTGCCACTCAGTGTGTGAGGAAGAACTCGTGCCATGGTGACTGTCTGAAATGACTTGATCGAAGGGAGAAAGGGGCTCCAAATTGCTCCAAATAGCGCTCTCGAGACAGAGCAGAACAGATAGCATGCTTCCATAGCAGATGCTGATGGTCAGTGGGGTCCACTGAAGCGGCTACAGAAATGCATTGGCAGGGTGTGGGGAGCCTGAGCACCCTCCCTCTTCATGCATTTCAAGACACTAATTCTAACAGTCATTGTCATTAGATTGCAGTGTTCCAAATCCCCACTCAGGGCATGATTAAACGTTGGTCTCTTTAGGGGTAAAATATTGTGTCTATTTGACAACAGCATCCCATAAAAACAAATTAGGTAAGCTTGGCGGTAATTCAGGTGAGAGATGTAAAATGAACCAAACATTAGGCAGAAAGACATGATAATGGTTTCAAAGTGGAATTAACTTATGGACATCTGGGAAGCAGCTCTTTTTTCTGGCCCAAGCACCTTTCACAGACAAACCAGCTTCCCCCAAGGACAGGCCCAGAACGTAAGGGTTCAGAAAACTGCCACCATCATTGAAAACTACAAACGTGTATCAGAAAGGCCTTTCCATTTTGTTGAGCAGAGAGAAATGCAAAGAATATGTCAATGGATGATACAATGAAATTCTTATTTGCCGACACATTTTCATAACTATTAGGCTTGTGGAATTAGTCACTATAATGCATTCAGCTAGTTCAAATGAACTCCTGAAAGGAATTACATATTTGTTCATAAAGTAATTTATAATTAATTATTAACAAGGCTTCAGTTCAGTACATACACGGTTTATTAGCAGATTGAGATCATCCTTCACTGAGCAGAGTCAGCATGGTTATACCTGACAGTTCTACCATTTTGAATGAATGGATTAACCACTGCTTCTTTGCTGAGAAAGTAGTACACTGAAGCTGTGGCTCACTTTATTCATGTGATTCCTCTAAGTTTCTATAGTTGCTGGTCTTCTATTTTAAAAAAGGTGAGGGTAGCCAGAACATTTTCATTAAACATTATTTTTATTGAAGACTATTTGTCCATTGCTTCTAAGTACAACTGGAATTTCAACCTGCCCCATGGCTTCAAATACAGCTAATATGTTGTACTTTACCCCTGAACTCCAGGCTTGGGTATCCAGCTATACACTCTGCATCTCTATTAGGATATATAATTTATGCCTCTATTTTATCATGTCTGAAACAGATATTCTTACTCCTTTACCAAAACTGCTTCTTTAGCAGAATTCCTCATTTTGGTTAGTGACAATTCTGTTCTGGTAATTGCTTAGCCCAAAAACCTCAGAGCTTATCCTCCAGGGCGGGCCTAGATTATAAGGGATCCCTAGAACATAAGGGATCAGAAAACCGCATCATGGAAAACTAAAAATGTCAATCAGAAAGGCCTCCTCAACTCCTTTCTTTCCTTTACATTCCATCTATGTATCTTTATAACCAATATTTCAGGAAATCCTCTTACTACCTGTCTCCAAAACATAATAAGAATTTGACACATCTCGGGCACCTGGGTGGTGCAGTTGGTTAAGCATCTGACTCTTGGTCCCAGCTCAGATAGTGATCTCAGGATTGTGAGATTGAGCCCCACATCAGGCTGCACACTCAGCACAGAGTCTGCTTAAGATTCTCTCTCCCTCTCCCTCTCCCTACCCCACTCTCTCTCTAAAATCAATCAGTCAATCTTAAAAAAAAAAAAACAATTTTACCACACCTCAACAGCACCTACACTGTGACCCTGTTTTAATCCACCATCATCTCTTGCCTAGATTATTTTAGTAGTCTAGAAACTCCTGTCCCTTATTCTGCCCTGGGTCCCCATTAGTTTACTCTCAACACAGCAGTCAAAATGTTTCTTTAAACTAAGACCATGGAACTCCTCTGCTCAAGAGCCTTTAGTAGTTTTTTTATCTCAGCACGCAAACGAGACCAGAACCGCCATTACTAACCCCACCTCATCTATTTCCATTCTGCCTCCCCTGGCCTGTTTGACAAAATCCATGAATGAATGAATCAGGAGTTCTGTTTCTGGGTTTCAAGGTTAGCATAGTCCTGTACTAGGGGCACAGGTCAAAGTTTAAAATCCAGTTCCAGCCACTTAATAGTTTACTTAGCCAAATTACTTAATTTCTTAATTTCCTTATCTGTAAAATGGAGATATATATATTGACTACAAAGTAAATTACATAAACCACCTGCCATATGTTTTGTAGTCAGTACAAGAGAGCTGCTTTTATAATCATTTCTTTGTCTTTAATAGAAACATTTCTTTATCATAGTATGGTTTAGAAGCTTATGTGTAGCAAAACTTTTATTTATTTTTTATTTACTTGAGAGAAAGAGAGAGCATAAGCGAGAGGAGAGAGGGACAGAGGGAGAAGCAGATTCCCAACTGAGCAGGGAGCCTGTCCAGGGGCTCGATTCCAGGACCCTGGGACCATGACCTGAGCCAAAGACAGACACTTAACCAACTGAGCCACCCAGGTCCCCCTGTAGCAAAAACTATATTGAAAACTAATTTAAAGTAGTGGGGCACCTGGGTGGCTCAGTTGGTTAAGCATCCAACTCAGGTCATGATCTCAGGGTTCTGGGATCGAGCCCCAACATAATGTGGGAAATTTTAGTTTAAATGTGCCAACTAAGAGGTTTTATGAATTATATCATCAGTAAAAGGAGAATTTTATTATACTCAATAGTGAGATGAGCAATGATCACAGTCTCCTTATTATACAAAAAGTTTGGTAAAACAGTTGGCAAATTTAAAACTGAGTTGGCATTGCTTTCTTTTAAATAACTAGAATATTTTAAGAATGAAAATATAGAAATGTTTCATTGTTACAAGATGTATAGCTGATTTGATGTGTGTCTCATATTAAAATGCTTCATCTGCATGCTTTAAAAACTTGGAAAATAATTTTCTAACCTGCTTTAAATTTTTCCAAATAAACACTTTCATTGTTTTTTTTAACCCGTGTGTGTGTGTACATATGTGTTTCTCACATCAAAACCTTTCAAATAGTATCCAGAAGCAACTGATTGACATTCAATGGAAGTACATATTCAGGGAAGGTAGCCAACTTTAAAAAAAAAACAACAACAAAATAAAAAACTTCAGCATCACTGGTGGCAGGAATTAAAAGAAGATTTAATAAATGCAGCTAACAATGCACTTTTCCATTTGAAACTACGTATCTTTGAGCAAATGTTCAATGGGGCATTGTTAGTAATTGCAAAAAAAGATGAATTAACCTAAATGTGCATCACTATAGAAATGGGCAAATTTGTGGTCTATTCATATAATGTAATTCTATACAACTGCAAAAATGAGAGAACTAGAGCTATATGCAATCATATGAATAATTTTCAAAAACATATTTTTGAGCTAAAACAAGTAAGTTGCAGAAGGATATATAAATGTTGAGACCATATACATCATTTAAGAACATATAAAATAATATCAGGTGCTGAATTTATTGTTATAGACATGTCCATATGTAATAGAAATAAAAACACATGAATGGGAGTGAGACACACTAAATTCAAAGAATAGTGGCTTCTGGAGTAAGGAGAATGGGATCTGGGGAGGGTCCTGAAGGGGCTTCAGTGATTATTTTCATACGATTACTCATACCTTGTAGTGGATGTGTAAATTTTTCTTTTATTATTCTTTGTACTTTTATGTACACCTGAAACATTTCGTATTAAATAATGTTTTCTGCTATTGAAAATGGTTTTCTTATAACATCCCTTTGAGGAAATTACAGCAATGACAAATTTGTAGACATATCTGTGGCAAAAACATTCTGAGATGCTCCATTAATTTTAGAAAGCTGGCATGAAACTGCTGTGGATTTCTGAAAGTGTGGATTATCATGTTTCCTAGCCATTGAGGAAATTCCCTCAGAGTGTTAAATATAAAATATCAGAAATCCAAACAACCTAGAGGTATATAACCTCTCAGAATCTAAAAGTAGATAAAAATGTAGGGGAGGGGAATAGGAGCAGATCAGTATTTTTGACTTTGAACTCTAAGCATCTTTCTATATGCCTCTAACGATTTATAGTACCACAATGTCTTCCATATTCATAAGAAAATCAAACAAAAATGCATTAGTAATGATAAAACAATCCATTCTCATTAGATCATGTCAAGGATGATTTCAGATTAGATTTTCCAAGAGACCCAAGTAAAAATTTGGTAGAAAATCTACGTGTCTAAGCCAAGATAATGAAAGCTCTCTATTTGTTCAACTTGGGGAAATGTTTCTTTTCATTATTTAATAGATGACTTTCATTTAAGAAACCAAACTCTATAACACTAACATTGTTTACCTAGTACCTCAAAAAGCAAGATTTAATAAAAACATACTAATACTAATTTAGCAGAGGTCGTCCAAGTTTGAAAGCTTGTGACTGAATCTCCAACTCAAAGGTGAGGAAAACTACAGTAAGTGAAGAAAATGTGGATTCAAAGTCTACTGGAAGAGCCATGTTATCCCCTTTTAAATAAAGGAAGAGACACAATTAAAGAAAGCTTTCAGATATGGTGTAAAGAGGTGAGAATTTGTGGTCAGAAATATCCAATTATATGCATGACTTACACAAGTCATTATAACCCTGCTTAGTTTCACTTTTCTTACTTTTAAAATGACAATAATAAGATTATTTGGAGAATCAGTGAGAAAAAATATGTGAGGTGAGGAGGAAGGTACTGGGTATTTATTCTCTGTAAAGACAGAGAGCAGGCCCTCAAGGCATTTTAGCATGTAAAAAAGACAGATATATACATGTAATTAAAAACTACTGAAGTCCAGGGCCACCACATACAGTTATACAGTGGAGCACAACACAACCCCATGTGGTACAGTTCACATACACCATGATGGGGAAAGTACAGAGCTATTTTCTTATATTGTATACTGGATAGTGTTATTGATAGATATGAACACAAGGAAAATATCATCTCCCTCATCAAAAAAGTCCCAACTCAATGGAAAAGACAGTGCAACAACATGGAACGTATATAGATCATTACAGAAGAGTGTGGGAGTGCAAAGACAAACAGTCACAGGAGAAAACTTAACACCACTGAGAATTTATGGAGACTGTGCCTCAACTGAACCTGTTATCATGAATAGTGGTTAGTAGGGAGAAGGTAGAATAGGAGCTTTCTAGGCCCATGGGTAGTAATGACTGAGGTGTAAAGACAAGAAAGAGTCTAATATCTATAGAGCTTCAAGCAGTTTGGTGTTAGATCTGACTGCTCAAAAAGCCAGATCTGACTTGTATATTGTGGTCTAGAATTACAGTTACAGATATGACCACCAGCCTTGGAATAGCCCAAATCAGTGAAGCCCTGTCTTAAGAAATAGTAAGCGTTGGCAAGGATGTGGAGGGAAGGAAACCCTTGTACACTATTGATAGCATTGTAAATTTGTGCAGTAACTATGAAAAGCAGTATAGAGTTTTCTCAAATAACTAAATGAAGAAGTACCATATGATCCAGTAATTCCATTGCTGGGTATTTACCCAAATGAAAATACTAATTCAGAAAGATATATGCATCCCTATGTTTATTGCAGCATTATTTACAATAGCCAGGTTATGGAAGCAACCTAAATGTTCATTAATTGATGAATGGATAAAGAAGATGTGGTATATATACACAATGGAATATTACTCAGCCATAAAAAAGAATGAGATCTTGCCTTTTGTCACAATATGGATAGACAAAGAGCGTATTATGCTAAGTGAAACAAGCCAAACAGAGAAAGAAAAATGCCATATGATTTCAGTGACATGTGGAATCTAAAAAACAAAACAAATAGTGGGTATTAAGGAGGGCACATATTGCATTGTTTACATATAACTGGGTATTATATGTAAACAATGAATCTTGGAACACTACATCAAAATTTAAGGATGTATTGTATGGTGACTAACATAACACAATAAAAAAATGAATAAACAACAACAACCAAAAAGAGAGAGAGAGAGAGAGAGAGAGACTCATAAACATAGAGAACAAAGTGGTGGTTGCTGAAGGGGAAAAGGGGATGGGCAAAATGAGTGAAGGGGATTAAGAGGTACAGACTTCTGACTATAAAATAAATAAGTCATGGGGATGAAAAGTACAGCCTCCCTTGTCATCAGGGAAATACAAATTAAAACTGTAATGAGAAACCACCTTACAGCAATTTTAGAATAGCTAAAATTAATAAGACAGGAAACAACAAATGTTGGCGGGGATGTGGGGAAAGGGGAACCTTCCTACACTGTTGGTGGGAATGCGAACTGGTACAGTCACTCTGGAAAACAGTATAGAGGTTCCTCAATGTGTTAAAAAATAGAGTTACTCTACGACCTAGCAATTGCACTACTGGGTATTTACCCCAAAGATACAGATGTAGTGAAACAAAGGGGCACCTACACCCCAATGTTCATAGCAATAATGTCCACAATAGCCAAACTGTGGAAGGAGCTAAGATGCCCTTCAACAGATGGATGGATAAAGAAGGTGTGGTTTATATATACAGTGGAATATTACTCAGCCATCAGAAAGGATGAATACCCACCAATTATATCAATGTGAATGAAACTGGAGGGGATAATGCTAAGTGAAATAAGTCAGTCAGAGAAAGACAATTATCATATGGTTCACTCATATTTTGAATATGAGAAATAGCACAGAGGAACATAGGGGAAGGGAGGGAAAACTGAATGGGAAGAAATTCAGAGAGGGAGACAAACCATGGGAGACTCTTGACTCTGGGAAATAAACTGAGGGTTGCTGGAGGGGAGGTGGTTGGGGGGTGTGGTAACTGGGTGATGGGCATTAAGGAGGGCATGTGATATGATGAGCTCTGGATGTTTATACACAACTGATGAATCATCGAAGACTACTCGGAAACTAATGATGTACTACTATATGTTGGCTAATTGAATTTAAATAAAAAATAAGAAAAAGTATAGCATACACTTGGGGTGAGCCTTTTGTCATATATACAGTTGTTGGATCACTATGTGGTACACCTGAAACTAATTTATATATGTCAACTACACTTCAATTAAAACTAAAAAAAATTTTTTTTAGTAAATAAATTCCTGTCTTCTATATGTACACTATCTAGGCCCTTAGATTAACCTAGAGCTTGATGTTCTACTTGGGACCATTTTTGCCTTCTATTGTGTCTTCCATTAGACTCGTCAGTCCTACTCATTACTTTCTTTTTCTTGGTTTACTAGTACTTCCTTGCATCACGTACCATTGACAATTTTCAACTTACCCCCCATCCCAATGAATTAGACCTGGTGTTTCCTTATGATGTTTTAAAACAGATAATCAGCATAGAACTCATTGTTTTTCATTTAAAATAATATTTATTTGTTTTTATTTAATTATAGTAGTGATGTGGTACATAGTAATTTATTTAAGCAATTTGATATTGTTAAAATTTTTTGTTTTTTCAGTATTTACTATCATAAATTATATGAGGTGAACAATCTTACATGAACCTCTGTGACTTTAAACACTATAATGTTTAACATCTGTGATTTTTCTCCTGTGAATACTTTTATAGAAGTATAATTGTTGAGCAAAAAAAGTGTATTTTAAAAAAATTTTAACATAATGCCAAATTGCTCTCCATAAAAGTTGTTCCAGTTTATCTTCCCACCGTCATGTGGGGCAAGTGCATATTTCTCCATCCTCCTAGTTATTTTCAATCCTCTCTGCCAGGCTTAGTCTGTAAAGTGGCCCCATATCTTGCTTGGGCATGTGTAGTCAGAATACAGAAGTTCCTGTGAGATGACTAGAGAATAGATATTCTTATCCTGATTAGAAGAAATACATTCATTTATTGACAAGTTAAGCAAGCTGTGGAACTTCTACAGTAGCAAGCAGTCAGAGGCAAATTCCTGGTGCTCCTTATCCTACATCAGTATTTGTTTGCTCCATGCAAACAGGAGGCATGGCTTCTTTTCCCTACGTTTTTATTAATCGGGAGATTTGATGTAAAAACATTCTAGATTTATGGCTCTTATAGAAAAAAATAGAATATCTGGAAACAGTATTCTCACCAGGTACAACCAACTAGAGCTAAGAAATGCTGCCCCCTTCAGACAGGGCAGGTACTAGTCCATCTACCTGGCTTCACTCACTGATGTTACCTGCCTTACCCCTGTCAGCATGTGAATTTGAAACTCTACCCTAATTACTATTTCTTTACAGAAATAACAGTAGAATTCTCTTGAAACAGAATTACAAGAGAGATTTAGATGTACTGAAGATCAAACCATGACCTCTGAAATATATCAACAACAGTAGGGCTTCGGAGTTGGGGCATATTAGACAGTTCTATATTATAAAGAGATTTTACCATAATCTGTTTACATAAATACATACAGGATTCCTATATGAAATACGCATAGCAACAAATATAATTGCTAATCTATTATTAGAAATATATGTAATAATGGACTTCAAATAAGAAATACTAGAATTTTGTTCACACATACTTTCCAATTTAGTTCAGACTCAAACTGCAATAAGCTTACTTGGAAAAATAATAGCCAATTAAAAATTTTAAATATCTAGCCCGTGATCTGAGGACAGAATTATATTCATTTCATTAAGTTCAAAAGTGTAATTAGACATATATCTGTGCATGGTGTCAGAATTCTGCAGGCAGTTAGTTATGCAAGACCATGCAGGAATTAAAGCCTGTGAAATAGGTGTTCTGAAGTCTTTTCAGTTGCAACATAAATATAATCATGCAGAGTAAAGATGGCAAAACCCTCAGGAGAAAACTGAACAAATGATAGGAGTATAAGCACATACCTTTGTTAAAAGAAATAGGCCTGAGGTTTTATTTTAGTAAATCTTAGTTAAACGTATCAAGAGGATTTATGCTAAGGTTTGCAAGTAATACAGAGTTACTTTAAAGCACAAGGCATGGGTCTTAAGATGTCCTATATAAAGTGATTTATATGATAAGTAAGAAAGAGAATGTTTTAAAGGTTTGTTTTATTTCAGTGACTGCTGAGATAAAAATAAATTCCTTCTTCACCGAAGCATCTTTTGCCCTGTACTATACATATACAGTAGCAAAAAGATTAAATGAATAAAGAATTTAGAAGTGTACTAATCTTGTTAACTTAAAACACAAGAGTGCCTACTATTCCAGCTTTCCAGATCTTAGTAACTACTTTAGTTTTTTTTCCTTAAGTATTTATCAAGGAGAATTTCAAACATATACACAAACAGAGTAGTGTAAGGAATCTCCATGTACCCATCATGCAGCCTTAATAACCATCATGTGTTGGCCAATACTGCCATACCCACCACCCCAACCACCTTGCCACTTTTGAATTAATTTAAAGCAAATCCCAGATATCATACCATTCTATCCATAAATGTTTCAGTATATGTCTTAGAAAGATGTCTTTTTTTCCTTAAACATAACCACACTACCATGATCACACCCAAAAAACAAAATAATTCCTCAATATTGTCAAATTTCTTATTAGCATTCTAACTTCTAATTGTCTCATAAATGTCATAATTCTTATAACTTATTTGTTTTAAGTCAGGCTCGAAATAAGGTACTTACATTGTATTAACATATAATGTATTATTTGTTTCAGGGGTACAGGTCTGTGAATCATCAGTCTTACACAATTCACAGCACTCCCCATAGCACATACCCTCCCCAATGTCATCACTCAGTCACCCCATCCCTTCCACCCCCCTCCCCTCCAGCAAGGGTACTTACATTGTAATTATTACTTTGTCTTTTATGCTGCTTTATATTGTTAGGTTCCTTCTCTATCTCTTTTTTCTTGAAATTTATTCATAAAACAAATTAGGTTTTAAAATAAACTATAACTATAGAAAATAAAATTTAAACTTGGTTTTTGTTTTTCAAAAAATTAATATATAATTAAAATGGGGAGAAAGGGAATCAATGTATGGTAGAACTGTTTATAAATGAGTATATGGGTGTGTGAGATTCAGCATCCTTTTAAGGAATATTTGGCAACAATGTGATCTCTCATTGACTCTTGCAGGCATTCATGTATTTACTCTTCCTTCCATCCATCCATCCAACAGCACTCTCTGAACACTAAATGCCAACACTCCTATAGTGGGTACGGCCTACCAATAAGACACTACTTCCTGCCCTCGAGCTGCTCATAGTCAGAACTATAAACAAATACAGTGTGACAGGCTCTCCAGTTATTTCTGCAGTCCAATTACACAACGAAAAAAAAAGAATTGCCTCTTCATGATGGATTTCTAAATCTGTACTTGATTTCTGAGTCCCCCAACGATTTGGGTCAATGTAGACATCCTATGCCTTGAAGATTATTTCCAGCTCAGCACTTCTAACACAGAAACAACAATACCCTCTTATTACACAACTTCTGTTCTTCAGAAGGCACTGATTTCAGGCCACTATGCACCAGCACACATTATCGCCTTCATCAACTAACTTCATATTTGTAGAGCTTCTATTGAGACCCAGTTCATTGTGCACCACGTAGAAAGGACCAGCTGCTGCACGAGGTGAGCATGTGCAGGCATATACCCGGACAGTGCTTATGTGACCCAGCCATGCATCAGTAGATACTCCTCCATACTCTTAGAACACAAAGTTGGCTTTACAGCAGTGATTTCTTCACTAAAAAATGAAAGGACTTTTCTCTCTTCGGTCTAGCTGAGAGCTTCATATAATCCTTTTTAATACCCACAGGAAATTTTGATGCGTCCTTGTCAGGTCAGGAAAGCCCTACAGCCAGGTCCCCTCTCAAATTTGGTAGGACTTCATCTTGCCCAGATTTCTGTGTCACTCCTATCCAGGCAGTCTACAGTCCGCCTCTGCTTAAGCATACTAATCTCTCTCAGTGGATCCAAAGACCTGTAGTGTACTCCTCTGGAGTTGCTGCCATCCTTAAACATCCTATGTCTACTGATATCCAAGCTATCCTTCTTAGGAGATGGTGGAAATCTCTAGTAAGTACATCTGAAATATGTGACTCTGGGAACTGTGTAAAAGAAGGCTAAGCTCAAATGAAAGATGGGATCCCAGGTGATTCAACAGGGAGGAGCAGATACAGGCAGTCAGGAGTCAGTATGGAAGCTGGAGGAATGTGCTGGGCTAGTAAATTAGCTATCCTACAGAAAGCCAGTCTTTCTCTTACACTACACATCCAATTAATTGTAAATCCTGTGGGCTCCTCCTCCAGAACATTTCTAGAATCTGACTCCTCCTCCTCCCTCCTACTGTACACCACAGCTCCAGCCATCATCATCTCTTACCTAGATCAAAGCCATGGCCTTCTTACTGGTCTCTCTACTTCCTCACCAGACCCCATCCCTCCTCAGGACCTTTGCATTTGCAGTTTCCTCTGCCTGAAGTTCTTCCCCTAGGTGCCCTTGGTGCTCACACTTCACCTCTTTCAGGTCCTTGTTCCAATATTACTTTGTTAATGAAGCCTTCCTCCAACCCCCATGCTTAGAAATATCACACACTCACTCACATCCAATTCTCCCTATTAACTTCCCTAGCTAATTTTTCTTCACTTTGTTAGACACTATTTTTTTTCTTTAGCAGTTTGCTTGTTTTCTGTTTCCCATCTTCTTTCTAGAAGGTTAGTTAGCTTTATGAGGATGTGAATTTTGTCTTTTTGTTCACCACTGTGTTCTTAGTACCTAAAAGTACCCGGCACATAGTAGGTGCTTGGTAAACATCGAATGAATCAATGACTCAATCAATGACTTCCTCTCTCAAAGAATTGGAAGACTTCTGTGTGACACTAAGACATAGCTCTTGTCTTTGAGACACCAAAACGCAGTGATACTTTAATGGTGATAACAAAGGTATATCTCATACAGTAATGAACTGTGCTGGGAAATGTTAAGTGTGTGGGGAGGTCCTTAGTAAATCAGGACAAAAATCAGCTAGAATTCTTAGTTGTGCTAAGGACGCTTAGAGTAATAAGGAGAAAATGCTGGAGAGGAAAGAAACATGGTTATATGCCATTTGCAGTTTTTTTAGGTTTAAACCTAGTGACCTGTCTAGACTGAAGTAGTACTCGGACCTCAGAGCAGCAGCATCTGGCAGGACAACCCAGATTTTCTTATGGGCATGCCAAGGTTCAGCCAGGACATGTGGGCAGCCTGGATGGGCTTATTAGCCTATGCCCCCTTAAATGATTATTTTTCACATATTTATTCAACATTCGTTTAATGAGCATGTGGAAAAAAATACTTTTATTTAATAAAAACTGCAACCTTTTTATTCAAATTCTATATGGACTGTTATTTATTTTATTCCTTGATATACCACTATATTTTAACATATTTGGAATTCTTCACGTCATAGTTTTTCTAACACTCATAACTAGATAATGTTAGTCATCTAATTCACTGAAAATAAACTTCACTTACATGGGTATGTTCAAAATATATTTGTTTTCTTTTCTTTTGGACTTCATGTTGACAAAATATTTCCTACTTTTCTCTCTTTGACTTTAATTTTAACATCTCTTTCTTCAAATGAGACAACTTTGGAGAGACATAATAAAGGACATAAAGTTGAGTGGATAAAATCAGTAATTTGTTCCTAGGGAACCTCACCAGCACATGCTTTATTCAGTTTCTGCTTCAGCTGACTGCAACTTCTGAGTAAGGAACTGTCAAACTGGCAGGTTGTAGGATATTAGATGCAAGTCTGTGATTCCAAAATCCACATCAGACATCGGTTGTATGGAGGGGGAAGCATCTTCTTTTGTTTTTGAAAAGTACAGTTTTCCAACTGGTGCTCGACCAATTAGCACCTTGCCATTTTTTTTTAAGTTGTGGCATTTAGAAATGTGAGTTAGCCAGCTTTGTGTCCAGTCATCTCATGGAGAAGACTGGGCATTCTGAACAGTCCTGTCTATTTTTCCATTCTGCCTGCTGTGGGCACTGCTACGCAATGTAGACTGGCAGTTCAGGACTGTAATTTGTCAGGGTAGAAGAAGGAGCAAGAGAAGGTCTCTCTCTTCCAGTGTTAAACTCTGCTGTGATCACCCATGTCACCATGCTCCTGTGAACCAGTATTTATAGCTCTTCACTTAATACACACCTCTCTCCCCACCTACCACACACACACCCACACACACACACACATATATTTTCCCTGTGATAGGTTTCCAGTTCTCACTAAAGGATGTTCCAAGAACAAACCCTTTGTTCAGATGCCCTCATCCTCCAGGTAAATTTTCTTTCACAATTTTCTAGGATCTTCTTTTGGCAATTGACCTCTATCAGGGATACTTCTTGGAAGTGAAACACTGAACCTCAAAACAGAAGGCATCAGAATCTTAACTCCTCTCCTCCAAGGAGGCCCTTTGGCCCCCATGCAAGTTTTCCCTGCTCCCTCCCCATGGGTATTTGATTTTCACAGCCAAGATGGATGGGAACACAGGGCCTCTGCCAGGCAAGCAAATGTCCAGTTACGCTCTTCCCCAGGACTGTATCACTGGCCTTACAGGTCCAGACATAAGAGGTGTTGTTTAAAGATATTTCTCCACTGCACGTCTTGGTGTATCTCTGCACTGAAGTGATGTCAAAAAACAAATGACTAAATGACCAAGCAAATTCTCTGAGCTCTGAACATGTATGGATTTAATGTTGAAAATTCCTACTGAATTAAACTGTTTATTATTGCATGCTCCTTGGTATATCTGGGTTATTTTTTAAGATCTTATTTATATATTTGAGAGAGATAGCAAAAGAGAGCATGGTCAGGGTGGGAAGGGTGTGGGAAGAAGCAGGCACCCCGCTGAGCAGGGAGCCAGGTGTGAGTCTCAATCCCAGGACCCTGGGATCATGACCCGACCCGAAGGCAGACACTTAAGTGACTAAGCCACACAGGCACCCTTCAACCATCTATTAATAAAGAATTTTTGACAGAGCAAGAAGAACTTGAGTTTAGGTATGGCCAGTTGTTGCCCATCTTAAATGGGGCAGAAAATCTATTATGCTAATATGCATTTGTATTAGACAGATTTTTTTTAGTAAATTGTTCGTGAATTAAGTGGGTTTTAATTGGGGAGTGTGAGTGATATCCAGTGTGATTGATCTTATTAAAAGGATAAATCTTTCATGCATGAAGTTTTAATATTTCAACCATGAGATCAGCACTCTTACATTGCAAATCTCATTTAAATTGTTTGCCAAAGGCTTGAATTAAAAACAATTTATGATAATATAAAGTCATCGTGGCCAAAAAGCAATGACAGATAACTTTTAGTGAGCTTCAGAATAATTATTCATTTAACAAAATGGTTTCCAAGTCAAATTTGATACATCTGTGAAAGAAAATGCTTAGTGATGTGCTAATTACCTTAGGTGGTTTATTACTTTTAAAAAGTGTTAAAATTAGTTATATCTAGAGAAGGAACTCCAATTCTTTTGTTGCAATGAATAATGCAAAGGTTTGTTTAAATTCATGCAGTCCTATTTATAAAAGAACACCTGGGTAGCTTTATTTTGAGCTTAGAACAAAACATAAAATTGTTGAGAACGTGATATTTAAATGTACTCATTTACATTCTTAGGCAGATCAGCAGTGGTAAAATAGCCTTGCTGAGAATATAGAAATCTAGATCAATGATGCCGTAACAACCAGTAGCCTTCAATGGGAGGAAAAGAGGAGAACGTTAAGATTATCAGGAGGCAGGTACTGATCCTGTCTCCCTTGTGGAAGGAAAAAGGGCCCTTAGTGAATGCAGAGAGAGAACTGCTGGCAGCAGGGACTCTACTTTTTTTCTGTTCTTGTCTCTTGCCTTCCTTTCACCCACTCCTGGCTCAAACGTGTCCTTTCCTGCACCCCTCCCTCTCCCACACACCCACACGTGCACATACACACACCCCAATAGCTCTGTTGAAATCTCCCCAAATTCTCTTCCCACCTTTTTTGGAGACAAGTGGTTTCATGGGCTGTGACCAGCCACAGAATACCGCATACCCTGAGCTGAATCAGGGGTGGGGGAGCCGGGCAGCTGCCTGGAGCACCGAGACCCATAATAGGAAAGAGATGGGTCACCACAGGAATAACTCTGACACATGTCCACATATGACTCCTTAACCTGCACGATGTGATTTGGTCCTGCTCCCAGGGTGGAAGAGAGACTCCTCAAATGAAAAGTGGAAACCAAGATAAAAATCTTCACCAGAACATTCCAACCTCTGTTAAATAATTTCTCCATGTACATGATAATTTGTATATTCAGAGTAGGTCATCAAAGTGAGACTAGCTACCCAATAGCCTCTGATGTCAGCTCTCATCAGAAGCTGAATACTGCTGTTTACCAGTACTAAGTCTTAGTACCCACATCCATATACATTTCTACTGTTGTGATAGGATACAAATGCTGAACACTACCCCGGTATGTGTGGTAGAAAGGCCATAGAAGTAAAGGGTTTATCCAAATGAGTGAAAATGGTGGTAACTTCAAGGCACATCAGTCCTTCGTTATGTACATAGTACTTTTATTAATAGAAAATCACTCCCTCCACTCCTTAACTGAATACATTTTGAACGAATATTGAATAAATATAAGGTTGAAGGAAGACCAAATCACTAGTCAGTATAGAGGCCAATGGCATAAGTCAGAAACTAGGCTGGAAAGTAAGGCCGTGATACCTGAGTGACTGACAAAACCACCCATCTTTGCTGGCTCCCACCTACTGTCTTGGTCTTCCAGGCTGGTGGCTACTCTCAAGCAATCTGAGGTCACAGCAATCTGGCCTCCCCCAAACTCTCTTTCCACAACACTTGGACTACTAGCGTCAAGTCCAGGCCTGAAAGAGAGTTGCTGAAGGAGGTCATGCTGGCTTGACTACCATCTTTGTCCTGGCACCATCACCTTTTTCCCATGGCACCCTCATTCAAGGTTGGGGAATCAGGCCCATTTCCCTCTTCCCACACTTCAGCAGATGGCCCACCTTTCCCCTACTCCTACGATCTTTTCCACCACCAGCCTTCCTGTTTCCTGGAAATATTCATCTTCTCTCCCCATTCAGCCTGCCACTTCCCCACAGTGTACACTGAGCAGATTCATCCTTGGGTTTCATTTTGAACTTCTCTCTACTGTGTCCTTGGAGTGCTATCATGGAAGCCCACCATGGAAGTGAGAGTAGTGAATTGGCAGTAAACATTGACAGAAACCCATCTCTTGCTTTCTCAAACACATCCAGCCCTTACAGGGGACAGAATCTCACATTGCCCCTCTACATGTTTGCCCTCTGTCTGCATCCCATATGGGCACTTCCCTGCCCAGAATATTATTAGATTCTACTCACCAGAGATAGGAGATTGAAATCCACATAGGAAGAGTCATTAGTACCCTTCTCGGTCACTAAGGGAGCAATAATTTTTAACATGGTAACAACAACCACATTTCTACCTCTAAAAATCCCCAGAAGTAAACCCCCCTTCTGACAGTTCACTGCCCTCATTCAAAGCCTCACCAAAATTGAACCTATATACTGATTTGTTGTATATAGTACTTAGATTTATCCCAAGAGACCATAAAAGATTTCAAGCTTATATTATAATGAAGGTTGAATAATTTTTAATTAATAAAACCTTTACAGAATAATTTTTAACTAACACTCATGAGAGTCAGACACTACTTATAATGATAAATTATCATTTAAAATGCAAAGTGTGCAGACATACTAGGGAATAACCACATTAATTACTCACTACAGCCATTAAAATGTTTCCTAGAGAAGCTTCATGCAGTCTCCACCACCTGGGATGCCCTTCTGCTTGCTCCCTGATAATTTAGGCCTATTGTTTCCTTCAAGAGCCAACTTCAGTCTCACTTTGTCCAAGAAACCTCTTCCAGCCCCACTAGCACATAAATGCATACAGGTCACTTTGTGATTAAGTTCTTTTAGGTTTAACACTCTCTCTTCTCTTTTATTTTCTTTTCAGAGCTTACTAAAACAGCTTAAATACAAAAGACAAAATACCCCACAGAGTGCAAGATACCATACCCACAAAAACTGATGGGCCAATGGATAAATGACCAAGAAAGTCACTTTATCAGTTAATCAATCAATGCATAAAGCCATAAATTTGGAACCCTGAAAGTCATACACTGAAGCTAAGTTTACCAAGTAGTATTATCCTTGCCTAAAAAGTATAGATTCAGATTGGAAGTAATGAGATAGGAGCTCAAGCTGTGTTTGGCCATTTAACCAAACATTAGACAACTTATTTTACATGCCTTAGAAATCATTTTCCTCATTTTTTTAAAGCACAATACTAAATTAAATGAGAGAATGAATGAGCAAAGATCTCATAAGTGATGTAAGTGTTAGTAATCACCAGTATTATTTAAATGAAGAAAAAGGAAATTAGGCACAGGAAAAATCTGTGCAGTAAGCTTGGTCTAGAGAAACTAAAGCATGCACTTAGAAATATAATATTTGAACCAAACAAAGGTATTGTTTTTCCTTAATATTCAGCATATTTATATTCTCTAGCTTATTATTTTGTAATTGATAGCAAAGCTATAAATGGTTTTGGGGATTGTTGCATATCTCACCTTATTTCTGTGCTGCAGAGTAACATAATCAAGTGGAAATAGAGAAAATTTTTTGTCAAAGATTTCTCTCTGTAGGCAAGATGCTCCTTTTTTCTAAGTATCTTTTAGCTGCTGACTGTTTTACGACAATTGGTATAAATATAAAAATGGTAAACAGTGTTTATTGTTTGCACACAAGTGAGTCTGAATTGGGGGCTTTTACTGCCAGTCATTCCCAATGCAATCTCAAGAATGTAATAGGCAATCAGACAGTGATTTATCTGACCCATTATTGAGAAAGAACCAAGAAAAATCTAAACATCATTTGGCTCACTCATGTGCACACTGCAAATGCAAAACAGTGAATTATCTGAGCCTTTGTCATGATTTTCTATGCTATAAACATATTTAGTATTTGAAAATTTGTCTTTATTGCTGCCCTTAATTTTTCTTTGTTCAATCATGGAAAGATATACAGGAGGAAAGTAAATGTAATGGAGTTTCCTAAAGGAAAGATATCTAAAAAATCAAGCCAGTGGCTGCATTAGAAAATTAATTTTATAGGCTTTCTGGGGGTGAGGTGTATTGTTGCAATGTCATGACCAAATTCCAGCTAGGGTAATTATTTCAGTCTATTCTGCCTGCAGGAAATACCTCCTGTGGTCTGGCCACTGGACTCTAACATATCACTGAAACTGTTGGGGAGGTGGTCTGCTAAGCAGCTGTCACATGGTTACATTTCGAGAGAAAATGAAGCAAGCTTGTATATCTAGTGGGTTTTAAGTCCCAAAACAAAGTCCGAATCACACAGTATGCTTTTAGTTACATATCTCTGATGATCAATTATGAAGTTCATTTGAAAAAACAGTGCAGTGTTACACCATGTGAAAAAAAATCCACAAATGAATTGCTTTACTAGTTAGTTTAGTAACTAATTAGCAGCTGCTTTTGTGCCTGTCTCACAGCTTCGTAGCCTGGTGAGCAAAATGAACATATCCAAACAATGGCACAAATGAAGTTATAAACTGCACATGGAGAGAAGTGTTACAAAGGAAAGGAGCAGGGTTCAGTGAGAGCATATGGGCCAAGGAGGCTGACCAGGGCTGGACGATCAGAGGAAACTTGAGTTGAGACTGGAGGGTGAGAGGCAGTGGGGCCAACTGGTTGTTGAAAAGGGAGATGGAAAACAGTAGGTGTAAAATCTCCCCAGTGAGAGAGAACACAGCACATTGAAGGAAGCAGAAAGAAGGCTCTGGGCACTGAATGCAGAGGTGAGGTAAGGAGGGAGAGAAGAGCCAACCATCCCAGACCTTGCAAGGCTGAGCGTATGCCTAGAAAGTGTTACCCGAGTTTTAATAGGAAAGATTACCATTACAAATAAAATTAATTTTATAGAATTCAGATACTGCTCCATTCCATTTCCACCATATTTATTACCTTTATTTTTTAAATAAAAATAATTAAAGATTGGGCACTACCTTAGGTACTTTAATACATCATTTTGTTTTCTTCTCACAGCAAACAACAAGGCAGACATTTTTCTAATTTGGGTACTGAAGGAACAAACTTTGTAACTTGGCTGAGGTTCACAAATAATATGTGGCAAAGGAATAATTCACACCTTAGCTGGCCTGACTCCAGAGTCTTTCTATTGATCTCTCTGCCCACATTTGTTCTCTGCCCCAGAATACTGAAGTAGTGTGTGAAACTATTTAGTCATAGTTTCAAGGAAACATTAGAGTCTCCCTTCAGATCAGCGATGGGTTGTTAATGCTGCAGTTTTAATCTTATGGTTTTCAGTGTGCATATTTAAGGCCTTAATTGTGTAGTTTTCTAGCTACGTGAAGAGGAAAAGAGGCAACTTTTAGTGTGCAGCATCTTATATGAACCTAAAACTGACCAGAGATATATGTATATCAAATTACGACAATGCACACTTTAAATATCTTACTGTTTTGTTACTTAAACATCAGTAATAAATGAGAATTAGGCAGAAAAAGAGATTGGAACACTTTGTAACAAAACTCTGCAATAGCACTAAATGTAGATTTGGAAAGTCCAACCATAGCTTCATGCACAGAAGCCAAACCTGATCCTCTCTGTAACTGCAAATGATTTGACCACCTTCATTCTTTGTAGACCATAGCCAACTGCAAGGCCCATATGGTGAAAGAAAACTGAATAATAATCTAAAATAATTGTTTTTTCAAAATAATAGCCATTGTATTTATTTTATTCAGAAATTCTGTCTTTCTTTTGGAAAGATTTTTTATTTATTTGAAAGACAGGACACAAGCCAGGGGAGGGACAGAGGGAGAAGGGGATAGACAAGCAAACTCCCTGCTGAGCAGGGAGCCCAACATGGGGTTCCATCCCAGGACCCTGAGATCATGACCTGAGCTGAAGCCAGATGCTTAACCGACTGAGCCACCCAAAAACTCTGTCCTTTTAATAGTTCTCTTTTTTCAGAGGTCTCCGGATTATTATAAGATTCAGTCAAGAGTCAGTTTCTTTCCAGGGCAAAATGATCTGGTCCTACTTCTGAACTTTCTTCCAAATGAAAGAACCATACTTAGTCATGCCAGTAGATGAACTAAATAAAGAATATGTTCATGGTGTTGATATTGAAGCAAAGCATGTGGGGATTTGTTTAAAAGTGTTGACTGCTATCACAGATAAAATCTGAAATCTCGGTGTTTTGACTCAGTGTCTTGCTCTCAAAATTCTAACAGTCTCATGGGGTGGGCTATGTTCCATGCATCATTCAGAAAGTCAGGCTGACGGAGGTTATGCCATCTTCAACATGTGCTTCCCAAGGTCGTCCTGGATGTAATATCCAACTGCAATGGGAAAAAAGGAGGAAAATGGAGGATCAGGTGGGTTTTTGTGGACCAGGCTTGGGAGTGGGCTTTCTGCCACATTCTCTTAACCAGAATTCAATCACACGGCCATACCTAACTGTAGGGGAGAATGAAACATGTGCTCTCACTATGTGCCACAGAGGAAAGGGAAACAAGAAACCAGTCGTTAGTCTCGGTCACCAGAAGGATTTAGAAGAATTCTTTCTTTTCTGAAATTTCTATTCCATCTGATAATTTGGGATATGAGGAAATATAATTCATGCCTTGATATTAAAGCCAGTTTTATATATCTTTGAAGACTCCTCTTATTCTTTCACCCCCCAAATCTGATGAACACTCCACATTTCTCCTAATTTTCCCTTTGACAAGGAGCTTATTAAGAACACATCTTCTCAGATAAAGATCCGAACCAACACTACTGCTCTCCGTTGTTCAATTTCCAGTTTCCTCCACTATAAAACAAGTATAACATTTAATTAAACATTTATTAAGCATTTTTAATGTACCATGATTCAAAGCTAAAGCAGGCACTGTATTGCGGAAAAGACAATGGCAACAGTGTTATGTTAGAGGCAAATAAAATTGCTTAAGGTATTTGTACATACCCACAATGGAGCTGAGCACACATTATGGCAGCCAGTAATTCTTAGTAATTTCCCCACTTCCAACTCTCAGATTCTCAACTCTTCACCAGTCCTTCATTCTTCCATATATAGTCCCAGAGGAGGGTCTATTATTTTAGAAAGACCTTGCAGGTTCCTATTCTAACTTTGGAAGCTGGGCCAGCTTAAGTCCTGGCAGAAACTGATGCAGAGCTGGTAGCCGTGAGGTTCTGTCCTCAGGCTCTTCTTGCTTTTGCCTCTGTTCTAACTTGTTCCTTTGATCCCCAGTCAGCAGGCCCATATCTCTTAAGTGGCTTCCTTCTGTTTGGTGCCTATCTCATAATATCAGTACCAGGACTCCCCTAAGTTAGCTGTGACCCCCTTCAGGACCTCAGAGTAATGTAGAGAAGACACAGACTAGTCTCAATTGTAGAATCTTGAGAAAATCAACTGACCTCATTATGCTCACTGTCCTAAGAGAAGTAATTGATTGCAATGTCTAGAAGAAGGGTCAGCAAACATTTTTCTGTAAAAAAGCACGTAGTCAACATTTTCTGCTTTGCAGGTCACAAACAGTCTCTGTCTCATATTGCTTATTTGTTTTCCTTTGATCATTTAAAAATGTAAAAGCCCTGCTTAATTCAGGGCCATGCAGGTGACAGACTGGATTTGGCCTGCAGGTTTGCTGACCCTGGATCTAGAGTGGCATTTGTTCAATATGGTGGTATCTAGCCATGTGTAACTATTTAAATATAAAATTAGATTATTTTAAATTGTTTAACATTCTACTAGTTGTATTAGTTCAATAGGCATATTTCAAGTACTCAAAAGCTACATGTAGCTATTGGCTACTTTATTGGACAACAAAGCTATTGAATACTTCCTTCATCATAGAAAATTCAATTGGACAGCACTTATCTACAGCCTGGCTCAAACTAATAAGTTTTTCACAGTGTTTTGTTTAGACTAATCCCCTCTCCACATTCTAATCCCCTCAACGCATCTATTCCATTTTCCTCCCAGTTAACTCACCCCCCATCGCCATAATCATCTACATGATTTCCTTATGAGCAGTGGGGGCTGTAATCAGGAGAAATGAAACAGCAATCTGGCAAACTTGAATTTTACCACAGGTTATTTGTTTTATAATGATCTTGGCTTTTAATAGAAATGAGACAATCAGGCTTTGAAACCTCTCTTCTAGATCAGAGCCTTGCACCTATTGGTGTTATCTGTACCCTTCCCAATTTCTAGCATCCATCTATAAGGCCAACACCAAGATGCTTTTGATCCCCCCAGCAAATGGAGGGAGAGGGTGAGGAATCCTAATTCTGACAGTCTACCTGTATCCCAATGACAAGGGAGAATGGAAACAGGGAAAGTGGGATGTCAGAAAAAACACTATCCCTCCCAGAGGCAACACCGAGAGTGCAAAGGGGGATTGGGAGACAGACAAACTAAGGAGAGCAGTTTAAGGGGAGATTGAGCCAGCTCCTACTAGTTCATGATATCCAGTTGTTAAATGTTCAGGAATTCTTTGAGCTGTGGTTAAATAGCCATTATTTAAAGAGAAATTATATAAACTTATAATTAGGTAAATTATATTAAAAACAAAGGGAATAAATGTGTAAACTCATCTCTTCCTAACTAGTTTACTACATTTCACTATCATCTATGTTCTTGAGATTATGTATGTCTATTACATATGTGTGATAGAAATATTATATAATAGTTTGTTGTTGCACATCCCAACTCCATGTCCAAGAATGTCGTGTTGGTAGTTTAAAATTGGCCATGGTGTGAGTACTTAGACTGAGAAAGAAGGCAAATACTATAATCCGAATTGTTTGTCTCTTTGTTTTTAACCCAGAGTGAGTTGTTAAACACGTATCAGGCTACCATGCTCCCCCACAAAGCCAAAAGAGAGAGAGAGAGAGAGAGAGAGAGAGAGAGGGGAGAAGGAGGAGGAAGAGGAGGAGGAGGAAGAGGAGGAGGAAGGAGAGAAGGAGGAGAGGAAGAAAATGCAGAATATTAGTGAGATATGAGATACCCTCAAGGAAGGGCAGAGGAAAGGAATTCAGAACAAGAAATTAGAAAATTTCTGCTAACTACAGACCTCTGCTCCTGAAGCTGAGTGCTGATTAGAATTCACTCAATTCTAAAGAAACATCCCCCCAGTTAGAATTTCCCCTACACCTTGAACCAGTCTGCCTCGGTGCTTTGCAGCCAGGATACCTGTTGCCAGTCCTGCTTATTGCCAAACACCTGTCTTATGGGGCCTCTGTCAATTACTTGCCATTTTGACCTTCTCTGATTTTCTACCCCATCATTACTTAGACGTTATAGGTTATGGATCCTGTTCTAGTCATAGCTGATAACGTTTGCTTCTCTCCCATCTTTTTTTCCTCTGGATTAATCTCATCCTTTCAGGTTTTCTTTCTGATAATAAATTCTTACTGTTGCTATGGTCGTAGGCACCTGTCATGCTGCACTCACTGGCCCTAGCTTAACCTGACAATCTGGCCACCTGACCCTAACCTTTCCTGATCTGGACAGTCCTTTTGAGGCCCTTTCCAGGATTTTTCCATGATCACATGGGTATGGGTACCAAACCATTAACGTAGCTTCTGTAGAAGACAGAGGAAGGCTGTCCTCAATATCAAACTCTGAATAGCATCTTAGCACAAGATTAACTTTTATGCTACAGTCAAGTTTGGAAAAAATATTTTTATAGAAATAGAGTGGCATTTTCAAGGAGCTTAGAAGAATTAACTGTTATAAGTTTTAAACAACCTAGTCTAAGTATAGTTATGGATAATGGAAATGTACATATGTTTTATATTAAAGGCAGTTCACAGATCAAATAATGAAATAAGGAAAGTGATGCATAATACAGAAGCCAACAGACACAAACTCATTTAACCCTTGACACAAATTATGAAGCATCATTCTTTTTTTTTTTTTTGTAACCTGATCTGTACATTCTCGTGGATCAAGGGAGATTAGCCACGTTGCTGGAGTGAGGATTTTGGTGTCCTCATTGTGAAGAAAACTGCAGAAGCAGAGCATATCACTTACATGTAATTAAAATGATTAAATTGAGAAGCCCTTGGACTGAAAAAGGAAAACCATGTAATATAAGAAGTCACTATTCTAAACAAGACAATCCAAGCATTAGTCAAAATTGTTGAGAAAAGTGAGGAAAATTTTAGGGTGCAGTTATAAATAATTCAAGTATAAGAAATAATTCAGAAACAGTTTGCAGTAGCAGCTTGTTGATGAGAAGGTAATATTGGGCTAAAAGTTTTATTATTTTTCCCTGCTTGTGATTTAAAGAATTGACTTTTATCCCCATTATTTTTCTTACTTTTAAATTATTTATAAAATAATAAATTAGCTAAGTAAAAATATATTTTTATGTCCTCTTTCAAATTCTTTGTATAGAACAGCTACTTGGGAATTTTTCAAGGGATACTTTTTGTTTCTAAACACTTAAAACCTCCTCTTGTGTGACAGAAGCAATAATTTACTGTATATAATACCTTGCATTAGGCAAGAAACTAAGGAAATATTTCATAGCTTCAACCTTGACATACTGAAGGCACAGTCATAGAAAGATAAAAGGAGCATTGCACTAGCCTTAGGTATTTAAGTTTTAGAAAGCATTTGTCTTGTATGTCTATACCTACCAGGCGATGCTGCTGTGTATAAATACTGGTTTGGGCCATAACATTGAACAAGCCACCATTATGATTACATGTAACTGCTTATAATTTTATTCATTGATGAGATTATTAATTGAGATTCAGCATTATTTTTATTCTCGTTGGGTTCCTTTTCCCATTGGAAATGGCTTCCAGTGAGCAGATATTTGATGCTTTATAGTGTATTTGTCCTTATTTTATTGTATTTATTTTTTTAAAGATTTTATTAATTTATTTGACAGAGATCACAAGTAGGCAGAGAGAGAGGGGGAGCAGGCTCCCTGCTGAGCAGAGAGCCCGATGGGGACTCAATCCCAGGATCCTGAGATCATGACCTGAGCTGAAGGCAGAGGCTTAACCCACTGAGCCACCCAGGTGCCCTGTCCTTATTTTAAAATAATCTCTTGTGAGACATCTGTGTGTCTGTTAAGCATCTGCCTTCAACTCAGGTCATGATCCTGGGGTCCTGAGTGGAGTCAGGCTCCCTACTCAGTGGGGAGCCTGTTTCTCCTTCTCCCTCTGCTGCTCCCCATTTATGGTCTCTTGCTCTCTCTTGCTTGCTCTCTCTCACTTTCTAGCACTCGCTCAAATAAATAAAATCTTTAAAAAATAACCCCTCCATATGTTCTATTTCTACCTCTGTAAGAAGTGCTTTATCTAAACAGTAGCCTCATGGACAAGCCCCCGACTGCCTTCAGTCTGGTATATTCAGTACACTTTTTCCTCCTGATCTGCAGATGCATGTACAAGTACATGAACATTCCCTCCAAACAGTATATATCCTTACAAATACCTGGTAGTAAGAATAGCCTTGAGTTTAAGCTTCAAGATAAAAATTAATGCCCTGTATTGCTATATTGACCCATAAAGATGGCATGTGAGAAAGTACAGTGCCCACTGGAAATTAAAATTTAATGTGAGTCTCTCTATATTCTATCTGTATTCTAAAATTTATACTTTTGTCCTACATTTTTGGTAGTCAATAATATTAATCAGGGCGCCTGGGTGGCTCAGTGGGTTAAAGCCTCTGCTTTCGGCTCAGGTCATGATCCCAGGGTCCTGGGATCGAGGCCCGCATCGGGCTCTCTGCTCAGCAGGGAGCCTGCTTCCTCCTCTCTCCTCTCTCTCTGCCTGCCTCTCTGCCTACTTGTAATCTCTCTCTGTGTGTCAAATAAATAAAATCTTTAAAAAAAATATTAATCAGTCTTCAAAGATCAGCAATTAACTTGGTGTAATTTTTTATTTATAGCATTCTTTGTTTCAAATGGGATTTAGACTGTATACAAACATGTGTACAAGGCAACAATAATATTAGAGCAAGATGTGTAATGAACCACTGAATGTGTAAAATGTAGTGGGTGTATTAGGTGCACATTTTCTGCCCCATCCCGCTTCATAAATCTCTCAACAATAGCAGATCCTTGCGGCCAGATATACAGTCCTTAGGTGTTATGGGACCAGGTAAGAATGACTCAGTAATGATACTGCAACAGAATTTCACTTTCCATTCTGGCTTTTTCTGTTTCCTTTTGCACATTCTTTCCTCTTCTGGATGCTTTCCCCCAGTTTTACTTAATCATTGCTGTGTACACTGCAGAGCAAAAGGGGAAGAATTCACTATCACCATAGCACATACATTACAACAGATAGGAGCCAAAAAATATGTTTGCTGTAAATCTTACAGTGAGAACAGTGGAAACTCTGAAGAGATGAGAGTTTCTTCAAAATTAGGAAAGTTATGTAATTCTCTACTCTCTCCCTCCTTTAAATTCAAAAGCCTAATTAAAAGAAATATTAACAGTATATACATATACATGTGTATATGCTTCCTTTCTTTTCTTTCCTTTCCCCATCAGGATTTCTGAAGGCTAGAAATCAAATACAATTTCAAAGAAGGAATTCTTAATAGCAGCATATACACAGTCTTTCCTTATGGCACCTCTAGCTTTTCCATTCCTTGATTTTTAATGTTGTCTATGCTATAAAACAAGGGATTTTCCAAAAGAGCACATAATAATGCATTTCTGTTCAAGAATTGTCAGTGCCTTAGCCATATTTCCTTCCCATAACCTTAGGAATGCATGAGAAGTCTTCCTACCCACAGGAATTTCCCTATCTGCTACCAGAAATAAGGTAATTAAGGGCTAGGCTCTCATAGGAGCACGTCAAAGGCTTTTTAAACTCCCTGAAAATTGGTTTCACATTCACTTACCAAATTCAGACCCTCTTCCATTTTGCCCCCTCCAGGCGGCTATCTTGAGTTCATTTCTATGAAGTTTCCAAAATCCTGAGCCAGTCTTAAAATTATATCCAGGAGAAGTGGTCAGCATCCCATTTTCAGAAAATTTACAGGTGAAAAACCTGCATTATCTTTACCATGAAGAACTTTATTTAATGCAAGTGAAAGAGTTGCCTTTTTAATGAAATAATGGGTGAGGAAGACCAGGAATATAAAATAGTCTTTGCTGCATTGCCTGGATGTAAATGGCTTGACCGTCCAGTTTCATTTGTTTGTTTGTTTATTTTTAATATTGTGAGTGGCCACAAGATACATGAGCGTATTTTAGGATTGATGGAAGCAGAATAAAGAGACTCATTAAACTATTTTAGTCATTTTCTGGTGTCAGCTGAATAGATTTTCTAAGCTCAAACTAGAAAAACCATTTGCTCTTATATTTGTTCTTGGTTCCTGAGAAAAGCTTTCCCTAGTCCTGCAAGTGACTCCAGCTCTGTCGGGATCTGCAAACCGGCTTCATTGTTTTATCTTAGTCTGGTAACTGGGGGGTGGGAGGGTAGGGATAGGATGGATGGGTTATGGACATTGGGGAGGGTTTGTGTTTTGGTGAGTGCTGTGAAAGATGTAAGCCTGATGATTCACAGACCTGTACCCCTGGGGCAAAGAATTTAAAAAAAGGGGGGGAACTTAAAATTCTTTCTAAACTTTACTGTTTGCTTTGTATAGTTCATAATGTAACATAACATCATGCAAGCGTAGCCAATCAATACCTCCAACTATGGAGCTTTTTCCAAATGTATGCTTAGATTTAAAAATAACTTTAAGCAGATAATTGAAAAGTAGAAAAAAACTCACTGTGTCAAGCTATTTCTATAGACCCGAAATATGTCAAAAAACTGGAAATATATAAATAACCATATAAGGCAGTTTATATCAGATTAAATAGCTCTGAGTCAGAGTTCAGTCCATATGTCAAATCGTAACCATTTCAGAGAGGATGTAGTTTTCATTCAAAAACTGGTCCAATCTTCTTGTTATAGGTTTTATTAAAACATCTATAATAACATTTTATTTTGTAGAAAGTGTTATCTTTGCTTTTCCTTTTCTTCCTCTCTGTCTTTACATTTCCCTTCCTTTATCCGTCCCTACATCCCTTCCGCCTTCCCTTCATTTTAAATCTCTGACCATTTCAGTGAGTTTGAGGGGTTCCATCCCTTCCTTCTTCAAAGAAGGGAAGAGGTCCACCATTTGCACAGTGCACAGGCATGATGTTTTAAGAAAAAGAGTCCAATCATTGGTGATGACCTAGAAAAGTACTCTCTCCACGGACCTGTGAATTTTCACTGTAGGAACAGCTGTTATATAGTGTACTTTTCTAGCAAAGTAGCTAAAAGGAGGCCAAGGCATTTTAACCATCACCTGTATAAATGAGCAAAATTTGGAGAGGAAACCTGGTGATATGATAAAAATATTTCCAACATATTTACCATATACTTAACCCCATAAGGGTCCTTTGTCCCAAGGGGAAGCAAATTTTCTAAATGGCCTTATTTTCAGGACACACACACACAACACTTAAATAGTCACCATGTAAGACCACCATGGTACCATTTTGACCTCAGCTATATCTTCTGTCTGGAAGGGGAAAAAAAGTTTCTCTTAGTTTTTGGCAACATGACCCGGAGAGGGTTAGAAGAGAATTTTGCACTAACCTTTTCTTTTACTTACATGTAAGGTGCAGGTGGAGATGGCTTGATGAAAAGAAAAGGGAAATATGGTCTGGGTAAACATTTACATTTTAATTTTCTCTTAATTTCTTGAGGCCCATTATGTGTTTATCAAGGCGTGTAACAGCTTTAAGTTAACAATGCAACAATGCATCGTTAAATGTACACCAGATGTTTCTTTTCTGGCACCTATTACTGAGAGCCCTCAACTTGCTGTCAAAGAGAGGGGGAAAATGTGTGTTCTCCTTTAATAACGAACACTAACCCATCAAAACAAGAAGCAATAACAGAGAAGCTCCGACACATTGCTTTGATAAAATACTGCCTAGAAACTCATTAGTGTAACAGGCTACAGATGAACCAGCATACCCACTCCTCAGCCATATTCTTGAGTTGCTGAGTAATAAAGGCGCTCAACAGAAGGTTAAGCCTAAGGATTGAACTGCTGATGCAGTTCCAAATGATGGGCATATCAGTTACCCTTGTGAATCACAAATATGGAGGACAGCAAAGAGTATCAGCAAGCCCATTCAGAAAACTGGTAATATGTGTTTTGGAGATCATAAACTAAAATGATACAAAGAAGAGTTGGAGCAGATGGCTACAGGGGCATAAACGTTCCAAAATGTTGTAGTTTTTTTAAGCGCTTTTATGGAAGATGTGTTGTTGGATCTTGGAATGGATTAAAAGTGGAGGAGTTAAAACTGGTTCTTCACTTTTTCTTATTTGATTTATTTACCTCCCAGAGAGAAGTTACTTGAGTAGACTTTCATAGATCCACTGTAGCAAATCCTGTGAAAGATGACAAATTTCCCCTGTGGCTGAGGGATTTATGGATATTTCTCCAGATCAGATCTCAGCCTGGAAAACTTGGGGGAGGTGAAGAATGGAAACAGGTGGGAATAAATGTATATGCGAAACTTGTGCCATTCTTTAAATGACCCAAATTAATTAAGACAAGTCTGCTTTCCAGTTTTGAAGAAAATTTTAATGAATTTTGAATTGCAAAGTCTTAGAAGTAAAGTAGGATCAAAACTTCTGCAAATGTTGAAATGTTCCATGCAGTTTGCCTTCTGTAAGGGAAAACATTCTCTTTTACCCAAACTGATAAACTCAGGGTTTATTCTGAGAGGAAAAAAAATCAGAAATAATAAAGTTAGAAGGAGCTGTAAAATTGCTTTGAAATATGCAGAGTACACATTTTCGAGGCTAAAGCTTTACCCAGCTACAATATATGGATGAAGCTCAGAACCGTTGGTATGGGGCTGAGAAGGGGCAGAGATTTGGGGATTTCATTTCTCCTCTCCTTTAATTCTCTGTTCCTCCTATTTTCCCTTATAAGTGAAAACAAAGAACATCAAAGTTCTTTCAATGTTGTTAGTGAACTGGGGCTCTGACCTCAGCAATGAAATGCAGAAATCCTCTGTTGGACAATATCCAAAGGTCATTTATACAGCCTTTCAAAGTGCTGTTTAGTTTGCTCCAGGTAATGTTGATCCCTCTATTGAAAAGAATCTGGGAACTGAGTTGGGGTTAGCAGGAATCGTGCGACCCACAGGTCCGTTCAGCAAGAGGCATGATGGGATGCTTAATGATACGTTATATCCTCCCACAAAGAAATTTCTGAACCTGTCATTTGAGAACATTGCTGCTGAGCTACGATTCCTGTAATTGAGAAAATGAAGTTCTGCCTCCCACTGAGTGATCTGTTAGGTCTTTCAGTACTGCGATCGAAATAAATAAATTAACATAAGTAGTGCGGATTACAAGTATAGTTGTTGCTGCAACAAAATTAATAAAAGCAACTAACCCAGGTGTTTTGGGACCTTTTCCAAATTCTGTTGATTTGAAAGTATTTAAAACATTATTATTCTGAGCACTAGAAACTAGGATACTAAAGAATGGTTTGGAATAAACATGAATTTAGAGCATTTTATATATATAAAATTTATAATTATATAATACAGAAAAATATATAATACATATATAATACAGAAAAGGTTTAATTTATATATATGATATATGTAATACATACAGGAAAATCATAAATCACATGTGAAGAACTTAATGGATGAAATGAATATAACCTTGCAACCACCAATTAGATCTAGAAATACAACAATATTGGCACTCAGAAAGCCCTAGAAGGGCACCTGGGTGGCTCAGTGGGTTAAAGCCTCTGCCTACGGCTCAGGTCATGACCTCAGGGTCCTGGGATCAAGGCCCATATCAGGCTCCCTGCTCAGCGGGGAGCCTGCTTCCTCCTCTCTCTCTGCCTGTTTCTCTGCCTACTTCTGATCTCTCTCTCTCTCTCTCTCTCTCTCTGCCAAATAAATAAATAAATAAATAAATAAATAGATAGATAGATAAATATCTTAAAAAAAAAGAAAGCCCTAGAAGGTCACCTCCCAATCATTATCTACCCTTATCCTCAAAGGTNTCTTAAAAAAAAAAGAAAGCCCTAGAAGGTCACCTCCCAATCATTATCTACCCTTATCCTCAAAGGTAACAACTAGTCTGATTTCTAGCACAACAGTTTAGTTTTGTTTTTGAGCTTTGTAAGGCTACTGTCATGCCTTATATTTTGTATATATGTATATATTTATGTTTCTTTCTTTTTTTTATAGACCTTTGTTTTATTTTATTTTTAGTCTTTGCCCAAGGGGTATGGGTCTGTGAATCATCAGGCTTACATCTTTCACAGCATTCACCAAAGCACAAACCCTCCCCAATATCCATAACCCATCCACCCTATCCCTACCTTCCCACCCCCCAGAAACCCTGAGTTTGTTTTGTGAGATTAGGAGTCTCTTATGGTTTGTGTCCTTCCCCATCCCACCTTGTTTCATTATTTTTCCCTCCCTACCCCCCACAGCCCCCCACCCTGCCCCTCAAGTTCCTCATATCAGAGAGATCATATGATAATTGTCTTTCTCTGATTGACTTATTTCGCTCAGCATAATACCCTCCAGTTCCATCCATGTCGTTGCAAACGGCAAGATTTCATTTCTTTTGATAGCTGCATAGTATTCCATTGTATATATATACCACATCTTCTTTATCCATTCATCTGTTGATGGACATCTAGGTTCTTTCCATAGTTTGGCTATTGTGGACATTGCTGCTATAAACATTCGGATGCACATGCCCCTGAGGATCACTACCTTTGTGTCTTTAGGATAAATACCCAGTAGTGCGATTGCTGGGTCGTATGGTAACTCCATTTTCAACTTTTTGTTTCTATATATATGTGAATATATATAGATATATATGTGTGTTTATGTGTATGTGTATCTGAACTCTTCCACTCCACATTATGTTCATGAGATTCCTCCATGCAATATTTTTTTAATTTTCATAGCTATGTAAGTTCCATTGAATGAATATATTACAATTTATTTGTTTCAATGTTTAAGAATATTTGGTCTGTTACAAGTGTTAGTGTACTACTAACTGTATCAAGAGCATTCTTACACATATTGAATGACATATATCTAGGGGTGGAATTGCTGAGTGATAAGATTTAGTAGATAATGTGAGTTTTTCAGCATGGGTTATACTAACTTACAGTTCCACCATCAATATATAAATTCCTGTTACTCAAATCATCGTATGGCCATTTTGCTTAAGATTAGCCATTCTGGTAGGGGTGTAGTGTATTTCATTGATTTATTTTCCCTGCTGTTTACATAGTTGAGCATCACTGCATATGTTTACTGGCAGTTTGAATATTCTTTCTATGTAGACCCTATTTAACCTTCTTGCCAATTTTTTTAAAGATTTGATTGTTTATTTGGCTGGGGGCAGGAGAAGAGGGAAAGAAGCAAACTCCACACTGAGGGCAGAGCCCCACTCAGGGCTCAATCCCACAACCCTGAGATCACGACCTGAGCCTAAATCAAGAGTCGGAGGTTCAACCGACTGAGCTACCCAGGCACAGCACCCCCTTGCCAATTTTTAAGTTTGCATTGTTTTTATCTTAGTGCCATGTGGAACTCATTACATATTCTATACATGTGTCCTTTGTTAGTTTTATATATTGCAAATACCTTCTTCCATTACATAGATTGCCTTTTTACTTTTTAAATGTGACTTTGATGAGGAGAAGCTCTTAATTTTAATGTAGTCAACGTTTCATTCATATATAAAGTCTTTTGTGTCCTTTAAAAAAAAATTTATGCCTTCCCAGGATCTTGAAGATATTCTCCTATGCTGTTTTCTAAAAGTTTTTCATTTTATTTTCACATTTAAACCTTTAATCTATTTGGAATCAATATTTGTGGATGATCAAGAGGCTTTTTTCCATATGAATATTCAATTTGCTCAATATTAAATATCAAAAAGATTATCTTTTATATACTATTGAGCAGTGCTTCCTTTGTCATAAATGTCTACACATTTGTAGATCTTCTGGGATATTGGGCTTTCCTTAAATCTGTATATCAGTTTGGGAATGATTAACAAACATCATTACAATATTGGAATTACAATCCATGAATTGAGTAGGCCCCTCCATTTCTTTAGGTCTTTTTTCTTTTTCCCAAAAATATTTTGTAGTTTTTTTGTAAAGGTCTCACATATTTTTATAAGATTTATTTATAGGTATGTCATGTTTCCCATGCTGCTGTAAAGGGTGTTCTTGTTTCATCTTATGCTTGTTGTTCACATAGAGACATAGAATCTGCCTGCTTGGCTTCATATTTTTGGTTTCTTGCCTTCTGTATTTTGCCCAAAGTTTATACTTGCTTTCTGGAGAAGAGTCAGATTTGGTAGGAGTTTACTAGACCGTAAGGGAAATGGGACCCATGTTGATCAATTTTATTTCTTTTCTTTAAAGATTTTATTTATTTATTTCAGAGAGGAAGAGAGAGAGAGAGAACAAGCATGAGTCAGGGGAGGGAGAGAGGGAGAAGCAGACTCCCCACCGAGCAGAGACCCTAGTGCGGGGCTGGATCCTGGAATGCTAGGATCATGACCTGCGCTGAAGGCAGACACTTAACCAACTGAAGCACACAGGCACCCCTAAATTTTATTTCTATTTTCAAAGAACCATCTCTTTGCTGATTCCCTCCAATATATATTTGTTTTCTATTTCATTAATTTCTGTTTTTATCTTAATTATCATAAGATATCTTAAGATGATTATCTTAATTATCCTTTTTATATTTGTGTGGGAGGATTGTTTACTGTCTTTTTCCCAATGTATGGAATTGGACTTAGATCATTAATTTTTTTGCAGCCTTCTTTATAAATGCATAGATATTGTTAGCTGTGACCTTCTAATCTTTTATATTGTTTGTTAATTTTTTGACTGCTTGTTCTATTATTTACTGAATAAAGTTATTAAAATCTTATAGAAATGTCTATTTCTTCTGTTAGTTATGATTCTTTTGGTATAAGATTTGATTTTTCTAGATTTTAATTTTTCTATATCCTAGAGAATTATCCTTTTTAACACTATGGAATATATTTCTTTATTGCTACTAATACTTCTTGTTTTAAAGACTACATATCTAAAGGGCTCCTGGGTGACTCAGTCAGGTAAGCATCTGCCTTCAGCTCAAGTCATGATCCCAGGGGCCTGGGATCCAGCCATGCATCAAGCTCCCAGCTCAGCCAGGAGCCTGCTTCTCCCTCTCCGACTGCCCCTCCCCCACCATTTGTGTTCTCTCACTTGCTCCTACTCTCTCTTTCTCTCTCAAAATAAATAAATAAATAAAAATTTTTTTAAAAAGACTACATATCTGATATTGCCTGATGTTCTTTTTTTTTTAAGATTTTTTAATTTATTTTAGAGAAAGAGGTAGAGCCGGGGGCGAGGGGCAGAAAGAGAGGGAGAGAGAGAATCTCAAGCACACTCCTTGCTGAGCTTGGAGCCCAATGTAGGGCTCGATCTCATGACCCTGAGGCCATGACCTGAACCAAAATCAATAGTCAGATGCTTAACTCAACTGAGCCTCCCCGGTGCCCTTGATATTGTCTTATATTTTTATAGGTAACCCAGCTTCTTTTTGTTTATTGTTTGTATAGAATTTTTGTATTCCATTTCCACACAGAAAGTAAAAGCTTTCTGTTTTCTTCTATTTAAAATCTTTTTAAAATTATCAGCATAAGAAAAAAATTTTTAAATAACCAGCATAAGGTTAGAATCTGTATTTGTATCCAAATTTGTATCTAGCCATTATCTTCATCTCATAATTGGAATACTGAGGTGTTTTATCTGTTTACATTTAATGACTTTACTGATATAGTTTTTGGCTTTCATCTATCTAATTGCTTTCTTTTTGTCCATCCTGTTCCATATTTTGTTTTATTCTCCTTTGTTACCTTTATTGCATTGATTAAAAATAAGAATTTTTTCCATTCTGTTAGCTTGCTATTTATACATTCTGCTTAATATTTTCTATAATTTTACTTGAGACATACATTTGCATTCTTGCCTTGTTAAAGCTAACATAAGATTGTTCATTTACCATTTCCCAGACAATGTAAAGACCTTAAAACAATTTAAATCTTTCTCCCCGCCTTATGCCTCCTGCTCTACTGTTATTATTTTCTTAATTCTACATGTGTTTAAAAGCTCATAACATACTATAATTATTATTTTATACTGTCAAAGCTAATTTACATTTACTCATATATTTACCCTTTTTGTTGCTCATTATTCCATCCTGTGTTTCTCTGCTTCCATCTGGGATTATTTTTCTTCTGCCTAAAGAAATCCTGTTAGTGTTTCTTTTAGTGCAGATTTATTATTAACAAGTTCATCTAGTTTTGGTTTTTATTTGTTTTACCATATTTTTATCTGAAGAAAAGTATTTTGCCTTCATTTTTGTGGGATATTTTGCTCAGGGTAGAATTCCAGAGGGCATTTATTTTCTTTCAGTTTTTGAAGCCATTGCAATCATCTGGCTTCCATTGTTTCTATTGAAAACTTTACTGCCATTGCTACTGTTGCTCCTTCAAAGTGATATGACTTATTTCTCCAGAATCTGAAGGGTTTTTTTGTTGTTGTTATCTTCAGTCAGGAATTTGCTGTGATGTCCTTAGATGTAGTTTTCTTTGCATTTACCACCTTAATTTTCATAGCTTCTTCATTCTAATGCTTTATCCTTTGTCCATTTGGAGGAAATTCTTAGTCATTGTCCCCTCAAATAATACTTCTTCCCTATCAGAACACCAATTATATGTATCTTAAACCATTTTATCATATCCCATGTGTCATTGCAGTTCTTTTCTGTACTTTACATTCTTTTCTATCTCTACAGTTCATTTTAGATGTTTTTGTCTAACCTATCTGTTAGCTCAGGCATTCTTTCTCTGTGTCTTATCTTCTGTTAAATCCATCTATGAGTTTTTAATTTATTTTGATGTCTTTCAGTACTAAACTTTTTTGATCAGTATTAGACTTGTATTTGATCTTTTAAAAAAATAATCTCCAGTATTCTGCTAAAATTATCCATCTTGCCATTTAATTTCTGAATCCTTTTATGATATCTGCAATATAAGATTTTTTTTATTCTATTTTTCTAGTGTCTATTTTTCTCTCTCTTTTTGTTTTTCAATTCTTATTTTTAATATGCCTGTTTATGTTTTATTAATTGTTGAATCTTGTATGTGAAATTTTTTTATGATAATTAACATCATATAAAGGTGTGGATGATGATATTGTCCTTGAATGAGGATTTGCTTTTCTTCTGGTAGGTGTTTGAAGAGGAGTCATTTACTTTTCAAGCAAGCATTGTACTTATTTAAAGCTGAGCTCCAGCCTTTGTGAGGGTTAGTCAATTTCTATTTTACTCTTAATCTTGAGATATAGCCCTTCAGGAGTACAGCTGAATGTCTGGAGTGTTTGGCAGGGCTAGTCCTCCTTGGTGAGTACTGAACTCCAATTTTTGATGCCCTCAGTCCCCTGAGACCACCAAAATTCTGGGCTTGCCTTATCAGCTTCTCAGCTGTTACATTACAATTGCCAAATGCTTTGCCAAATACCAGACTCATCTCTCTAGGCTTTCTTTGTCTCTGGGATCTTAGCATCTCAAATTCTTCTTTTCAAATCAATTTTTCAATCTTTATTTTTCAATCTTTATTTTCAATCTTTATTTTTCCTTTACCTTTTCTACTTATCTTGGTTGTAGGGCTCAAATAATGAACTTAGTCTACCATTAGCTGGAGTCATATATATATATATATATATATATATATATATATANACACATGTATATAATATATATATAAATGTCTAGTACTGAAAGACATCAAAATAAATTAAAAACTCATAGATGAATTTAACAGAAGATAAGACATGTATATATAAATATATATATTTTTTATGAATAAGTGTTTTTTAAAGCCTTAAGATTTTTATCAAGTTTAACTGAATCACAGTTTAAAAACTTTGAAATATATTAAAGAACCAAGTGTTAATCTTTCTCTGAATAGTGACCCAATTTGTTTAAATATAGCCAGTGAAAAAGTTAAAGCAAAATCTTTTCCTTTATCATTTAAATAACTTTAGCAAATATTATTTTGGTCATGAATAAATGACTAGAACTCTTCTGGGAATCATGGGTACAGGAATGCACAAGACATACTGAGTCCCTGCTCTCACACTGACGAAGATTTTCTAAATGTATTGAACTGAAAATCCCATATAGTTTTGGCAGTGACATGGCTATTACATGGAGGGAAATATAATGGAATCATCTTTTCCTTCTTTGTGTGAGTCAGTTTCAGCTTGGGACTAGCTATCAAAAGATCTAACCATAAAACCACCTTCTCATTTTTGTAGAACAGGCATAGCATGGAGGTGCTTGAGTAGGTGACATATGGGCCCAAAGCAGAGAAACAGATCCCATATCAAACCCGTGACTTGATGAGGAAAAAAAAAAAAAAAAAACGAAAAAAGAGCAAGCATTCAGTTGACCATATTATAAGGTAATGAAATCAATTGAACTCAGTCTTCTACTTAGGGCAGACTGTCCAACTCACAGTTGTAGAAGCAGATTTGGTTAACTATTTTATTAAAAACTCTATTATAAGGAAATGGCATCCTGACAGACATCAGCATTTCGCAAGACTAACACGAGGCACACGTCAAAAGCTGAAGAAGTTTAAAGTAGTTAAAGAAGACAAATCTTTACCGAATCATAAGTAAATCATTAGAAATTAATACAACCCCCAATATTTCTTATTGAAGATAATTATTAACATTATATAAATATATGTAATAGGAATTAACTTTATATTCTTTTATTCCAAAAATTATTTATTTATTCTCAATGAGATCTTTCTATTGTGTTCATAAAGTTTCAAGTTAAAGAGTGAGTCCAAGTTACATACATGAGAGATTATTAATATGAAGTCAACAGAACCCTTTTAGCAGCTAGGTATGAGGTGAAATTTTATACCAAATTTTGTGTGGATGTGTGACTAAGCATTTTTTCTGAAGAAAGGGCTTAAAGTTTTTATCTGTTTCTTGAGAGAGTCCATGACCCCCCAAAAGTTTAAGGACAACTGCTATTTCACCAGCATCTGAATTCAGTTGTCCAGATGAAACAGGGAAGGTAATGCCCTTAGAGAATCTTGCTTTGACAAGGTTTACTTTTAAAAGAGGAATGCCAAATTTTATAATGGGATATGATCATTTGCACCATACTAAATCTCATCTGAACTATTATTTCAATCCAACCACCTCAAATAGCCAGCAGTTTTGACAGTTTTTTATAAATTTGGGTTCTTTTCCTGCCTTATCACCAGCTTTAGTTAACTGTGGGGAAAAAAATTAAGATTGAAAAAACTGTTATTATGAAGGAAAAACAGACTTCTTCCAGTAGAATCTATGGCTATAAAAATTATTCTTCCACCACTAATTTTTAAAATAAATAATGAATTATAAAATAGTTTCATTTTGAAGCCTCTAGATTTGTCAATCTAGAAACCTCTAGAATGTTCAATAGAAGTATTTACAGCTCATGTATTTTTCAGATATGGCATTTGTTGAATTTCACTACCATTGAGATTTTATCATTATGATGCTACCAAAATGTTGTTTATAGCTTTCTAATTCTTTTCTATTAAAAAAAGGAATTAACAAATTTCAATAAAATTGGCTAAAAAGTAATCACGAGGTCAAATTGATTTGCATTACGTCGGTACATGAAACCACATTAGAGATGCCAGAATTCAGATTGGAGGCAAGTTATCCCCAACTGATATTAGTGAAATATGGCATTAAATTATTTACAAAATTAGCTTTTGGCTAGACATTTTGTGATACATACAAAGAGAGAAATGTGAAATTACCTAATTTGGACTTGCTTCTGGTATAGTAATTTCACATGAACCAATATTCCTCAGGCTGCCACGTTGCATTTTAATTAGGATCCTTCATTTTTGGACAATGACCGAGGAATAACTCAGCTGACCTTGAGTTTCTTAATCATCACTCTCTGATAATGAATGAATCAACAAAAGGGAGTCATTTTAGTTTCCAAGCCTGAATCTAAATGTGACATTACTTCCATGTTAAATTGCAGTCCATTCAGTTTTAAAAGACCATTCTACAGGATAGCTAGGAGTGAACAGAGGCAATTCCCGGAAAATTCTTTACATAAAGTCCAAATACCCCTGAAAACAAATGCTAGGGCAGAGGATTATGTGACTAGTATTTTTAGGGAGCTTAATCTATCCTTCTTGCCTTTCAGTTATTTTTTAAAGGAAATTACTTCCCTAAATATAAGCAGATGCAGGTCTAGAAATAGTTGAGTTACAATTATAACATGGCATTAAAACTATACCTGTAATCAAACCCCAGCCCCTTATGTAACCTTACCATTGATTTGAAGAACTTCCTTTATTACCTGACAAGCTTGCTCATTCTGTACATTTATTTCGATTTTGTTGGGCTTTCAGCCATGCCTGTAATGTTGCTGAGGAGTAAAATATTTTTCATAACCAGAATCATAAATCTTTCTTATAACCATGAGACTATATCTTTATGGCCATAGATCATTTTAGTTATTGTCAAAAAGTGTCATCATATCACATTACAAATTAGAAAACTGAAAGACAGTGTGTAGTTGACAATACCTATTATGTGAGGGCAAGGAAAATAATTTTCCTTTCTCATAAACCAACATTTCTAATTACAGATGTGTTTTAGACACATAGAGTTTATTTGGATATGTGCTTTAGCCAAATCTTGATAGCACAACTGGTTTAATGGGAGCAATTGAAATTGGTATATACGAAAAAGTGCTTGTTCAAATACAAGTTAAAGGAAGAAAAAAAAAGCATGGAAGAAAAGGAAATCGACCCTTGTATCTTATGAGGGATGAGAGAAAAAGATTACCTTTTGGATTTCAATCTCCCACACAAACGTTGAGCACAGAGTCAGTAATGAGATAACTCTTGAGTTTTTTCTTGGCAAGAATTGATGATTGTTTAAATGTTCAATGTGTGACCTTTACTGATATTTTGAATTATGGTCATTATTAAGTTACTCTTCCTGGGAAAAGAAAATAAAAATTTTGATAAAGAGAAGTTTTTTAATTTTGATTAATAGAATTTTTAACTTTTTGTTGTTTTATTTAAACTCTCCTCTCTTGTTCTCAACCTTATGTGACAAGAGTTATATTTTTAAGTCACTTTGCTTCTTAGAATTCATAGTATCTGCTGTATCCTGATTGTGCTGTTCTGATGAGAACTGGATGTCATAAAACCATAGAAGAGAGTTAGCCATGGCCTTTCATATATCCCGCCTGTCTTCTCTAATGCATCTATGCATAGAAGAGCTTTTACATAACCAGGGGCTTTGAGTGGGGGCAGTGGAAAGAGAAATAAACCCAGGAAGGCCTTTGCACCCTTGTTTGTCTTTCTGTCCTTAAATACATTTCCCACCTTCCCCTGCTTTGCCTTATATTGTAGGGGTTCTGACCCTGGGAAATCCCTTTTGCCCACTGTCTTCCAGCTACTTTTAGCCAATGGCAGACACTAGAAGGAAATAGGATGCAAAAGAAAATGAAAAGCCAGTCTATTTCTCCTCTTCTCATGCTTTGGTGGGTACCCTAGCAGCAACTATGTCTGCTCAATTGTTCCAGCTTCCTCTGGGCAGGTCCATTATGGTTCTAGCTTCCTGTCTTAAATGTACTGCTTCTCTTCTCTGTCTCTCCAGTCCTAGTGATATAGGAAAGATGTAGGGTTTGAAGCTGATGGCCAAGAAAGAATTCTTGAGATGTCTTTGGTGCAAAAAGGTGATTTTATTAAAGCACGGGGACAGGACCCGTGGGCAGAAAGAGCTGCAATGGGGTATCATATACTTTCAAGTTGGGAAGGGGTTAGGGATAGTGTAAGTCTCTAAGGAATTTTGGAAACAAGGTTTCCAGGACCCTGAGATGGCTAGCTATTTTTGGGAGAAGGTCATTTATTACTGTCTAATAAAACCTTACTCATGAGACCCTTCAGATGTATATCAGTGGGCCATATGTTTAGGGGATGATTGCCAAAACATATCTTGGGGTGGGGGTTAGAGATAAAGGAAGTTTCCAAAGGAATTTTTATAGGTTAAAGTAGACTTACAGGATCCTGGTGGTGGGGTCAGGCTAGGATTGCCTTTTGCCCTTAGCAAAGTATTAACATTGAGGCAGTTGCGTTCCTAGAGAAATGTCACTCTGCCTGTTTCAAAGACTTATCGGTGGGCTGTAGGTAGTAAGGAAATTTAATAATTTTTCTTCTGCCTTTGTTTCCCACATCACTAAGAGTTGTGTTGGCATCCCGAAGTTGCTCATTTCTGGGCTACCTCACCTTTCCCTACTTGTTCTTTTAGTTCCTCTATCACCTAAACTAGGGCATCTCCACTTACTTTCCATTTTGTAATACAACTATTAGGCCTACTTCCCTCTGTATGCTCCCACTTCTACTTCCTTTATTGAATCAAGAGGAACTTGCAATCCTAGGGGAGAGAGAAGAAAAGGAAGGAACCAAAATGTATGTGGATACATAGAAGTAAGGAAAAGGAGAATAAAAGCAAAACTGTTCACCAGCACTTGCACACGGGCACACACACATACACACACACACATTAATTGAAAGACAAAAGACACTTAATTTTCTCTTTATAACTTGTCCTTCCTGACCTCTACTTTCTTGTTAAGTGAAACTCAGATAGTTAAATTTAGAATACTACTGTCACCATTTTTCCCATCTAGGTCCCTAGGTCCATGGGTAGAGTTAATTCTCCTACCAAAAGATACAAGTGAGATTCGGTATTGATAGTGACTCTGGCCTTGGTTGTAGGTGGGAGGTTAATGAAGCCAAAGACATGTGCTTGGAGAGCCTAAAACTCCCACTGAGAGTTAATTTTGTTTGCCCATTTCCTAATGGTCTTTGTGGTCATTAGGCTTACTGCTGTTTGGCACTTGATGCATTTTCTTTTTTCTTCTGGCTTTTGTTATACAAGGTTCAAAGCTAAAAGCATCTACTTCTTAAAACTACTGAGTGGTTTTCTAATGGTCACAGTATGTGGGAACTGGGCACTCTGCAAAGCTAAATGTCATTTGGCACAATCTGTACTGGGTAATTTATAACCAGTATAACTGTTCTTTCTTGATGAGCAAATTCTGTGTGTGTGTATCATGTATATATATGTACTGGGAGTGAGAGTTAGGTCTGGTGTTTTAAATTAGACTTTCATTCTCTATTGAAGGGCATGACTTGACCTAAAATTCATAATTATCCTTATGATACAAAATAAGCATAATTATTATAATTCAAATTAGAAAACTAAGAACATGCTGTAATCTGGGCCACATGTGTCTATCTCTATGGTGACTGTTTTCCAAACCAAGATCTGGGATACATGTTATGGCAAAGAGCTCTGCTTCAAAATGTTCTTAAAGGTTACTTATATAATCATTCTTATAAGGGTGTAAAAAAATTCAATAATATTATATGCATATTTCATAATTTTTAAAGAAACTAAAATTCTTGTAAATAAGAATTAGTCCAGAAAGCCTATGGTATTTTGAATCAAAGTATATCTTCTCCTCATTGCTCCAAAGAATGATTCTATTTGTTTAATTTGCCTTGTTTAATCTGCAAGACTAGGCAAGAATAGGATGGTCACTGGTTTATCCAGAAAACAATATAACAGTGGGATAGCAGGCATTTAAGAATCTAGATTCATATACAATTAAACTGGAGAAGCTGGGGATTAGATCCTTTAAAGATACCTTCCTTGTTCTGAACTACACTAATAGACTCCCAAGAATTTAGAAGAAAAAAAATCACAGTACATATTCTTTCCCTATGGAAGAGATATAAACTAGCCTTTCCCAAAACCAGATTAAAATCAGTCTAGTAAAAATAAGTACACATCTTTTGTATAAACAAGTTTACCAAGTGAACAAAAGCCTAGAGAGACAGTTCCTGGGTAGATTATGAAGGCTATTGAGCAAAGAGTCACTGGCCAAGGGATCCCCAAGTGGTAGCCACCCATTTGGGAAAAATGTGAGCCTAAATGGGATGTGCCTTGTAAGCTCCCTCTGCACCCTTATCTGGGATGTTTGTGTAAGAAAAAGTCTGTAGCACCAGATATCAAGAGGTCAGAAGAAAACAAGCATCAAAAGCCATAGGGAGGTTTGAGGAACTCTCCTTCAAGAACAAAACTAGAAGGTAATTCTCTATGGTTTCTCAATACCAGCTGGTAAGAAAAACAGACAATATACATCAGAAACTTTGACCATGAGAAATTATGTGACTTCTTAAACTTTTGTAGCTTCTCCATGTCTCTTACTTACTTGTCTGATTTTTTATAATAAATAAGAAAAAAAACCCTTAAGAGGAAATCCTGCATCCTCTTGTTTCTAAGACAATAGGAAAGAGACCTGGGGGAGACCACATCTAACTTGATATCCCAGCTTGAGGGGAGAAGAAAATCTGAGGACAAGAGAGGAAAGAAGGATAGTAAATCTTGGAGTTTGAGGAAAGGTGCTAAGGAGGATAGCTATAGGCTGAGGACACAAGAAAGAGAAGAGTACAGGAGTTAAACATCCAGAAATGGGTGCCTTTCCTCACCCAGGGGTCTCATCGGTTGCCCCAAGTTCCCCAACTCCACAAATGCAACAATGCCAACACAGTCTACAGGAGAAAACACTTTCTATTTAGCAATCTGGTTATTAGGTCATTTAGCCTTATTTTCTAATCCACCTCTCCTACCCCCCATTACAACCCCATGAAGAGCAGAAACTGCTCCATTCTTTCCCTTTACAACTCTGTATCATTTATAACTATGGCAACCACATACTTTTCATGAATATAGTAATGATATTTCTCATGCTGCCCTTTCAGTTCAGTGCCTTCTTCAAAAGTAATGGACAAAAGAATATCCCAAAGGACAAAGGAATAGGATGTGGGCAAGATAGATTGGGATACCAAGTGCTTCATACACTTTTTAAAAAGGAATTTCTTTCTTAGAACTGAAAGTATCTTCCCAAGAGTTGGAGACCTGACTTTGCTTAGATGGAGAACTACTGATTTGGTCTCTAATTTGCATTCAAGGTCCAGGCCTCAGCTCAAAATTCTTTGATATTATAGAGTTGTCTTCACTACAGAGTCATTTCAAAGAAAGAGGATTCTTCTTTTTTATTCCCAACATTTTATTATAAATGTTTTCAAACATATAACAAAAACATTTTAGTATTAAAACCCATATACTCGTCACCTAGATTATACCACTAATATTTTACTGTGCTTGCTTTGTCACATGTCTATCCATCTATGTATCTTTTTAGCTGTCGATAAACTCACTGTTTTATGCATTTCAAGATGCAGACATCAAAATATTTCTCCCCTAAATATATCGGTATATATATGATTAGCTAAAATTTAATATTTTGTTACAGATTTTAATGTAAATTTGATATGATAAAATGTACAAACATTAAGTGTATATCTGAGTTTTTTGATCTGATGAGTTTTAACAACATATACATCTGTAAGATCCTAATCCTTATCAAGATACAGTATTCTATATTATATTAAATTCTGTCCAGCTTTGCCATCATTCCAGAGAGTTCCCTCATGCCCTTCCCAGTCAATCCCAGCCTCCAATTATATAACTCCTCAGAATTATATAACTCTTCTGATTTCTTTTTTTCTTAGAGTATTTTTCACACTTGCCAAAAAGTCATGCAAATAATGATTTTAGAGATGAACCTCTGTGGCCAGTCACACTTTAGGTACATTTGGCTTTAACACAAGAAAAACTTAACATTTCTAAATGACTGATTATTGTAGATAAATGAGCAAAAGGAGACTCATTCTATTATGTAAGTCATCTTCACTTCCTGCCCATTCATATCTAATAGCCTGGTTTAGAAATAAAGTACACGTTGTCCCTGCTTGATAAGCTATTTCATTTGTCTCACAGTGGAGGGTCAAGGTAGAAGTTCTTCAGGTTCCGAATATGGTCCCCATGTGATTACTAGTCTCAGAATACAAAACAAAAGAGAGCCGATTGTGATACTACCAGTGAACTCTTTGGGGCCAGGTCACTGATACTCATTAATATTATGGTGCTCTAGGAAAACATATAAATAAGAGAATTACATCTTGCCAAATAGTTAACCACTCCTGGGTGGGAGAAAAGAACCGTGAAAAGTGCATTTCTTCCTCCAGGCTGGGCTGCAAGTTACTTTCACTGTGCTCAGTAATGGTACCCTAATGGCTCATGAGAGTGAATTCTACTCCAAAGGGGCAACCGCCTATAGGAAGTAGCTTTCTGGCCCATTGTTTTGCAAATTAAATGGAAAGCTTCTGACTCCTGTGGCCTCTTTACAGAAGTCTCCTTACATGGTCTTTTCCACACGGTCTTTTCTAGTGTTTTGGTTTTGTTTCCTGATAGCTAATATCATTCTTCTTCTTTATCGTGTCGAATCACTTTTCTTTCAGGTTTCTCTTTACTGCGTCCGTCCGCACGCAGGCACCCACCCCGGTGCTTCCTTTCCCTCACATCACTGCCTGTTTGATCCCCGTCACCAAACTTGCTGCTTCTTCATGTAAATTCCCACCCCTCTCATTCTCCTCATTGCTGCAGTCATCCCCCCTTCACTTATTATGCTTATTGTTTCTCTTTCCTGCTGCTTAATGGTTTTTCCTGCTGATAAGCTGTGCCCAAAATACCGAGAGGCCTGAAGCACTTGCAAGACAGTTCATTGGGCTCATTGCTTTTTGTGCGTTACAGAGCGGATGGAAGTAGGGCTTCAGTCATGCTTATCACAGGACAGCTCTGTACTGATGTGTAAATCTTATAACATTCCATCAGCATTTTCGTTAATGAGCCTATAGCCTTTCCATTTTTATCCCCCCCCCCTTTTTTTAAGTTAAAACTTGATACTTTGGAAAATATTTTCCTGTTGGAGACTTATTTTCAGTGCCATCTTTTGGAAGCAGAAGCAAACCCAATGTTTATTCACTTTATAAACCGGAGTCAAGTGTCTTTGTTATGATTAACACTGGGATAATAGAATAATAATAATGACTGAAATTTGTATAGCATGGTTCTTTGTAAATGCACTCTCCTGCATTGCCCCATTTGAGGCTAGCAGCAACCCTAGCCATTATTTTCATGATTCTCACTTTCTTGCATAAGTAAAAGACATCTACAGGCATTACAGCAAGGGAGCACTCAGAACTAACTATACGTAGTCAGTACAGAAGCCAACCAGGAGAATATCTCTTTTTATAAAGCTAATGAAAAATTTGCCTTGCTCCTTCTGTGGGTTTTCCTCCCCTGTATCAGCATTTATAATACAAAGCTTTCTATGAGGCTGGTGTCCTTCTTAAACACCCTGCAGTGGTCGGGAAGTTGCTACTACAATAATTCATCAGACCGATACATTGTATTCGGGGGCATTTAGCCACATTGACGACCATAAATATACAGGCATTCCACTCTTGACCCTGAAGATGTGCTCCTAGAAAAATTGTATGTAGATTAAATTACGGCACATAAAATCATATTGTAAAACACAGCAGGGTAATTTGTTATTTAAAGAAATCCTATAGTTTATCTTTGTGTAAAGAATTCTTTCATAATGCAAATAATCCGTATTTTATTTATAAATGTTAAGACTTTAGAAATGAGTTTGCATGAAGTGAAGGACACATCAGTTTTAATGGGCTTAAGTAGATGGTGGTCTGCACACACTTTTCTGAACCACCTAGGGGGATCCTAGCAACTGTTCAGTGAAACAAAGGGACAAATTAGTCCCTCTGGAACAATAGAACTTTGCTATTATTCTTAATATGAGTTGATATGAGAATAGAAGGTCCTTTCCCCTCTCCCACAGTGGTTTTACCTTTCCCAGTAATTGTTTCCTCAGAGTAAACTTGAGCTTTATATTTGTGAAAAGCACCAGAATTCTTCCCTAGCAAACCACATGAGCATCAGATATCCTTGAACTAAGCATACAAGGGTACACAAGTGCTTTCCTTGCATTTCCTGAGATGAGGTTCAAAATGTTACCTCTAGTCTCTGAATGCTCCTTAAGCAGGCTTTGCATTTCCTAATTTACGACCTTGGAATCAACTCTAAATTCAATTCTAAACTCAATCCTTTGTTCCTATTTCCAGTTCATGGACAAACGACTGCCATGCCCTTGGATAATTTACTTCCTCTTTGTTTTCAACAACTTATGCCATATTCCACTTTCATTAAAGAATTTCCTATCTATACAATAAACAAACACCATCCTTGCTGTGAAAATTATTTCTAAAATGCTCGCTGCTGAGGAAAGTATAGCACATAACCACATTGCGTTACAGGGGTTGTACCACCTCCAGTGTAGGTGAGTGTCCTTCCCAAGGAGCCAACCTCAAGGGTGTTAGAGGAAACTGTTCTTAAGGAAAGAAAGAACCCACTCATTATCCATCAGCTGTGTATAGAAACATACTGAGGATAGAGTAAATTTATCTCAGTTCTCAGCATCCTTTGGAGCTATGTTGTCTAATTCCTATGGAAAAATATATCAAGACAGACCTTGAGTGTCCAGATAATAGATTTTGTTGGTTATTTTGAGTTGTACCATATACCTTGAGAATTAAGTAGTGCCTTAGTCCATGCCCAAGAGATACTATCTTGAGGATTTTATATGTTCTCAACTTGGAATAACTTCACAAGTTTGCTCCCAGTTTCTCCCTTGCCAAAAGAAACCACATGGCAGAAGATACAGAAATTATACCAAGAGAGACAAAATTAATGAATGTGGTCCTACAATTGCTGCAATTTTTGTCTTTTTTCATAGGTGTTCTTTCATCCTATCTTGTTCTGCAACTGAAACCCAGTCTTTGGTATTGTAGTGAGACCATGGCCAAAATCCTCTGCTCCCCATGTCAAACCTCCAAAATCCCAAACTCTGGATTTGGTAAAATGTATAGAAAAAAGCAAACATTCAGCTTTCCCTTGGATACCTTTATTTGGGAGAGGTGTAATTTGTGACTGGGTGAGAGATCTTTAGACATTTCATTTTACTAGAGATATTATAACTAAGTTTGTTGCAAAGGGAAAGAAAAAAGGGATTGCATCATGCAGTTGCTGTTCTTAACATAATATCAGCTCCATGGCAGCAAGCTGGAGTTGGGAAGTATGCAAAGCTTATTAAAGGTCTCCTGACTCATTTGAGTTTATTGCTTAAATTCCTTTTATGTTAAACTTCCATAGAATTAATATTAATCCTCAGATTATCTCCATAATTTTCAATAAAGAAACTAAGAGTCTCCATCCACTTTAAAGTAATTTTTTCCTTTATACTTCTCTATTTTTAAAAAATTTTCCATAGACAGCATGTTACCTATATAATTATGTATATAATTATACATATTTACCTATATTTATGTAGAAGTACTTTATTATACTTATGTTTACGTGCAAATAAAAGTAGCATATGCTACCTATAAAATTACTTTTTAAAAATTAAAAATGGTGAAAGGAAGAACACCAGTTCCCTATTACAATTCAAAATCTAAATTTCCTCCGTGTTGTGTCTCATCATATACAATTCTCTTTATATATCATTGTTGGATTTCTGCCTCAACAAAGCAGAAATCCGCATGCCCCCTGCATGTCCCATTTCCCCCCTTCTTAATATGTAACATACTTATTCCTACTGCTTTAAGCCACCCACCTTCTTTAGCTGAATCTCAAAATTCACCTTCCTCAACCACTCTTTCTTTATCAGTCCCATCCCAAAATTCACTTTTCCAAACTTCTGTACTGTGCACTCACATATACTTGTCCATATGTTGTTTTTTGAATATAAAAATTTTACTAAAGTATAATTCACAGACAAGTGCATAAATTCTAAGTGTACACCAAGATGAATTTTCACGAAGTGAAATCCAGATCAGGAAACAGAGCACCATCAGCAACCCAGAAGCCCTCATCATGCTCCATTCCAGTTGCTTTTTTCCCATCTCCACCAAGAGGAACCACTATCTTAAAATTTAACACCATAGATTATTGTCAGCTATATGGTGTATATTTTTATGTCTGCCTTCTTTTACCCAACATCATAATATCAAGGTTAATCCATGTGGTTCCGTATAGCAATATTTTTTTCATTTTCACTGCTGTGTAGTATTTTCTTGAACAGTTGTTCCTGTCCATTTGAATTTTGATGGACATTTGGTTTATTTCCAGTTTGGAGCTATTACACGTGGTGCTGACATGAACAGTCTTATACATGTCTTTTGGAGAACATAAGAACTTTTTTCTCTTAGGCATATCTAGGAGTCAGATTGTTAGATCACATATGTGCGTATGCTCGGGATTAATGGATAATTACAAATAATTCTTAAAGCATATTATGTTGATTTCTGAATTCTTTCAAGCTGGAGTTCCCCTCATGACTGGTCAGTCATGAGTAGACAGTCAATGTTGACATCCAGCCTGGTGGACAGCCACATCACACCCAACTCCCAGCACTCAGCCTATGGGTCAGTAGCCACCCACTCACGGCTCTGTGAGTGCATGTGGAAGAGTTTCCTTAGAGAATATAATTCCCATGTCCTAAGGGTTAGTAGAGTTTACTTCATCTCATCAGCCTCAGCTAGGGAAAAGGCAAATTATTTTTGTCTACGTGATATACTCATAACCAGCCATAAGCCCATTGACAGCAAGAATTTTATACTATTTTAGTTTTTAGAATTTCTCCTCAACACATCCATCCCACCTTCCAGCTCCCTTGAAGAATCCAGGTTTAGATGTTTATAATATATTAACACCTAGCCTGACTAAGAACTTCTGCCTTGGGCATTGGTGTGTGCCCTAACTTTCTAGCAGCCCATTTTCCTATGTTCCGTCATGAGAGCAACATGTCAATTCTGCCTTTCTCTCTTTTTCTCCCTTTTTCTCCACAAAGACAGACAACAATTGTGGATACATGTAGACTGTGTTTGTTAAATGTTTTCACACTACGGGGGCTTCTTCATCTGTACATGGACTTATGAGTTCTAGCGACACTAAACACCAGTAGGTGTTTTTATGGAGTATGCAGGCCTCTGTATTTTATAAGGAAAATCTCAATTATAATCTTCCTTAAAATGAATTTTTCTTGTTGTTTTAGGCTTTAAACAAAGTAGAACAGGAAGTTCTGTTTGATGAAATGATACCATATTATGTGGTTATAGTAAATGAATATAATGCACAACATTTATACTCTCAACATTCTTCACATGCCTCGTATAATGAACATCTTATTATTAAAATTCTCACAGTAAAATTCACAATAGGCTAACAACTTACCTTATATACATCAGGGCAAGAATGGCTGAGAGGCTTTTGCATTCTATTTTACTTGAAGTAATTCTTATTTATGAAATATATAGAAAATTTCTCTCCAAAGTAGTACATTTTCTGGAGATTATGTAATATTTAAGGGAATAAACCTATTTGCCATTCTAATATTTTTCTTACTAGTATGTATTGAAATGTGGAATTTATTCAAGTCAAAGATAGGGCAGCTTCCTATACTTGAGACTCTGCTGGACACTTGCGTTTAAACTTCAGATAACCTCCTCTCCTCTGTATCTCAGTTTCATTTCATTGTACAAATGGGAATGTTATTTATCCTACTCTATTTCACAAAGTGTTGGAGGGATTACAAACAATACTGTAATAAACATTTTGTGTACATTTACTCATATAACAAGTATTTATTGAGCATCTACTATGGAACAGGTATTATTCTAAGTACTAGGGATACTGCACTGAACAAAAACAAACCAAAATCCTGCCTCTATGAACTTCCATTCCAAAAATAAGTAAATAAACAAAATTTATGTTTCACCTCAGTAATTATGAGGTGAAAAAAATTAAATTGGGGAAGGAAACAGAGATTAGAGGAGATGGAAAGACTTTAATGAAAAGTTGACATTTAGGTCAAAACTGAAAGAAAATGAAAAAGCAGACATAGAGGTACATTAAGGAAGAGCAGTCCAGGCAGAGAAAACAGCAAGAGCAAAGGCCCTGAGTAGGAATGTATCTGGTATTTTCTAGGATTTGGGAAGCCAGCATGGCTGATGGTGCGTGAGAGGAGGAATTGTAGAAAATAGCATCAGAGAGCTAACCAGGAGCATACCACAGAGGGCCATGTCTCCATGAATCCATGTGCAAGAGGTTCTTTAGGGTATATAACCCAGAAGTGGTATTGCTGGGATGTAACATATAAGTATATGTAATTTTGCTAGATATTACCAAATTGCTCCTAAGTGTATAAGTTTACACTTTCGTGAGCTTTTATTTGAGTTCCTGTTATTCTACATTCTTCCAATTCTTGATTTTTTCAGACTTAAATCTTTGGTCTTCTGAGAGATATGAAATACTGTTATAGTTTCAATAGATATTTCCTTAACAACTAGTGAGTTTGAAGATCTTCTGTTTCTCCAGATTTCTCCTTATGTAAATCTTGTCCATATTCTAATTTTCTATTAATTGCTCATTTTTTTCTTATTGACATGGACTTCTTTATATGTTCTGAGTATTAAATCCTTTGTCAATTAAATATGCTGCTATTGTATTTTCCATGTCTGTGGCTTCTCTGCTTTGTTGTTATGGTATGTATTGATGCATGGAAGCTTTAAATTTTAATATGTTCAGTTGTCAGCCTTTTCCTTTATGGTTTATGCTTCTTGTGTTGTTTAAGAAATCATTTCCTATGTACGAGATATTTGCTATCTCTATACTTTTTCCTAATGATCTAAAATTTTAGTTTTTAATTTTAGGAATTATGTCTTTCTGGGATAGTATGCGGTAGAGATTTTTTTCTCTTGTCACATGGTTGACCAACTGCCCTAGTCCCACCTCACTTTTTAGAGAAATGGCAGTTTTTATAATTTACTAAGTTTCTATACAAGTGTGGGTATGTTTCTGGATACTTTAACATCTCCTATTGGTCAAATTTTCTTTCCCTACAACAGCATATTATTTTGGTTGCTACAGCTTTATAATAAACCTTGAGATAATATATTTGAACAAGTGGACAATCTCTTTTGTTCTTCTTCAAAGTTGTCTTGGCTATTCTTGACCTTTTGCTCTCCCATGAAAATATTTAAAATTATTTTGTCAAGTTCCACAGGAAAACCTCTTGGCATTTTTATTGGAATTATATTGAATTTAGGGGTATGGATGTCTTTATGATACTGAGTCTATTTATTACAAACGTGGCATATCTTTTCATTTATTTAGGTATTTCTTAATACCATTTATTCAAGTTTTGTAATTTTTACTATGTATTTCATGCACATCCATTGTTACATTTATTCTTAAGAGCCATTTTTGCTGTTAATTTTAAATGGTGCTTCTTTTTATATTTTGCCATTGTTTATTCCTGGTGAATGAGGAATACAATTTTTTTTACATTGATCTAATGCCCAGTAAGCTTTCTGAACTCTCTCATTAATTCTAATAATTTTATTATAGATGCTCTTGGGTTTTCTATGAAAATTATTTCATAGATTTCATATCATATCAATATGATTTCTAAAAAATAATATCACCTGAGAATAAAAACAATATTTTTCTTCCTTTGTGATTCATATACATTCTATTTCTTTATCTCATTTTAAGTCATTGACTAGGCCCTCAGTACAATCTTAAAGCAAAGATAGGGGTATTTTTGTTTCATTGCTAATTTTTTTTAAAGATTTTATTTATTTATTTGACACAGAGAGAGAGATTACAAGTAGGCAGAGAGGCAGGCAGAGAGACAGGGAGAGGAGGAAGCAGGCTCCCTGCTGAGCAGAGAGCCTGATGCGGGCCTCCATCCCAGGAGGCTGAGATCATGACCTGAGCCGAAAGCAGAGGCTTTAACCCACTGAGACACCCAGGCGCCCACATTGCTAATTTTAAAAGCAATGAGTCTAACATTTCATCATTGTATAATTACTATGGAGAAAGGATACTGCATGTTTATTAAGAATGGATAATGAATGTTATCAAATGCCTCTTCTACTCTTGAGATAATCATATGGTGGGGTTTTTGTGTGTGTGTATCGTTTTTACTTTCTAAATTTTATGAGATAAATTTTACTGGTGAATTTTTTTATTGTCATGAAGTACTTTCTAATGGATTGCTAGAATATATTTGTTAATATTTTGTGGTCAATTTTTTTAATATTCCATGTTGTTCGCAAGGGAAATGTATCTTTTAATTGGTGGGTACAAGTCTGTGTGTGTGTGTGTGTGTGTGCGTCTAGTAGATCAAGGCTGTTAAGTATGTTGTTAAAATTTTCTACATCCTTGCCAAGTTTTTATCTGTTTCATTAATCAATTACTGTAATATATTTAGATCTGCCTCAACAATTGTGGATTTGCCAGTTACTCCTTATAACATGTAAATTTTATCCCTATCTTATTACACATATGCAAGTTAGAGATGTTATGCTTTTCTACTGAGATAAACCTTTTATCTTTCTGTTGTGATTCTCCTTAGCTCTGGTAATACTTTTTGCCTTAAAAACTATTTTATCTAGTATTAATTTAACAGCAAAAGCTCATATTTGGTTAGAATTTACCCAACGTATTTTGTATGTTTTTCCTTTCAACATTCCTGTGTCCCTACATTTTAGATGTGTCCCTCAAAAGTGGACTATAGGTGGGATTTCTTGTAATCCAGTCTGACAACCTGTCTTTTCACTAGCAGGGTTGGACTATGTAGAGTCATTGTAGTTTTCACTAATTTGAGTTCTACCATATTATTTTGTGCTAGCTTCCCTGAAATTTTCTGTGCTTTTTCCCTGCTTTTTTCCTCACTAGTTAGATTGGATTATTTTTATTCTATTTCTCCTTCTTTCTTCTCCTTGCTCGGAATGTTCACTTTTAAAATCTAAGTTAATCAGGGACTCCTGGGCTCACTCAGTTAAGTGGCCAACTCTTGATTTGCTCAGGTCATGATCAGGGTCCTGGGATGTAAGCCCTGTATAGGGCTCCATGCTCAGTGGGGAGTCTTCTTTAGGAATCTCTCTCTCCCTCTGCCCCTCCCCCTGTTCGCTCACTGTCTCTCTTGCACTCTCTAAAATAAGTAAATAAATCTTTGAAAAAATAAAATAAAATCTAAGTTCGTCAATATTTCTACACTCCACCTAATAAAATCAACCTTGATCATCCTTCTCCCTTTCACGTGGTATTAATTTTCAGTATTTTGCCACTATGTTTCTCTGCCACAAGTTAGTCATTAATATAATTTTTGTTATTGTTTTATATAATCATTATTTGGTTGTATATACCCTCATGTTTTCCAATTACTCTGTTCTTTTGTCCTTCCTATACCTACAATTGTTCTTATAGAGCAATTTAATTTTTCAGACAGTACATTCTTTGGGGTTTCATTTAGTGATGGCCTCACAGATTTTTTTATCATAAAATGACTATTACATCATTTTACTTGAATGATAGGTTGATAGGTATTTTCTCTTTGCACTCTGAGCACAGTCTTCTTACTCCTATGTTTACTGTAGAGAATTCTACTATCAATCTAATTGTGATTCCTTTGTAGTAATTTATCTTTTCCCCCAGCTGCTTTTTTGGTCTCTCCTTTTGTCTTTTATGTTCTTTTATTAAATATGCACTTTTTGTTCTTTTATTCAAGTTACATTTTAATGTGCCTATATGTGGACTCATTATTATTTATCTGCTGGGATTCACTGTGGCTCCTGCTTCTGAGGGTCCAGTTTGTTTATCAGTTCTGCAAAATTGTCAGCCAGCATCTTTTTGAATGCTGATTACCCCCTTTTTATTTTCTCCATCTGGCATTCTAGTGAGAGACCTTGTTACCCCCGTTCGCCTGCAGATTTTTTTAGTCTACCCTTTCATTGAAGGGCAGCCCTTCTGTGATCGTGACTTTATAAAAGGGTCTGTTTCAATTTCTGATTTCAAGTGGACCAAAGCTTTGCCTCCTTTTCCCTACTTACCCCCACATTCTGCATGTACCTGTTTAAAGACCTCCTCTACTACCATAGGCACATACCGGAGAGCAGAGCAGCTTCCTCTAGACACCATTTTGGTTCTGGTTTTGCCCTGGGGTTTCTCTTGCATTCCTATGACCTCAAGTATATATTTGAGCAGATATTTCTTGCATTTTATTCAACACGTCTAAGTCCTTTGTAGTTAAAAGGTACACATATAAAATCTAGACTACAATATCGCCAAAAACAGATCTCTAGTTTTTTAAATTATAATTTTAAAATTCCTCAGCCCTTTCCTTTGTCTTGGACACATGATTGCGTCATAACATTGTCATTATTCCAAAAACACTTTTTTTTAAGATTTTATTTGTTTATTTGACAGAGAGAGAGAGATTACAAGTAGGCAGAGAGGCAGGCAGAGAGAGGAGGAGGCAGGTTCCCCGCTCAGCAGGGAGCCCGATGCGGGGCTCAATCTCAGGACCCCAGGACCATGACCCGAGCCGAAGGCAGAGGCTTTAACCCACTGAGCCACCCAGGCACCCCCAAAACACTTTTCAAGTATTACAAAATGTTATAGAACTTGTTCTTCCCTACTGTTAGCTAAGGATTTATTTCTCAACTTCTCTCCCCTCAACCAAGGAAATTAAAAAAAGACAAATTATCAGACAAAAGATGAAGTGTGAGCCATGTAGGATTACACTAATTTCCTTCTTGTGCCTAGTTACTAAAGTTCACTTGAAGTTTTAAATGGCACTCATTTTGTCAAATAATTCCATGAACATTTCTAAGCACCCAAATTTCTTGCATTCAATTTGCTGATGAATCTCATCTTAAAGTGTGAAAATCAAAATTCTGGAGAAAAGATGCTGGCTACTCTAAGGAACTTAGAAAAAGTACAACTTTTTGAGCCTTCAATGTTAATGACATTCCTTTTTATGAATGAACAGTAGGGTTGAATGATGCAACTCTACTACAGATTTCTCATGGAATACCTTCTACACCATTATGAAAAACTGGGGGATTTGTTCTCATGCATTCTCACTTGGGGCTGCAAGTCTACTCACTGTGTCATACCAGTTCTTGAATGGACTCATTCATTGTTCTACTTAGAAGGCAGATAGACAAGAGACCAAGTCTCATCCTTTTGCAGGTGATTTCCTTAGTAGCAGTCCTTCACTGAGAAGGACCAAATAAATAGCAGAATTCTCCACAGAAAACCCTGGATTTTCCCAACAAGTTAAAATGTTACAAAGAAATGATCAGAAAGTACTGACCATTTAAGAAAGAGGTGATTAAAACAATATTTAAGGAACTTTTCACATGGATAATTCAAGCAAAAAAAAAAGATTTTATCCAACATCTTGAGCACTGCTTCTCAAAATTTAATAACCTTATAAATCACCCAGGGTTCTAGTTAAAATGAACATTCTGCTTCCATAGATGGCTAGTGGGAGGGTGATCACAGAGTCTTTGTAACAAACTTGTCAGTTAACCTCACTTTGAGAGATAAGGACCTAAACGACTGAGATAAAATGGGTTATACTTGAACAGTCTGGGTCTAGGCTATGTGATACAATAGGCACCAAACACACGTGGTGATTGAATGTTTGAAATGTGGCTAATCCTAATTGAGATGTGCTATAACTATAAAATACACACTAAATTTTGATGAGTTAGTAAGAAAAATATTTATAAAATGTCATTAACTTTTAATTTTGATTACATGTTGAAATAAGATTTCATATTGGTTAAATAAAATATATTATTAAATTAATCTCAGGGTGCCTGGGTGGCTCAGTCATTAAGTACTCTACTCTGGATTTCAGCTCAGGTCATAACCTCAGGGTCATGTGGTCAAGGCTTGTGCTGAGTGTGGAGCCTGCTTAAGATTCTCTCTCTCCCTCTCCCTTTGCCCCTCCTACCACCACTTGAACATGGTCAGTTATTTTCTCTCTCTCTCTCTCAAGAAATTAATCTCACCTTTTATTTTTTACTATATTTAATGGGACTACTAGAAAATTTTAAATTCCATATGTGGTTTATATTTTTGGCTCCCATTGTTTCTGTATTCATTTTCTCTTATTGCTGAACAAATCATCACACACATAGTGACCTAAAATGAACTTACCATCTTACATAAGGTTCTGGAGGACAAAAGTCCTAAAATCAAGGCGTTAGCAGAGATCTAAGGGAGGCTTTGTTTCCTTGCCTCTTCCAGCTTCTTAAAGGCATTTGAATTCCTTGGCTAATGGCCCCTGCCTAAAGCCGGCAGCACGGTATCTTCAAATCTCTCTCTGTCTTGGTCTGTCTGTCTCTCTCATGTATGCACACACACACTTCTGATTTTGTCATCACATTTCCTCTCATCTTGATTCTCCTACCTCCTGCTTATAAAAACCCTTGTGATGACACCTGACCCACCTAGATAGGCCAGGATAATCTCCCATCCAAGATCCTTAACCATATCTGCAAAGTCCTTTTTGCCGCATAAGGTAACCTATTCACAGGTTTCAGAGATTCGTACACGGACATCTTGGGGGAGGGGGCATCGTTTTGTCTACCACATTTCTAACAGACAGCCTTGATCTACCTAATTCATTAGTTTTGCATTATTTTGTTTTTTACAGATTTTATTTATTTATTTGACACAGAGAGAGAGATCACAAGCAGGCAGAGAGGCAGGCAGAGAAAGGAGGAAGCAGGCTTCCCTCTGAGCAGGGAGCCCAATGCAGGCCTCGATCCCAGGACCCTGAGATCATGACCTGAGCCGAAGGCAGAGGCTTTAACCCACTGAGCCACCCAGGTGCCCTCATTAGTTTTGCATTAAACAACAGCCAGTTGTGCCTTAATCACTATACAAATGGAGTCAGCAATATAAAATGAAGGATTTTATTATCTTGGTATCACAATGTCAAACATTAGGTTAAGACATTTATTTTTAAGTGGAGTACTTCTGATTTCAGCATGGACTCAATGTCATATAAACAGATTTTGTGGTTGTAAATATTGGCAAAAAAATCCAGATTTCTGGATTCTCTTAATTCAAGAGATTTTCATGGCCCTCAATTAGTCCGCCCTTAAATGGTGCACAAAGAGTAATGAATATAAAGAATTAATGAATGTAAAGGATAAAGTCTGGGTAGGTGACTTAAAATCCAGTGATAGAGTAATGTGTCTGAAAGACAGAGTATTTTGGGGGGCCAATTTAACTTGTAAATCATTCAAAAATATATTCAACAAATATTTGGAGGGGACTGCTATATGAAAGGCATTATAGGAGGATTATAAAGTGCTTGGACTTCAGGACTTCACAATCTAGCAAGGAAATGAGATATGAACACCAGTGGCAGGCATTCCAAATAGGAAATGATAAATATCTCCTGTGTGGTGGTGACAAGAAGATTTAAGAGGGAGGAATACCTGTAGTCTGAAAAGGTCCTCTTAGCTCAAAACGATCAGGGAAAATTCCTTCGAAGAAGTAGACATGGCCTGGGTCTTTAAGAATAGAAATTAATCTGGATACTTTAGGCATTCATTCCAAACAATTTTGTGACTCTTCTATTTTGTTTAAAAGGCACATTTTTAAATACTGGAGTTGATAGTATTGAGTTTCCTTTTTCTCCCATTTCTTAAACATTAACCTTGGAGGTTAGATCAATGAAGTGAAGGACACAGAAAATGAGGGCAAGGGAAAAAAAAGAAGAAATGGAAATTATTGCTGTTTCTTCCTCCACATATTTCCTGTCTATAATACAAAATAACTTGTGCTTAGATTTGAGGAATACAACCATAAACTAACTTGTCAGGATAACAGAAACTGGCCGATTTTTAGGATATCAAAGGCATATAGTTTAACTTACTATACATTTAAAAACATTTAAGATTCTGCCATGGTCTAAATATACCACTTGTGCAGCAAATTTCCATATTCATAAATTATACATACACCATTATCATCCTATCTATGTATTCATCCATCCATGTATTAAATAGCAACTTTATCCTGAGGGTGCTACGAGGATTTCAATTTGAAGAACCTGTGGGGAACAGCCTGAAAATCCAAAGCCCTATTTTGTCATGGTTATTAATTAAGCATCCATAGTGCCAGGCATTTCCAGAAGCTGCACTGACATAGGGCCTCTCATTCTGGCTTGTACTGGAGCTTATATGACTGGATAGTAATTGGTCCCAACTGGAAGAAGGAGTAGATGAGGATGGAGCCCATACTGAGCTGTGGTGGAGAGGGCTGACCCAGGGAGGTGGAGCTGCTCCCGACACTCCAGAGGAGCCTAAAAACTACTATCTCTTTACAAGGCTATTGAGATGTCTCATAAAATATTTATTGGATGAAATACAGAAAGGCCCACAAATGTTAACGAATATTTTCAACAAAAAATAGGGCTCAAGAAAAGATGCTCACTTCCACGGAAATTCAGTTTGGTCAGGTCAGAGCCTCAGCCTCTCCCCTTAGAGCAGCAGAATTTGGCCACCTTACCAAAGAACTAAGACAAAAGTTGCAAGTCCCCGGTGGTCTCCATATGGCTTCATCAATGGCTCAGGGTTAGTTTGAACCCCAGAGGAGATGGTTTTCTTTTCCAGAATTAAAACGAGTGGCAGGGCGCCTGGGTGGCTCAGTAGGTTAAAGCCTCTGCTTTCAGCTCAGGTCATGATCTCAGCGTCCTGGGATCGAGGCCCGCATCGGGCTCCCTGCTCAGCGGGGAGCCTGCTTCCTCCTCTCTCTCTGCCTGCTTCTCTGCCTACTTGTAATCTCTCTCGCGCTCTGTGTCAAATAAATAAATAAAATCTTAAAAAAAAAAAACGAGTGGCAAAAAGAGAGTCAAAGCCAAAACTGCCTCTTAAGTACTTTTCATGATCCTTGTTACTTCTTGGAAAATGTGAACCAAATTAGCATCTGTGCCACATTTCATGGGAAGGGTGGCAGGGAATTCTGAAAACCTGGTTTGTTTATTTTTTTGGTTTGTTTTTGTTTTTGTTTTTTCAGAATTTCAGCCTACTGCCCTGAAAAGCCTGCCATGGAGTATGCCTCCCCCTCTTTACTACCTTCATTTTACAATTCATATTAAAGACTAAGCAATGTTGATAGCACTTTCTTGTAGATAAATATTAAGAGTTATCGGGGGAGGACCTCTGCTTTTAGGGAGTATACAGTCGAAATACCTAATCCTCTCTGTAAGTGCAACTAAAAATCCTGAACACTATACATAGACAGACATAAGAAGACACTAGAAGAGGAGAAAAGAAGGCAGAATGGCTAGGGACCTCAGGACCCACAGAACGGAACAACATAGCTACATTTCCCCTTTTTGCTTGTTGCCTTTTATGTCCCAAACTTGGAGCTGAAGAGACAGGCAACCAGAAACACCAGTTGGGTGCAGGCAAGAAAAGGCTCTCAACAAAGGCTGGCTCTCTCTACCCAAGGGAACAGCAAGGACAACTTTGTAAGACAGAAAAGTTTAAGGTAATAACCCCTCTACCCTAGCCTGACACTACTGAAAAAAACTGAAGCCCTATTCCCACCCATACCAGCAAAGAAGGAGGGAAGAGCCCAGTCTTCCACTCTGTCGAGGCAGTAAGATGAACCCAGTACCATCACCCCAGCAAGTTACGGGAGGCCTAGTTAGGTGCTGGACTTCCCTCCTTCACCTCATGATAGCAGTCACCCTAAAATTCATATGGAAAAAAGAAAGAGCTCAAATATCTAAAAAATTTTGAAGAAAAAAAATAAAGTCGGTGGCAACAGTCTACCCAATTTCAAGAACTATTATCTACCTACAAAAATCAAGACTTTGTAGTATTGGCAGAGACATATATAGATCAGTGGTGTGAATCTACAATTACTTCAAAATGAAAGGCTTAAGTTTTAAAGAATTATTTGTGCTATGACCAACTTACTCATATAGAGCTCATTATTCCTGTTGTTTATGAACTTATGTTTATATGAAAAATACTACTGGGGAGTTGAGAGGTTTTCTCCCTATACAAAATCTTCACGAGTTGTAGTAAAGATGAATTAAAACTGAACTGTGGATCATATTTATGTAACACATAGCCTTGTATTTTTAAATATTTTATTTTATTTAAAGATTTTATTTATTTATTTGACAGAGAGACACAGTGAGAGAGGGAACATAAGCAGGGGAGTGGGAGAGAGAGAAGCAGGCTCTGCACTGAGCAGGGAGCCTGATGCAGGACTCGATCTCAGGACCCTGGGATCATGACCTGAGCTGAAGGCAGATGCTTAATGACTGAGCCACCCAGGAGCCCCATATTTTTTAAATATTTTAAATATGAGTTGTAAAGTTAAAATCCAGATGCAAAGCCCAAATTTAGTCAACTATCTAGACGGCTTCAACTACATTAGATTATCGAGATAATTTTGCAATATGACCAAATAAGAAAAATTTGTAAAATCAGAAATAAAGGTTCTATTTATAGTTGTACTCTGAAGATTAATCATATAGTAATTTAAATGAAGCCCTGTGCCTGAATTACCTGTGTCAACAAATAATAAGATTGAGATGGTCAGGGCTACATTGTAAAATATAAATGTAATTTATATAGCACAGTCTTTTTTTTTTTAAGGGAAAAAGCATGCTCTCAAAATTCACAACCATCATTCGTAACTCATGGGAACTAATTTTATTTCAGGACAACTCACTAAATGCAAATTAGCATTAATTAATATAGTTGGTAATTGTTCTTTTCTGATAGAAGGGGCTATATTCAGTTTTAGTCAGTAAGCACACTATCCAACTGGTTAATTCAGTTTTACTCTAAATGCAATAATTTGTTGATGTGAAAACAGTCAGTTTATTTAAAAGTTGTGTGTCCTTCAGCAACATTTCTGCAAAACTGTGAAAATTGTGATTTTTATACATAGATAATACAAATATCAAACATTTGTGCAACATTGGAGGATTTAAAAACACATTTACGCAAGCCAACATTTACTTCCAACAACCCCTTTACTAGAATCATTATGCACTTTCCAAGGAGTATAAGTGATTTTCCTAAGGTTACACAGCCTTGGAAAAGACTAACCCGCTAGTCAACCAACATCAAGCAACTTTTTCCCAGTCACCTAACTGACTTCCTGTGGGTGAATATTTCAAATCTATGAAGTAGTCCAATTGATTGAAGAATGCTTTCATTTGGAATTGATACTCCTGTAGCAATACCTTCACAAAAGATGAATAATTAAAAAAGTAGTCCTCCACTATTTCTTTTGATAGGTATAGTATCAGTAAACATTATGGACACTTATTTGAGATGTGGGCTTAGCTGAAATGGATAGCATATTGTTCCTTTGACTTCAAGTGGAAAAGGGGGACTGTCTCCGAACCCCTAATAAAGCAGAGACAGATGAAGAGAAATACATGTATCTGAAAATGACTTGGTAATTGCTCCAAAACATGAGACACTGCTTTTTAATTTTAATCTCCCTAAGGCCTGGTATTCCTTAATCAATCGTACTTGGAAATCAGTATCTCTGAGTCAATGAATGCTTTTGGCTGCATAGGCTTCTCCATGGTAGGAACAGTGAGTGTTTGTCATAAAGAAATGATTACATTAGTTTGTGCATGTTTTTAATCATTCCCCAGTTGTTCTCACTCACCCATCAGAGCATGTCTTGTCCTCGTTCTTGCATTCCTAACATGCCAATTGCCTCTTTATTGTCTCCCTGAGTCCCTCTTCTCTAAGGCGTCCTAGTGATGCATACTTGCCCAATCCCAGCCTCTAGATCAAACTCCAATCTAATTTGCAAAACCAAGTAAATACAAAGTAGGTTACACATAATTCAGACCTCATCTTCCAATGATTAGGTTATCTGAATCTAGCTTTCACATTTTCCTGTTTTGCTCTTGGTAGTCTCCCCATTATCTCCTCATAACAAATACTGCCGGGTCCTTTGATTTTTTGAATACTACTTCAGCTTCTCTTTAAAAAAAGTCACAAAAATCTTTTATTATTTAGAAGTCTAGAGGATTTCTTGCTTCCTTTTCCTTAACTTCAGAGTACCATCCTGATGAGGAGACACTACGGCACTCTAGGTCTTTAATCTTCCTCTCTTGAGACACAAAGAGAACCATGTGCTGTTTCAGAAGGTATTAAGCCAAGCCAATTTTGTATCTTACAGAAAGGCTTTTAGTGCCTCTTAACATTTTCTTTTAAGAGGCCCAAATTTGTGTTTATAACAAAGTACTCCACAAATTCTCACTCAGTGAATAGAATAAAGTGTGATTGTGGCAGAGCTAAAGAACTACCACTGTGGCTGAGAAGTTAAATCGGAAACATTGTCAGAAGTTTTTCTACCCTAACTTGAGCCAGAGGTCAAATATGTTCTTCACCTGGTTGGAAAGATGAGATTGATGCAGGTCTTCAGGGTGGTCTGTGGATGAGTGATGGAGTCTAAAATTCCCTAGGGTCAGGATTCCTAAGCTGTGAATCCGGGCAAACTTGAGGAGTCCAGGAACACCATTAAAACATACGTAAAATAGGGTAACTATGTTCTAGGAGAGAAGTTCTCAAGGCATGTTTCCACACCAGCAGCATCAACATCACCTGCGAATTTATTAGAAATGTTAGAAAGTCTGGGGGTGGGACCACCACAGCCTGTATTTTCATAAGCCCTGATGCATGCTAACATTTGGGAATCACTGATCCAGAAAAAGGGTGGCTAGCTTTCCTCAGGTAGTCTGATCTCATCTTCTACTCCTCTCTGCCTTGCTCAGCTCCGACCACACTGATCTTGCAACACTTGCAGCATATTCTGCTTTGGGACCTTGACATTGGCTGTTCCCTCTGCCTCAAACCCTCTCCCCTCATATATCTCTGCAGCCAGCTCCCTTAACTTTCTTCACATCCTTGCTCAAATTTTACCGTGTCGATGAGGACTACTCCTATCACCTTATTTTAAATTAGGTACCTCCCTACCCCCACCAAGACTCCTAACCTCCTTACTATCCACTCTTTTTAAGTTTTTCTAAAGCATGTATCACTTCTTACATATTAGATAATTCACTTGAATATGATATTTCTTGCTTATTGTCTATCCATCCCCAGAATATAAGCCCTGCAAGGACTGCTGTATTTGCTTTGTTCCCTGCATGCCTAGAATAATGTTCAGCACAGATTAAGTACTCACTAAGTAATTAATAAATCAACGAATGAATACTCAAAAGGATCCGTGACCCTGAAAAGGAAGAAAAACACTATTCCAGAGGCATAGTAGTCTTTCACAGAGGAAAACCAATGTGTTGGGGCACCTGGGTGGTACAGTGGGTTAGGCGTCCAACTCTTGGTTTCAGCTTAGGTCATGATCTCAGGGTCGTGAGATGAAGCCTTGCATCCGGCTCTGCACTCAGCATGGAATCTGCTTAGAGTTTTCTCTCCTTTTCCTGCTGCCCCCCAACAATAAATAAATAAATAAATAAATAAATAAATAAATAAATAAATAAAATGTGTTTGCTGCTATCTTAATGAGTTTAGCGCATGAATCTAGGTGTGCCCTACTTGGGAGGACTAGAGGAAAATGATGTAGAGGAGGTTCAAGAATGATGTTGGGCAGAAATTAGAAATATTTGTGTGAACTCCCTGCTTAGTTATATTTTTGCCTTACAGGTTATCATTTCTGAGTTTTTAAAATAAAGATATATAGAAGGTAGATACCTCACTTATCCTCCCTTTATAGATGAGAAACTGGGACACAGAAAGGTTAATATTTGCCCAAGTTTATACAGAAGTTATATGGAAAAGACACGATTTGAACCTAGTGGTCTGGCTTGCGAGTGCAGCTCGTACAACCATAACTCTATCAACTTAACCTTCCAAAGTGAATGAGTTATACCTATGAGTTAGCATTTAAAATGTTTTATTATAATTTTTATAGTTCTATCTTTTCTGCTAGACTCAACAACCTTAAAAGGAGCACCATTTCTTATTTATCATCTCTATTTACCCAGTGCTTAGCATAATGTTACTGGATGGATGGATGGATGGATGGATGGATGGATGGATGGACGGACAAATGGACAAGGATAGAAGTTTGAGGCTGGCTGCTTCATTCAGCTCTAGAATAAACAGTCCGTTGAAACTCCAGAAATGAATTAATCAGCTTTGTTTTTTCTTCAGCTTAAATCTGTCAAATAAGCCTGAGGTTTTGTAATTGAAAAAATGTGTAGGTGATCAGATAAAGGGAACTGAATGATAAGGACATTTGTCTCCAGGTACTTTTGGCCACAGGAGTGTCTGTTTCCCCCAGCCATCCTGCCTCCTTCCCCAGAAGATAAAGAGCAGCAGCAGCAGCGGAAGCAAAAGGTTGCTGGGCTGTGCCCTTTTCCTCTCCATGTGAGGGATGAGCTTAGAGGGATGAGCCAGCTTAGCCCTGACTGGGCCCTGATTTGCATATGTAATCAGGACCCAATGATAAAAGTAAATTAAAAAACTATGCCTAGAATTGAAAGAATGCCGAGGGAATGCAAATCACTCCTGGCTGCCTGGCTTCCTAGTGAGTCATCTAGCTCTATTCTTCCTTCTTGCCTCTGTCTCAGTTTACAAAATGCTGCTTCCAAGACATTTGTTAACATTTAAACCTAAGTTCTTACAAATGGAAAGCATCTCAGCAGAGTTCCTCTGGATGCTGTGAGGCTCAGCCTTCTTACCCAGATGGCTCCAGCTTACTGGGCTAATTCTCCAGTCTTCATTCCTGGGGTGGCTAGAAGGAACCAGGACAGATCCCACTTTGACACTAGGCCTGCCGCTGGTCCAAGGCCTTCCTCCACAGACCCCAGGGCTCCTGCCCTCCGCTGAGATGGTGAGGCTTGGGGCCTTTCGATCACAGATTCCAAATATCCTTTTTAAAACACTTCAGTAACTCTTCAAAATAAGCAGAGCGGCACAACTACGGGTACTGGCATTTAGGAAATTTACTGGGCAACAGTTAACTTTAGAAAGGTGGTTATTTATCCTCATTAGAGTTATCGCCTGCAAGTCAGCACACAGAGGGAGTGTCTCTCCACACCTGGGGATTCTAAAGTTGTGCCATGCTGTTTCTAAGTCACTGGCTCCCAAATGCCAGTCCAGGGGCAAATGCCACTTGGCTGCATCAGAACCACTTGGGAAGCCTTTCAAAAATATAGTCTGGGCACCTAGGTGTCTGAGATGCTTAAGCATCTGCCTTCGCCTCCGGTCATGATCCTGGGGTCCTGGGATTGAGTCCCACGTTGGGCTCCCTGCTCCTTGGGGAGTCTGCCTCTGCCTCCTTCTTTCTCTCTCCCCATCTCTCATGAATAAATAAATAAAATCTTTTTTAAAACGTGTAGATTCTGGGCCTAGCTCTGGAACTTCTGACCCACTAGGTCAGAGGTAAAGACCAGGAATCCAACTGCATTTTTTAAAAATTATTTATTCATTTGTCAGAGAGAGAGAGAAAAAGCACAAGCAGGGGGAGCAGGAGAGGGAGAAGAAGGCTCCCCGCTGAGCAGCGAGCCTGATGCAGGGCTTGATCCCAGGACCCTGAGATCAGGACCCTGAGATCAGGACCTGAGCTGAAGGCAAACACTTAACTGACTGAGCCACACAGGCACCCCTGCCAACCACATTTTTTAAGAGCCCCTCCTATGCACATGATGCCCAACCATGTATTGCCCTCCACATTTATCATTGTCTCGCTCATAATTTTTATCTCTTTTTCCTTTTCCTCTATTCGAATTATGGGGAGCTTCCCACCTTTGCCCAGGACTTGATTTTATAACTTCAGTTCTGACTTTACCATGTCCCGTATGGATTTCATCCTGAAATCCTGACTCATCTTACCCATCTCCCTTTTGCTCTCATCCTGCTTTTACTTTACCTTTCCTTACGGTTTCTTTCTTTTTTTTTTAAGATTTTATTTATTTATTTGACACAGAGAGAGAGAGATCACAAGTAGGCAGAGAGGCAAGCAGAGCGAGAAGGGAAAGCAGGCTCCCTGCCAAGCAGAAAGCCTGATGCGGGGCTCGATCCCAAGACCCTGAGATCATGACCCAAACCGAAGGCAGAGGCTTAACCCACTGAGCCACCCAGGTGCCCCTCCTTATGGTTTCTGATCTTGTTTCTTAGAGGCTATATCTTACTGTATCCTACTAAAGACGGCAAATGGTACTCTATAACTTCCTTCTCATTCCTAGAGCCTGGCTGGGTATTTGCCAATAGAAATTGAGTGTGGATTACCCTTGGCCTAGGTTTCTACCTGCTTTGCGGCTGGTCAAATCCCTTGCTCACCTCGACAGCAAAAGCAGGTAGATATGGTAGCTGCTGTCCCCATTACCCACTATAGCAAAGCTTTCATCTTATATGGGTTCTGCTGGACTGAAATGGGACCTTCTCATCCCTCCACTTCCTGTTGCTTTGACTTGCTGAAGAGAAGGAATCTATAGAAATCTGTAATCTCCACTATGCTGTGCTCTCAGGACCCTTCCTCTCTCTGATTTACTTGTGGGCAGGGTATTTCCCAACATGCATTTGTTCCAAAATTTCCCTCACTCCCTAGTCTCTGTCTGGTGTAGTACCTAAGGAGATTCTAATTCAGTGGGTCTGGGAACTCAGATGTAGAAAGACTCAGTTATTGGTATGTATAGAAATTGATATAGATCTCTCATATCTAAAACCAAAGACTCCAAATACAAGAGAGTTGAAGGACCTTCCCCTCAGCCTTCAGCTGAGCAAGTCATGACTGAGGCCCCAGTTGAATTTTTCAGTTCAGTTCTCTGGGCCTTTTGGTTGTATTCTGGTTGTCTGTTTAACCCTGACTTGGCTAATGCTATGATTTTCCATCTTTTGATGAGTTTCCTATCTTCGTGGACATTTCAGATCAGAGGAAGCTAACCTGATTCCATTTGGAAGCAGAACTCTGAGAATATTTCAGCTTGTTTTATTTTAATGTAATCAACTTTATATAAATAAATTTAATTGATCGGAGTAACATTAATTTAACCATTACCAGGACCAACAAAAGCATAACCTGCCTTGGTAGATAGATGTAAGTCAGGAAAGAGTATAGAGATACTTGGCTGTGCACTGTTGGATAGTAGTAAAATCTTGAAACTGACCTTCCCTTAATGCATGGTAACATAAAAGCCCAGAGTATAATAGAAAAAGACAACTGGGGGACCTCAGGGTGCATAATGCAATCGTCAGTATGAAAATATCTTGGTGGGGCGCCTGGGTGGCTCAGTGGGTTAAGCCTCTGCCTTCGGCTCAGGTCATGATCCCAGGGTCCTGGGATAGAGCTCCTATCAGGCTCTCGGCTTGGCGGAGAGCCTGCTCCCCCACCCCTCTCTCTGCCTGCCTCTCTGCCTACTTGTGATCTCTCTCTCTGTCAAATAAACAAATAAAATCTTTAAAAAGAAAATATCTTGGTTTCAGTGCCTTTGTGCTGGATTCAAATGTCCTCAAGTTATAGTGTTTCAACCTCTCAAATAATTATAATTTTATCCTACACTCTAAATAATAGCTCGAACAAGACTTCCAAACATCTTAACACAGTCTAAGGTCCTTTCCCAACTGGGTTTTTCCTTTCCTTTCCCTCCTTGTCTTCAAAATCCCTACCATGCATCCCTGACCTGGCAGAACCACCAGGCCTCTCCTTTCTGTGAACCCATCAGGCCCTTTCCTATCATCATGCCTTTGCACCTGCTGTTCCTCTCTGTGCTGATCCTATGCCCTCCCGCACCCCTACACCTGCTCAGGACCCAAGTGCCAGGTTGTTTTTTCTGTGAAATCTCTCTTGTTCCCCAGGCAGTTGTGGTTCCCTCCACTTAGTTTATTTAACACGTGGTACCCAAACCTCTCTCATAATGCAAATCATGGCCAATTGTCCCCGTGTGATGTTTGGTACACACTGAACTAAATGAACTGAGATGAAATAATAGGAGGTTGATATTTATGCTCATCTAAATCGCAAAAATGATCCCTACTGGCCCCTCTACTCTTCCAGAGTGAATGATCTTACCTGAACTATATTTTTAAAAAATAGAGGGAACAAATGAACCATTTTTTAGTATTACTCTGAAAGGCCTTCCTTGGAGGAGAAGAGAAATGCAAAGTCTGTCACTTTTTTTTTAAGACTTTATTTTTAAGTAATCCCTACATGCAACATGGGGCTCAAACTCACAACCCTGCGATCAAGACTCGCATGCTTCACTGATTGAGCCAGCCAGGTGCTCCCAAAGTGTATCCCTTTTTAGCTGTATGCCTTCGAGCAAGATTCCTACCTGGTATTCTTTATCTACAGAGAAAGGATAATAATAGAAGTTTCCTTATAGGATTATTGTGAAACTAAAGGAGATGCTATTTTAGAGTCCTTAGAAGAAGAGTTCCTGGCACACAGTAAATGTTCAATAAAAATTATCCATTAATATTATTCAGTTGGAGAAGACAAAAATTGAACATACCAAGGTAGGTGCCTAAGTGGAATCACAGAGCAGCACATGGCCTGACATTGGAGTCAAGGGACAACATGCTAAAGGCTTCTTTGAAAGAAGCCTCCACAAAGAAGCTTGGACATGCAGACTGCCCTCTTTACAGTATTTCCTACAGCCCACCCTGCCTGTAGGAAATATCTGATTTAGGACCCTTATCTCTAGGGTCCCCTGCTATAGCCCAGAATATCCCAGACTTTGGACAAGAGTAAGGATTCTGAAGGAAGCCGCCTCTGTCACCAATCAGCTGTGTGAACCTGAAAAGCAGCTCAACCGCTCTGGGCCTCCAGGGTCTCATCCATGATGCTCCTTCCAGGAGAAGTAGCGAAACAATGAGAAGTCCCTAGGATGTCTGCCTCAGCAGATCAAGTGACCCAATGCAAAACAAAGATAAACAAGGGTTATCCTGGACAGAGAGACCCTGACTCTTTTCCCTACCTCCCTATGTAGATAAAGAGATCTGAAAGAGAAGAGCAGGACCGTGATTGGAAATGTTGTGCTCTTCTCAGCAGGAATTGGGATGGAAAAGGCAAGGAGTTGTACTGTGAAAGTATTTGTATAGATAATGTTTCTGGGCACCCTGTTTATTTCTTTCCAGGATGTTTCTGCAGTAATGGAAGGCACAAGCCAGAGGGCTGTGCCCAGAGCTCCTGGCTCAACTTGGCAGATGTGATTCTCTCTTGATTACTTCTGTGGCATCCCTCCTGCTGGCCTGGTCCCTTACCTGCACAACATCGAGAACCCCTCACTCACTTGGAGCTGCTCAAGGAATGCCCTCTACGCACCCCCTGGCTGCTCTCAGCATGCGAAAAGGAACTCTGACACATTTCCAGAAACTCACAGAAACCCGGGCTGCCTCCATCTCTTTGTTACAGTATGGGTTAGATTAATTCGTTGGCTTCCTGTGTTTACAGGGCTGGAAAAAAAAATGGCAACTTTGTAAAAGAGGAAAGTAGCCAAACAAAAGGCAGGCTCTGAAGGCTGGGAAATAAATTAAGAGAAAAGAGAAAATCACCAATTAATTTTTCCCAGGCATGTTTGCTTTGTCTTCGAACATTTTTTTCTCATGCTATGTCAATGGGTTAATTGCCTTCTGACACTGAGCGGCAATAAGACATGTTTGCCTGCTAAGATAAAGGAAAGTTAATTGAGGAAAGTTAGTAATGAAAATATTGGACTCTGTCCATTCCAGGTAGAATATGACACTTGAAATTACAGCCAGAGTGACTCCTCGCAGTCACACACGTTTCTAAAAGCGTGGCATCTAAGAAACCAGCTCTCAGTCACCCAGAGTTCTGTGTCCATCACAAACGACAATGTGGGAATCTATAAACCACGACTCCTGAGCATCCCTGGAGTACAGAAAGCTAGGGTGCTCGTCTCTAGAAAATGTATTACCCATGTCTTCAGCATAAAGGGAAGCCAATTGTTTCTATATTTAACCATAATTTTATTTCTCAATATAAACTCAGATGGCTGAGTGCATTCATTTCTGAAATATGTTTACCCCAAATACACAAATTGTTCAGTATGCTCAGTCCTTCAGTGATGGAAACAGTGTCTGATAAAGCACGAAGCATGGTTGTTTGCTTAATTGGCTGTTGTGTTGTTGGATCTGCAGAGATGAAAAATGGGGTGGATGTCATATCCCCAACCCTGTGTCTACTAAGGAGCCCCAGAACTTAATCCTCTTAAAATACCAAAAATCTACCAATTTCTGAAGGGCTCTTTGGCCAGCATTTGTCATAAATTAAAGGGAAAATACTTCAATCACCCAGGGAGCAATGAAGCAAATAGGATTCAATTAGTCACTGCCTGGGGCATCCTCTGCTGGTGATGAGAATTGCATGCATCCAACAGCATCTGTAAGTTCAGGTCCGGGGAGAGCAGTCCCTGTACTGCTGACCCAGTGTGACTGCCGAGAACAAGTCTCAGGCCTCCTGACCTTCTTCCTATTCTCTAGCTGTCCTTAGAATGGAGGGACATGTGTCCGTGGCTCTCAAATGGAGCAATTCGGAGGGTGTATCTATATTAATTGTCTGGGAGTGTTCTTTCATTATTCGGTGAGTGTTGTTCCTTGCTTGATGGCAAAGCCAACCACCGACTTAGCAGACAGCCCCACACAAGTGATTTCAGAACATTGATTAAGGTTCTTCCACTTCAAAGGGATCCATCAACTTGTTCCAATAATATCTGAAATGTACATGAGACTGGAACCTTTCATTCCATAATCAGAGACAAAATTTGAAAGGGTGAAAGATTGAAAGGAGGGTGGGCCAGGAATGATATGGCATCTATTGAATATAGACTGGGCATTCTGTGATATATCATACAAATATAGTCTCATTTACTTATCACAGTTGTACTTCCTGATGGGAAAGGCTTCACACACTTAAACTGGTCCTGAAAAGACCACAAAGACACTATTTATAAGCATGTATATAGCAGGGTTTAGAAAAACTGAAAACTCTGATATCCTGGAGGTAGCAAAAATGAGGCGTGTCCTCCAACCGAGGGCTGCAGGGATAAGAGTGCAGAATAATTACTAGAACCCAGAGAGTAGATCTACTGAGAGGGCCGTCTGACAAGAGAAATGGCCAAATGTGAGTGACCCAGAGTGGGAGCCAGGGGAATAAATAACCCACCCCTCTCCGACCACCTTCCAGACTCCTGCTGGTGCTCTCCACTGGCTAAACCCAACCAGAAACCAGACGGCAGAGGCCCATTGATGTATCTTCTAGCGGAGAAAAGTGAGAAGTGGGTCTGAAGAAGCACTTGGATGACACTCAGCACCATAGGTATATAATTATCCGTGTCTCACAGATGAAGAATCTGAGACTCATAGAAGATACTATCCACAGTTAACTAACCAGGATTCAGACTCACAGCTGACCCACTGAGTACAATAGACAAGTTCTGAGTGAGATGAAGGACAGACATAAATTCACTCTAAAGCTTTAAATGCCTGATGGTATAAGGGAAGGGAAAGATAAGCAAATACTGAGCCATGATAGGATGCAGGTAATAGGAGCTACAGAGAGTGAGGAAGGATCCAAAAGGGGAGACCAGAGGATCAAGCCTGGCCCTGAAGAGGTCCACTTCCTTTCAAAAGTCTTGCGAACCTGGGTTCCAAGGCATTGGACAGTGGTTACAGTTCCACCATCAGACACATAGTCAATGGGTTCTTTAAGGTGAAATTTCAGATTTTCAAGCCTAAGTTTATTTCCCCAAAGCATTTTTGTTTGAAGAAAGAATACTAAAAGTTACATATGGAAAGAGAAACTGCTTTTGTCCTAACCTAAAATGAAACATTAATGAGTATCTTAGCAGTAAGGTCAGTATCTGCCATCAAAATGCCTGGCACCCCGTTTCCTTGGGACAAACTAAAACACAGCATCGAATCCAGGGGCCCAGTTGACTTCATGGCAGAGTGAAAACAAGCCCTAGGCTTGAATTCAAAACCTGGGTTGACATCTTGACAAGTCATTTCCTAACCTACATCAACTTCCTCCCACCATCAATTATTTTCTACTCTTATAAAGTGGGGGAGCACATTACCAACCAGTGCACACCATATAGATTTATTGTGGAACTCAAATGCCATAAGATATTGTTGTAAATGATAAAATATGTAAAATACAAAATATCTTTATATCATACGGACCTTTCTTAAATACACACACATAGCCCCAAAACAAAAACCAGAGGTTAGGTTGGGAGAAGTCTCTATCATGTTTTAAGAAATTTCCTGGTAACTGAATCATTTCTAGCTCCACCTGGTACTTATGGCCCCACGACCTAGTACAGGGTTGAAAGAGAAGAATTCACCTAAAATGTAAATATAACTGTGACTCATTTCTTGGCAATTTTCTCAATATATTTGAGTGAAATGTAATAACATGTCAGCATCTGTCTTTGTCTTTTCTCTGCCTTGTGCTTTCCCTTAACCCCACATTCCTAATGAAGTGCTAGCATTCTGTGGTGGCTACCGTAGCATCTTCTTTTGAGTAGCTATAGTGTGGAGACCCAAGAACGTCATTTAGATAAGCAATGCTCCCATGTCCCTCTCCCTGAGATCCCCTCACGACAAGTAATTCATCACAAGGGGGCAACAGCGTGATGGAGCTACCAACAATGAGATGGCTCGTTTAACCAGCATTGCTGAGTGCTTCCGCTGTGTCCGGCACTGTGCCAGGGGCTGGGGATGCTGAGATAAGTAAAGGCAGATGACCATGGCCTGCCCGACAAGCCCACTCCCAGCTTGGTGGGGAAGTTATTCAAATAAACCAGCAACTGAGGTTCATTATGATCTTACCATGACAGGGGTAGAAACAGGCAGATGAATTCCATCTACATTTGTAGTGGTTTCAGTACCTACACACAATTTAAATGTAAAAATGTCAGACCTTGTGGCCATGTTTTGCTAACATGTTATTGACAATCCAGATGTTTCTCACCATTAGTGTATTTGGCATGACATGGATCCAGATCCAGATCACCACAGTTTTTACATTAAAATGTTCCAAGAGGTTATTTGAACATGTATCAACACAACCCAAGGAAATTAATTTCCTATAGGTGATGATCAGTAAACTTAAACCATTAAAATGATCAGATTATAAAATAAGAACAAGCCACTACTTGACCCAATAAATTTTCAGTGACTCTGTCACCAAAGTAATTAATTTTTTTCCTCGACCAGAGAAAAATATTCAAGGGACACAGGGTAAACAAAGCATGTACCCAATAGGGCTGCTCCAAAACAACAAGCAGGGAGGCCCAAATTGGTGAAGCCAACATTTAGATGAGGCTAAAACCTTCAGTTCCACAGTCAGAGGCAAGATTTAAAAGGGTGAAGCATTAGAAGGAGGGTGGGCTGGGAAACAAAGAACATAGGCCTTCGGAAAGCACCATCCCTTTAACAAGAATTTTAATCAGATATGTTACTAATCTGTCAAATTAGATTTCACAGTGACACATGCACAGGCATTAAAATGCTAGCAAAAATGAATTAAAACCCCACTAATTAATGTATGGGTTTGAACTGGTTTTGAACTCCTGAATGAACTCCGAACTGGCAAGTAATTGAGGCTCAAATCTCGGACTTTAAAACTGGAAGAAAATTTAGAGATCTTTCTGACCAACCCCATCACCTCTAAGATAAGGAAACTGAGTGTCTGGGGGGTTAAGGTCACTAGATGGTTAACTGCTGTGGCAGTTAGAAAGCAGAGCCTACACTTGAGGGTAAGTGTAAAGACTTGACAAGTTAAGACACGAGATGACAGGGGCCCAATAACGGAGTCATATGTGTAGAAAAAAATAGCTGTGTTAAAGTTAAGGAAGTAGAGTTAATCAAACTGATGAATTAAGGTTAAGTCTTATTTTAATAATCAATAAGAATTATTTACTTGAGGACAAACATTCTTGTCCACACTGATCGTATAAAGAGATTCTCCTCAGATGAGTGGGTAGCTACAGGATCCCAGAGAGGTTGCCTCCAGCCTAAAGTGCTCTCCAGGAAAAATAGGAAAAGTGATTCTGCCCCATGTCCCTACTCCAGGTTTGTGAGAAACCCAGATGCAGGCCCTACCATACAAGGTTCATCTCTGGGAATCTCAAGTCTCAGTCCCAGCTTATCAGGAGGAAAACACTGAGCTAAGATGCACCTGGCTCATATGCCAGGGAAGCATTAGCACCGTGACAGCCGAGGCAGGACACTCTTACATGAACTTCCCCAGGTAATTCTGTTCACGAAATGCTGCAGAATTGGCCGTCTCTGTACATGTCTTTCTGGTGGACATCATTCATAAACATTATAATGGCATAGAGTCCAGTGGTCCCTCAACTTTTGGATTTTATAGATTGGTACATTTTCATATCAATTCTAGGCACTCATTGGTAACTTTCTACTTTGCCACCTCTTTAAAAAGAAACAGATCCCAAATAAGAGGAACCAAGAGATTTTACCAGCGGTACTACTTAGAGAGGTGTGGGCAGAGTTAAGGACACAGGGACAATGACAAGCACTAAAGAAAAACTGTTATAACTCACAGGCCTGAGGGCTGCCGGTGGTGTTACCAGGACCCAGGAGAGCTGAGGCCTTAGAGGACGGACCAGGCAGACGTTGTAGTCATGTGGTAATATGGCCACTTCCAGAAAATGGAAGGAAAGGACTGGGGAAGGAACTGCAAAGGTATCTTGACCTCTTTCTGATCTCGTCTCCGGACTCTTGCTGAGCCTTTTACTGGCCCAAACCTTCTGGAAGCCAGGAAGCAAGAGAGGCCAGGTGGTATGATCCCCAGGGGTCAGCCTCTGAGGCCAAAAGTAGAAAAAAGAATGGGTCTGATGGAGGGGAAGGGAGAAATGGAGAATAACCAACATAAAGCTAATAATCCCAGAATTGTCATCCCTCTACTTTTGAGGTCTTTCGGTTGTCAGAAACTGAAAACTTATTTTATGGGCTAATTAGCAAAAGAACAGGTGTGAGAGTGTTTCCATAGCTTCCCCTTTCTTGTCCCACTGTATTCTGTCTAGTGCCATTTTTTAATTGAAGATTTCAGTGTGAAGATTCAGTAAAGAATCAAATTCTAGATACACATAAACTTTGTTTTGTAAAACCTTTTGTCCCAAATATGTTTGTGATGTATAACTATTAGTCATTCAGTTTCAATAATTGTTCATGTACTTTGTCTTATTGACTTTTTCTTAAATCAGATGTAGTGATCTTGGGGAAATTTTTATGTAAAACTGAAACTCATTTTAGCTATTTCTAAGGAGGTAGGTAACAGAATTCATGTCAGCAGAAAGTTAAACCCCAAAACTATAATAGAGACTGATGAGAGAGGGTTAAAGGAAGCATTCAGAAGTCAAGAGCCTGTCACCTGTTCTTGCTCATAAAAGGAAGGTGCTCTTTTTTCTCTAAGCATATTAGTGAGGTTCTGCATATCCAAAGAGGGACCCAGGGCCACAGAGAATGGGTGCACAATGGCTGTGCATGAGGATGTGAAAAAAACTGAATTTCCAGAGGATGTCAAGAATTAGAAAAGAGAGGAAGAAAGAGATATAAAAAAACTAAGTGAAAGAGGGTGTGAACAACATGGCAGAAAGTTGAACAGTAGCCACCAGTGGTGGGAAAAACAGAGGGCTCTGAAGAACAGGGGTGAATGATATCTAATTCTAAGTTGTTTCATATTTTACACTGGAGTCCTTACTCCATTGACTCAAGCCATATATACATATAAATGTCTTCTGAGGATGGTGTGAGGGAAAATCAAAAATTGGTGATTTGTACTTGTGGCTTAGCAGGAAGCAGGGGAATATAGCAGTTGTGGAAGGAGAGACCCTGGCATGATTGAGAATTCAGAGCAGAATACAGTAGGAGCTCTAAGTGACTAAGAGAATATGAGCCCCTGGGAATTCACAGAACACTTGTGGAGGCCACTGAACTGCCCTCAGAGAGTCAGATGGTGGCTCAAGGCAATGCTATTGATTGATTGAGAGAGAGAGAGAGAGAGATGGAGGGAGGGACAGAGGGAGAGGTAAAGAGAGACTCTTAAGCAGGCTCCATGCCCAGCACAGAGCCTGATGTGGGGCTCCATCTCATGACCCTGAGATCATAACTTGAGCCAAAATCAAGAGTTGAACACTTAACTGACTGAGCCACCTAGGCACTCCATCAAGCCAATGCTATTTAAGTCTCAGCGAGATGGAGTAATTATATTACCCATCTAAGTTAAACACTAAATTCCAGAAATTCAAGAATATGGATCTGCTATTGGTCAATAGGACTGGAGTAGTTCAATTTCCTACCTTTATGGAATTGTAGTAAAATCTAAATTTGTGGAAAATTTTATACTGTCTCCAGTGCTGATATTCTGCATTTTATAAGCATATCATTTAAATTTATATTTGCCAGAAATTAGTCCCTAACATATGTAGGGAGGAGATAGTCATTAGTAAAAGGAAATTGTGATCTTTCCATTTTTACTAGACTACAAAACTAGTACACTATTTGGACTAAGACAGATACTGTTTTATTATACACAACCACTGTTCCCTTTTACTCGCGATTTTGAACTGTGGTGTGTCAAATTATGGTTGAGTTTTAAAGCCTCACTAACTCAAGATTTTGAAAATTCTTTAAAATAAACCCACCTAACTTCACTATCAACCTGTTAAAATATTTCAGTATTTGCAATCACATATGACATTCTTTTTGGAGCAATGATATATAATAGGAATAGTTTCTCAAAGAAAATCTGGAGATCTCAGCAAGAGTCTACTTCTGCTTTGAAGACCTAGATGGCCAAGGATATGTTCTTTTATCTTTTCGGACCTCAACTTCCCCATAAACAGATTGATTGTCTAAGACTCTGTTAGCAAAAGGAAACTGGTGTTCTAAATAAGTCCATGAATGACTTCAACTTCCTTCTCTATTACTTCTTCCATGTATTTGCTCTGTCAACTTACCAGCAATGATGGTGGAACCAATGGTCCGCCATCTTAACCTTTGTAGCAGTTAATGTGCAAATCACTAGCTTGATTGTTCTACTTTTACTTAAACTTCATCCATTCATCATATCTAGACAAAATATGAGCTCAGCAGATACCAAGTTTTAGGGTTTCAAAATTAGAATAAAATAAACCCCTGCTCTTGAGCTTCCAGCCTAGAGAGAAGAGAGAACCATAAGTAATTAAAGTTCAGTACTTGAGTTATAGATAAAGCCCATGGAAAGATAAGTGTAGTGATAAAATTTTCCAATGGAGTGAGGACATCAGAAAAGACTCCACAGAGGAAAGGCTATTTAAAGTGATCCTTTAGTGAGTAGGAGCCTACCAGGTAGGCAGAAGAGGAGCACACACATGCAAAGGTACTAGGGACAACATTTCTGTTGGCCTTCCTGGCACCCCAATTTGGTTGTGTGACGAAGTTCTAGCCAATGAAATTATAAGAAGTGATAAGTGTCACCTCCAGAATGTTCCACTAAGAGCATGTATATCAGTTTCCCTGGTCCTGTACCCTTCCCACTGACTCGAAGATGAAAACAATAGGAACAGCCACTTAAAAGCTAGAAATGGTAGAATTGTCCTGCTAGCCCTTGACCACTCACCCCTGAATGTTATGTGAGACAGAAATATTTATTTTATTTAAGCTACTGTACTTCTAAGCCTTTTTGTTACAGCACATTACCCTACTCCCTAACTAATTCAGCCACATTCTGAAGTTTAGAATTTGTTCAGTAAATAGTGGCAAAACCATAGAAGGTAGGAAGAAGAATGACCTGATCAAGCACATGTATGTAATGGGAGAACTGAACTAGAGAGAGACTGGAAACAGACAGACAAAGGATGGACAGACCTATACTGTGAGAGGCTGCTCTATGCTAGATATTATACTGGGCATTTTACTAAAGAATGTCTCATTTAATCCTCACAATAACTCTCAGATATATTATTATTATTTCACAGTTTAGAAATGAGAAATCCCAAATTTAGGCAGGTTAAGCATACCCAAAATCTCATTAGCAGCAATGTTGTAATTCACATCTTGGTTTGTCTGTCTCCAAAGCTGATATTCTCCCCTCTGCACCAGTCTGCCCCTAGGTAAGAGATGGCATGGTGATGGACATGGGGAGTGGAGTTGTCCAGACTAGGATGATAGAGTACAGTGGTAAGGAGAGGGCAGCAGATGATATGAGGTACGTTTCAGAAATAAAACTGATAGGCATTTGTGACTGATGTAGAAATTAAGAATTTCTAAGAAAACAAGAATTATCCATTCACTGGTTCGTTAGCCAGCAATGAATCCAAGATTTTGTGGATTTTATGACCTGTCCTTATTTTTTTTCTAAGTCGGCTTCATTTTTTTGTTGTTATTCCTTTCAAAGCTTATTCAGTTTATTTTTCTTTCTCTCTCTAGGAGCCTGGTTTCTTATTATTCAGGGACACTTATAGTGGGTGTTTCCAAAGACTTTTCACCTCCCTCTATTTCCATTAGGGTGTTCCCATCTCCTTTTCCACATCAAACACATACCATTGGAGCTTGCAGCCAAATCTATTGGCAGCCTTTTTGGAAACCTGGAGGACAGTTTATTTTACTCTGGGCCATCATTAATGGAGTATTTTGGACGAGTGGTCTGGTATGGAATGGCATTTCAGAATCTTCATTGCTAGTTCTCGCTTGTGTGGAAGATAGTTTTCATAGAGATTGGTGCTGTAAATAATGCAGTAACATGGAGATAATAAAATCCTGGTCATTGTTCAGCAAAGAGCATGGAGAAACACCCAGAGAAAGAATTTAGAAACAAGCTCAACCTTTCATGGAATGTGTATTTGTGTTTTGAACACAGATTTCAACATAATTTCATATTTCTTATGACACTTCACCCTCTAAAGAACTCTAAGAAGCAGGCAAGGTAAGAATTATTATCCCCACTTATAGAAGAAGAAATAAGCTCAAGTGTTTAGGTGACTTGCCTAAATATCTCCTCAGTGTGAGCTTTACTTTCATAACGACCTGCCATGAATATGGAACAATATGTAGTAATATGAGAAAGCAAAAATATAGACTCTTAAATGATGGTCTCTGCCTTCACATATTTGCCTTCCTTCAAGCCTTCCAGATCATTTTGTAAACAAATGTCATTATTCCCAAGAAATGAAACACCTGTAAAATTAGAGGAACACTCTTCTGGGAATGAAAAGCACTTTTCAGATAATAAAAAAGATAATAAAAAAGTTTGTAGAGTATTTCCAGGCTGGAGTTTCTCTTCCCAGAAGCTGGTTTATAGGGAAGAAACTTCAGTGACTGACCATGGCCTATGTGGCAGAAAGCTTATATAGGCAGAAGTGTAATTCAAAAGCTAATGCTTCTTCTCATTTTAAACTCTGGATAGACTGTTTCACAAACTACTAGAAAATATCTGAACTCTTTTGCCACAGTCAAGTTCTGGGAGCTGAGCTGACAGCTCCAGTTCTTAGTTTGTCAGAGATCAGACCATTGGGAAGTTGTATGACACATTCAGTGCACAGTTCCATAAGCTAAGTCTCTCTGGAACACAGAACACAGATCTTTTCATCTTCGGATTTCTAGTGCTTTGGACACTAGGTGCTCATTAAATGTGTGGAGGATCACAAGAAATACCTGATGAAAACTATGAGCTTCTGCCAGTATTTTGCCAAAGAACATAGATGTTTTACATCTCTAATGATTTACATTAAGATCTCTAATCTTTTAATGTTTAATAATGAATATTTTGATCCCAACGGTGCACTGAAGAGGATGCCCATCAGTATACCAGAAGAGCCTCTGCTTCTCTATCTAATCTCTGCCCTGGGCCTCTCTCTGCTCTTCTCTCCACTCCTCCTCTCTGCCTTTCTCTTTAGCTCCCTGTATATGTTGGAATCATTTTCTCTCTCTCTCTCTCTCTCTCTCTCTCTCTCTCTCTCTCTCTCTCCCTCAAATTCCTTACAGTGTTTCTCATGGATTAGCTAAGAAATGAACAAATATTATCGGTCATTTATAAAATTCATTATGAATTAATCCTGGTAGGAATGATTAATATTACTGTTAGCATCAAAACTTTACAAGCACTAAAACTGTACTTAATAAAATGTGTTAACTAAAAATTAGTGGAAAAATCAAATACTCCTGAGAAAATTCAGTTATGAAAAAATTGACCCAAGAAAATTGCACCTCATAGAAGTAATGACCATTAAGAGAAAAACTCATTATGACCAAAGCTGTAATCATTTAAAAAATAATATATCAATGACAAAATGAATACTTGACATAAAATTTAAGTGAAAAGAATTATCTTGGTGAAAACGAGTTTAGTAAAATAAAAATGAAAGTAGAAAAATATGAAAACTATTAAATGCACTCTATAGAAAATTAATCAGGGAATTAAATTATCCTAATGGTTGTCACTCCAAAAAAATGCTTTCTTGAACCAAATTATTCATTGTTAGTATAATTCTGACTGAAATGTTCATACTAAAAATGTCCTTGGGCTCAAAATATTGGGCCAAAACGGTAGGCACTAAAACCTCTCTACCAGTGACATAGTATATCTGAAAGCCTGGAAATTATTTCCTTAACCACGAAAATGTCTTCTCTGGACTTAAGTTTTTTTGTCTTTCAGATGAAGATGTTGGAATAAATTATTTTCACCTTGTTTCTAAAGTTCTGTAATTCTGTGATTAACCAGATAATTATTAAATTCCTTAAAATTTTTAAAACTAAAATCGAGGTCAGTATAAATAAAAAGATCAAGAAAGTAAGTCAGGAAGAAACTCAGGCAAGATTCCTTTTTGAAAACAGAATATGAAAAGCTAGACAATCATATAAATGACATAGTTAAGACCACAAGATACATTGTCACTTTAATAAATAATAAAAATGTATTTATTTTATAAGCTGAGAAAAAAACATTTTTCTTTCATTTCTGAAATTCTGTAGGAATAATAGACACTGTTGGATCTATGTGAAAATCTGATTTTTCTATATTGTGTGCTGCTGGCCAGAGAGAATATTTAAGTTACATTTAATATTGAACTAGACACTTTATCCAAAGCAATCATAAGAGAATAAGTCAGTGAGGCAATTCACAAACAAAAGTTTATACCATCAGTATAAAATTAAGTTAATTAAGTAATCAATAGTTTATGAACTCATTTTATGTAAAGCTTTTCTTCCAGTTTTGCCATTTACTGGACATCCAGTTTTGCTTAAAACATTAAACATCATTGAAGATGTTCCTATTTGAAAGTATTTACATTAACTTCCATTTTCTGTCAAGACGATTGACCTGACCAACATTGAACTGAAGGCGCATCTTGACTGCGCTGAGAGCATGCATTCAGAAGTCGCTGCAATGGAACAAACTGTCAGGTTAGAATAGTCAGCAAGACCCACTACTGAAGGGTTGCTGATCTGGATCAGATAACTTCTGCCCAATCCTCCCATTCCCAGCCTGGATGGAGTTGTAAGCCATCAAAATGAAGTTTAAAAAAGTGAATGTGGCCATTTCTACTCACTTTTCTGTGTAAATAGTATATTTGATTATGAAAAAGTGAGCATTCAAACAAAACTTGGACTTCAAGCAGAGTTACTTACTAAAGAAAAATGTCTGAGACCGTTAGAACTGCATTGCTTTGCAGATTTTAATGATTTTGGCTTTCAAATAATAAAAAATGTTTAATAATGATAATAATATCAGCTAACAATTACTGAGACACTATTCCAAGCTTGTATGTATTTAATCTTTACTAAAACATCATGGAGTAGATGCCATTATTATTCCCATTTCACAAATGAGAAAACTGGAGCTCAGAGAAGTCATAGAATTTGCCTAGAATCATAGAGCTAGAAAATGTCATACCCAGGATTTGAATACAAGTAGTATGGCTCCAAAACCTATACAGTGCAACCTCCCCAGCACAGCATGCATGGGTTTTGAGAGGAGGATGATTGCATGTCAAAATTTAAATTCTTTTTCTATAGCAATTGATTGAGAACTTTAGGTGGAAATTTTCTATTTAACATGGAAGACAGCTACCTGTAACAATAAATCTGAAGACCGTGATTTCTCAGGTTAAATTAGAATATGCCCTTTCCTTCATGGGGTTTTATTTTCTCACCTTAACATTTCCCTTGCCTGTTTGACTACAATTTAATTGCTGTTTGCAGTTCAGTGTCCCTTAAGAATGCTAGGTGAATGTCCTTATCTTGTTTTCTTCAATCCATTTGTGGGTCACAGCTGCCTTATCTCTTTAAACATAACACAGTGTTGTTTTTTTCCATTTGCATTTTGGGTGGATCAGGTGAGAGAAGTGATGGAATAATACCAAGATACTCAGTTATGCTTCCTTCATCCACAACTCCTCCCTGCTCAACCCTTCACAATTCGGACAATTCTTTGAAAGAGACCAGATTCAAAAAGGCAGTTTTGTAGTTTAAACCACTGTGTTTAAATGAAAAGGTGAAGCAGAAGCTTAAATTTAAAATTAAAATAAGCCCAACTTCTGTTATCCATGTATTCATTTACAGAAGAAGAAGAACCTGCTCCCTGCCAGGCTGTACTCGGTGCAGGGGTCACATCAAGGAGGTCAGCCAGAAAAATGTGAGAATTTAAAGGTTCCATGATAGGATCCGTGAGGGTGTGAAAGAGGAAGAGTCAATTCCCCCTTGTTGATGGTCAGGAAAAGTTACATCAATGATAGGATGCTTTGGCTGAGTCTCAAAGAGTTTTCAAGGCAGCCCAGGAATTGGGGTCGAGCAGTGGGTATATTCTAGGCAGAAGGTAGAGGGGGACAAAGATCACAGGACCTGTTGTGGGTTCTCCAAGGAGTTCCGCTAGTGTTTGGTAAGGCGGGGAGGAGTGTGCAGAGAGAGAGCGGCTAGAAAGGTAACCGAGCCCCCATCACAGCAGGCCTCATAGGCCACATCAATAAGTGCATAGTTCATAAAGGCAGAGGACAGTCCTTTAGGTTTTTAAGCAAGAGAGTGCCAATGTCAAATTTGTGTTTGTGAATGATCACTCAGGCTATAGCATGGATAGGAAGAAAAGCAGAGTAAGGGACAGGGAAGCCAATTAGGACAGTGTAGCTCTCTCAGTTGCTTTAGTTTACCCTCAACATCTTTCAGTTCATTAGTCAGCCTGAAAGATGTTGAGGGTAAACTAAAGCAACTGAGAGAGCTACAGTTGGCTTCCCTGGCACTTTTATGAGGTTTAGAAAATGGTACCCCCTCTAGACACTTTCAGCAAAACGCTCCCCTCTGGGCCACAAAGCCCACTGTCTGGGATACAAGTAACTGTCATCGCCCCCCAGCCAGGCCCCAAGCCCCTTGTACAGTGCACGAACTATTGAGCATAAGCACTGGCCTCAGCAATGGTGCGAAGATAAGGAGGAAGCAGGTGACATGATAGGATGGATGGGACTTGGGAGATAAGGGGAAAAATGAGTCTAGGATACCTCCCAGATTTCTAATTTGGGTGAATATGTGAGTGGTGATAGCGTGTACCAAGAAAGAAAATTTCTTAATAAAAATGGATTTGAAGAAAAAAAAACAGAAAACCACGTCAGAATTAACGTTTTCGATGTGCTAGAGCATCCAGATATAATTGTCTCTTGCGATGGACTTCTGGATGATCAGCAGTGCCTAATCCTCTAGGATAGAGCTTCCTCTATACCTACCGCTGCCTAAAGCTCCAGAGAGGGTCAGTATCCCTTCTTTCACTCTATCAAATCTGGACTTATTTCCCTTTTCCCTGGTAAGTTGTGAGAATGTGGAAACTCAGAGGACAAACCCTCTCATAGAGCTGATGGCACATTCCCTGCTTCCTGAGAGCTGACTTAGAATATTATGAGCAGAGTCTGGGGCTCGCAAGCTCTGGGACAAGGTAGCATTCTGAGACTTTCTCTCCTGTCCACCTAGGATAGAGAAGGTCTGTCCATCTTTGGACAGAGCATAATAACCACAGCAGAAATTACCAAGGAGATGATAAGACATTTGAGGGCTGAGGTCATGGATTATTCCTCTCAGGAGCTCCAGAACTAGACACAGGGCCATATTAGAGGGGACAGTGGCTGAGGAATTATTACGGTATATCAATCAGGAAAAGATAGGCTATGGTGTGGTAACAAATGACCCCCAAATCTCAATGGCTTAGAACAGAAGAGCTGGTTTCTCACTCATGCTACAGGTCCCTGGCCAGCTGGTTGGACCTCTGCCCTACATCATCATGTCCTCCCTCCTGGACTCAAGCTGATGGAGCAGCTGCTCTCTGGAACTATGCTACCCGATATTGTAGTCCTTTGCCACAGGGGATGGGTTGCTCATGTTTAAATTAAAATTAACCAGAACTCAATAAAATTAATTACAATTTATTTTTCATTTGCCCTTGCCATATTTCAGGTGTTCAATACCAGACTTGGCCAGTAGCTAGAGTATTGGACAATGTGGGTATAGAACAATTCCATCATTATAGAAAGTTGTACTGGACATGGTGAGTTAGAGCATTGGGTCTTAGGGGGTTAAATGTCATGTGGTCCATCTAACAACTAAGATCCAAAAAATCCAGTTCCACCATGTGCCCAGTAAACAGAGAGCCAGAAATAGTCAGTGAGCAACATTAACAACCACCCATTTGTGGCTTCAGAAGAGCTCAGTTTCCCCCTTATCTTTGTCATCATCCAAGATATGAACAGGGAGAGAAGCAGTCATAATTTGGAAATGTGAAAAGAGAACAAGATATCACAAGTAAGTTGTGAGTTCAAAATTAAATTAAAAGAATGACAGTTATAGCAATTACATTTCACTGAGCTCTTCCTCTAGGTAATACACCTTATTTTATCTTCACAATGACCCTGAGTAGATGTACTATATATATCTAGATATAATATAGATATATGTGTGTGTATGTATACACATATATACATATTTAGGTATATGCATAGATATACATTTATAGATATATATCTATATACATATACATGGAGAGGTACACACATATATTATAATTCCTGCTTTCAAAATGAGGAAGCAGGCTCAGAGAGGTTAGTTTACTTGACCAACAGATGTCTACCTGACTTCAAAGCACCAGAAATGTTTTATATGGAGATGGAATATACTATTTCCCAAGTCTTCATTTTTACCGTGCTGGTCGCCTCCCACCGGCATCCCAGAAACCCAAGTCACACTCCAGAGCTCTTCCATTCCTCCGATTGGCCAAATAAACCCCATCCTCTCTCTAAGTACTCCTCCTCTAGCTCCCTTTGCAGCATTCCTTAGCAGAGTAAACAGCGCCATTTTAGCAATTTTAAAGGTGACTTCCAATAAAATATGTATGCAGATTTACTTCAGGGTTGGTAGGCTGAGCTATGAATTTATACCAGTTCGACAACGGAAAGTCTTTCAATTAAAAAAGAAGAAAGAAAATACAGAAAGTAAAGTTTCCATTAACATTTACCATTGGATAAAAATGTCATTTGTTTTTTTCTTTTTTGTTGTTTGTTTTTCCCTTTCTTTAAAAAAAATGTGAATGTATTTCTTCTCTCTTCTTTTTTAAGAGAAAAGGGAAAAAATGCCCATGAAGAACAAATGACTGAAAGATTTCAGATGCCTGGTTTATAAGCCTTTTTATAATGCCTGGAAATAGAGAAATCCTCGGTGTGGCCAACATCTCTTCACACAGACCCCTGTGCTCTGGGCTGCAGACGTGCGTGCCTGACAGTCTTCATGCCTGGGGTGCAGTATGAAGCACAGCCATTGGTCCCCTCCCCCCTCACTTATGAAAACTGAGGGATTAGCAAAGCCTGAGACAGATCCCGGCTGAGCTGCCAGCATCCATGGGCTCTGCATGCTTGCGCCTCTTTCTTCCAAACCTCAGCGCCCATCTCTTTCAAGGAAAACTGTCTTCCATCCCTGTAAATGGGTGAACTTTGGCCTCTGCCAAACAAAGACTGCAGATTGCTTCATACTTTTCATTGGCCAAGAATTTATTGGCACCCGTAAGGCAATTCCTGTAGCTAAGGAAACCGTACCCTTTTTGTTAGTTGTTATTGTTGTTGTTTTTAATCTAGGCCGCAGTCCAAAGTTTGCAGCATGAGTGAACTATTATGCTCTGCTTTCTAGTTTTGTTTGGCCAGGAAAAAAGCAAGCAACTAGCAGTGCTCTGTGTAACATTATATATTGGAGTTTTCTGATGTTGGGTATTGGCCTGATCATCTTCAAAATAAAGTCTTCAAAAGGGGGAATACTAAAACATTAAGTCCTGGGTATATAAACCAGTCCTTTGCCAAGTTGCAAATTGATCTTCATAACAAACTTTATCTAGTAAATGAAAGATACATGTATTTCATTTTATGGATGGGTATACGGTCTGAGTGTATAGCACTCAGCCGTTCTAAGGTCACACATTTTAAGATCACAAAATTAGCTAGAGATGGATCAGTATCCCTGTCACTGTCCTAGAGTTCTTGCCTCTTGTGCTTGCTCCCTGCCTTACAGGATATTGGAGATTAATTTAATTTTTTTTTGAAAGAGTTTATTTAAGAGAGAAAGCAGGAGTGGAGCCAGGGGTGGGGGTGGGGGTGGAGAAGCAGACTCCTGGCTGAGCAAGGAGTCCAGTGCGGGGCTTCATCCCAGGACCCTGGGATCGGGAAGAACCTTGGGATCATGACCTGAGCTGAAGGCAGATGCTTTACCGTCTGAGTCACCCAGGCGCCCGGAGATCAACTTGATTTTGAAGCAAAATACTTCATGTGAAAACCACTATAGATAAAATGCTTTTGTTTTAGTCCAAAACAGGAACAGAGTAACAGAGAGGACGAGAAAAATGACACTTAGAACTACAATGATAGGTCATGCTTACTTATGCGACGTAGCTTATTCCTTTGAAGATTTAATTCATCTGGAAACTATGACATGTGTAAAGCCCAGTTTCAGCTGGGGAAGGAAATAGATCATGGCACCGTCAGAGTTTTGTGTTGGCGGGAAAGATGTAGAGGAAAAGTATCAAAGCAACCATGTCTCTTCTATCCTTTCATGCCCCGACTCTTTCAAGTAAACCGATCCTGTAATTCTTGGGAAATGATGCACTTTGCAGGATGTTGTGAGCAGACCACTGGAAGCAGAGCGGATGCTGTGGACTGTGTCCTCATGCCTACCACACTCTGTACGCTGGGGGTGTGTGGTGCCTATGGGTGACTTACTGGGTGTAGAGAGCAGCTGGCCGTGCCAAGAAAGTGACAGAACCAGAGAAGCAAAGCCTTTTCCCTTTCCTTGACTGTAGCTTCAGGTTTTGTTAAAAATAAAAAATTATATATATCCTTCTTATCATGACATTCTTTAAACTACCTAAGCACAGAATTAGCCTGGCAATCCGAATATAACTCTAAGCTTGTACTTTCTGCTATTTTCACAACTATATTAGGCACATAAAATATATTACATTTTAATATGCTCTTTGAAGTGAGCAAACGCTAACACCTTTCTGACATATCCCCACCGCGTCATCTGTTGCCCCTTGTGTTCTGAGGAAAGGCGCAGCCAGGTGACGTGATGTGGCACACGAGCAGGTGTGGGATCAGCCTGTCACTGCCAGGTGTGCCCCACACTGGCATCTGAAAACCTGCAGGCTCGTGGCAGGAAGTTTCCACAGCAGATAGGTGACAAGAGGACGGGCATCATCAGTAAGGGTTTACGTGCCCCCGAGAGGCAACCACTGTGTCAGTCCTGAGTGCACAATGAATACCATAAGGTGAGAGGGTTGGAGAATTTCAAACAGACATGCAGGACTGCTTCCTTGGCTGAAAGGACTCGGGGCTTCTGAGGGGCAGAAAAGCTATTCACAGGCACTGAAGGTTCTTAGTCTTTGGAATTCCACGTTCCGATATACCTCGGGCGCCTCCAGTTCTCCCTCTTGCGTGGTATTCGCCAGCATCTCTGGAACCTAGAGTAGAGCCAGCTCCGAGAGAACCGCTGTGTTCCCCAGTAAGGATGCTAATCCTTTCATTTTCTAAAAAGCAGCGGAAGCGCAAGGGGTGCGCGTGTGCCTTTCACAGGGACACCGGTCTCCCCGCCGCAAGGCCCCAGCGCAGCCTCTGGCCCTCCCTCTGCTGCAGCTGCATCCCACTGTGTTACAGGAGTGGGACGGGGAGCGGTTCCGGAGATCCCGAAGACAGCCCCAAGGCAGTTTGGGTCAGCCTTCCCCGACCCCCACTTCGCTTCAGGCTTGGTGCCTAGCGAGCCAACGTGGTGTTTGGGAAGCGGGAAGCAGGCCGTAGAGCCCCAGAACGCACCGTGGGGGCGCGGCTGACCCGATGCGAATGGGGCCGTGCCAGGCACTCAGCCAAGCCTGCGATGTCAACACATCTTTCCGCCTGGAAGAGTCCCCGTCCACGTTAAAGGGCGCTGCCAGTTTCCAACTCACCTAATTATGTAAACGATAGCTTCTGTAGCCAAAGTAAAGGTGTTTGATCTGAAAGGAAATGCTGTTTGTTTCTGATGATTTTCCTTGAAGTCATACATAGCTTTATTTCAGTCATGTATTAGGCTTCTAGTATAGCTAGAATTCTCTTTACCCAAGATCTTAAAGACCTTTGTAATTTCATTAATCCTCGCAAGTGAATGCTGTAAAACATGGGCTCTATATAAATGTTCCTGCACTTTGACTCAATAATCTCAAATATAGGAATTTTTTGCAAGGGAACTGTGTGTGTGTGTGTGTGTGTGTGTGTGTGTGTGTGTGTGTAAATACATATACATCCAAAGGTATTCCTTATAGTATCATCTTAAGGTTAGAAATAGCCTGAATACCCTATTAAGAAAACATTGATTGAACCATAGTTCAATTCTTTCCATTGTATAGTGTTCAGGCATGACAAGTAATATATTTGAAGCTGTAGTAGACTCGAAAATGCTCATGATGTAATAGATATTTTTTAAATGCAAAAATTTATGCTATTTGTTTTATACTATTTTTACACAGTTGTACACTAATTATTATTATATACTAATTGTGTCAAAATGATAAATGTTCATGGACAAGACCCGAAAGGAAATATGAAAAAACTGTGTGTTGGGGCGGAAGGAGGATCTTTACATATAGGAGTGGGAAACTTGAAAAGTATATATTTCTTTCAAGTATTTATTTAATGTCATTATAATGTTGTTTGGGTGATGAAAGAGAAAGTAAAAACAATAGTTTTCCATTTTCTGTGGCAACTGCTTCCTACATTATCTTTAGTGGGAAATGTAAATGTTCAGGTGCACACTGTAGGGTGCTGTTAACTTCTGGTTTTTTCCATTGCATAAAATTTGGAAGGTTGTGGGTAAAAGAATCCTGCAGAGAGAATATAATGTATCCCAGAAAACCCTACTGGGGACATGTTTAAGCTCTGCCTTGATTTAAAAAGAATCTATTCTATTCACACCCCATGCTCTCTCTCCCACAAGGACAGACAACTTTGGAATGCTTAGGGCGGTAAGCAAAACCCTCCCCTCCCCCAACTAGAGTCTTTCCCGGCCCCCCATCTGAGTGTCATCTTCTCACTTGTAGGAAGCTCAGAATGCTCCTATGAGGCAGAAAGTTGGTGTTTCCAAGTTGATGTGTAATTAGACAATCAAAGCACAGTTATTGAGCTGATGTAACAGCTCATGCACAGTTATTGAGCTGATGTATCATATCATCATATGATGTATGAGTTACCTCATACATCAGAGGCACTTGTGAAAATTATGTATGGTGCTACATCTTAAGAAATAATTACAATAATGGTTAATATTTATTTGACCAGGCATTAAGCTAATCATTAGATATGTGTTACTACATTAGATCCTCACAACCACCCTCTCAGATATGCTCCTTTTGTAGCCCCATATTATAGATTAAGAATATGAGGTTTGAAAATCAGTTGTTAAATGAAACCAAAATTATGTGGTCTTTCACTCTGAAGCCATACTCTAACAGACTTAAACTCTCTACCTTCCCGAGTACTCATGCAGGTACTTTTTAACTTTTTACAACGTTAACGCTCATGAGATTTTCCTTCGCTAAATCAGCAATTTCCTTTAACTTGCAGATGTGGATGCTATGAACCATGAATGGGGGCCACTGTAGAAGAGGGTCTTGATCCTCCTAGTGTGGAGGTGATCTGTATTCAGGGCAAACAACTCCTGCAGGATAATTAGAAACCATACAGAAAACAAGAAGTTGGCAGAGGACAGAATAATAGCTGGAGGCAGGGGTATGTGTTTCACCCAAAATTCATGGACCATGATCTCATACACTTAAAATATGATTCCTAAGGTCATGGAGATTGGAGGTAGAAGATAGGCATCTCCCTACCCAGAGACTGAAAAGACAGCTACAAACAATAGCTCAGTTTGGGTCAATGAAGCATTCTTGAGCTAAACTATTATGAACCACCATCTGGAGGCTCAAGGCCTTAAGGAAGGGCCCACATGTTGAAGTGCTATTTAATCCATAGGGATGGCCTTAAGCAAGGAAAGGGCAAGAAAGCAACATTTACTTGGCACTTACTGTATGCCAGGCACTGTTCTTAGCACAGTACCTCATTTAAACCTTACAGCAAACTTATGAGGGAAAAACTATTCTAAAGGAAAAATACATTCTTGTGTGTGTCTCCTTTACTCTCACAATGTGACATGTGGGTTTTTCATACATCATAATGTTTTTCATACATCATGCAACTCTGTGACACCAGCTAGTGTCCTATAATTTATCTCAATTCTGACTCTAACTACCTGGGGATAGCATCAGATCCCACAGATTAAAGGCTCAGACCTACTAGACTGCCCCCAACTAAAGATATCAATTGCAAATCCAGGTTGTCACCTGAACTTCTGACCGACCAATGATAAATCAGAGGATCCCATGACTCCCTCTTTGTGCTCTGTTAATTTGCTACGGTGGCTCACGGAACTCAGGAAAACAGTTTACTTACTTGATTACCAGTTAGGAACAACCAGATGGAAGACATAAATTGGGTGAGGTGTGGAGGGAAGGGCACAGAGCTTTCAGGCTACCTCTGAGCACAACACTCTTGCTGCACCTTCACATTTTCACCAACCTGGAAACTCTCTAAACCCAGTCCTTTTGGAGTTTTATGGAGGCTTCAATACATAGGCATGATTGGTTAAATCATTGGCCATTGGCAGTTGAACTCAAACTCCAGCCCCTCTCCCATTCCCTGAGATTGAGGGGTGGGGTGGGGGGAGGACTGAAAGTTCCAACACTCTAATTACATTCTAATTACCTAGGATTGCTAGAACTTGAGGACCAAGATACTGAAGAGAAGAGAAATTCACTGAGATGATCCCAATATTGTGTGCTTTGCTATAGTCCTTAGGGCATTTGCTCATTTTTCCCCCCTTTTAAAGACTTTTATTTATTTGACAGAGAGGGAGAGAGAGAGATCACAAGTAGGCAGATAGGCAGGCAGAGAGAGAGGAGGACATAGGCTCTCCACTGAGTGGAGCCCCCCAGTGGGGGGCTCAATCCCAGGACTCTAAGATCATGACCTGAGCCGAAGGCAGAGGCTTAACCCACTGAGCCACCCAGGCGCCCTGAATTTGCTCATTCTTAAAAAGCTTAAGGCTAAGTGCAACTGTTAAAAGGTAGATAAGCCCATAGAGCTCAACGGACTACAAAAAAGGGCTTGCTAACACAGCCAGAATTTCAGGAGCCAAGATCCCAAGAAAGAAAGATAATGCATGAAAGTGAGCCCAGCTTTCTATACAAGTTTTCATCTCAGGGTTTTTGTTAATTCTTAAGGTACACAGAGCAAAGCCTAAAAATCCAAACAGAACATAACTGAGAAATTGAGTGGAATTTTTGGCAGTGTCATAATACCAAAGAGACCAAAAAAATGAAGTTCAAGTCCTATCAAAGAGGAGCCCTGTTACATACTCTAAGCACACAGGGAACTACATTCAAGAAATGTGATTGACCAAATAAGAAAAAACTCACGAATTTTGAAACTCTGCCTCAAGCGATTAGATTGTGGTGATTTGCTACTGCCTGCCAGAGCGTAAATAGAATCCTCTCTGAAGAAAAATGACATCATCCAGAGCTTCTACAATGCTTCACTGACAGTGTCTAATATTCAATCAAAAATTACTATGCATATCAATAAAATAAAACAGACAATGAAAGCTGATGCATTGGTGATGCAGATATTGGACTTTTCAGATACCAACTTAAAAAAAATGATCATTGGGTTCAAAAAATACATAAGATGTAAAATCTCACCAGAGAGTTGGACTCTATAAAAAGTAATCACATGAAAATTCTAGAAATGGAAAAAATACAAGAATGGAATATAACAGATACATGAGCCCAAATCTATTCATTTAAACTCAGAATTTAGGAAAAGCCAACAACACACATGGACAGAGCTATGAATAGGCATTTTCTACATATAAAATAAAGGCAATAAAACAGGGTCAAAAATAACAAATCATACAAATGCTTGATAACATGGCCATAAAATTTGAAATATTAAAGATATCCCAATGGAGCACCTGACTTTGTGTTTTTCAAATGATTTTTAATCTTTAAGAAGATACCGAATGTCACTTTTCTGGGTAAATCTCCTCTATTTGCTTATTTCAAAGTTTTGCTTTTTTTAGAGATTGGTCCCCTCTATCCCATTTTGTTAAAAAAAAAACAAAAACTTTCAGTTTATCTTTGAGCTTCTGAATTAACATTTTATTCCCACCAAGGCTTAGTTGTTCAGAGGTTGGGAAATTAGCTTTAAGGATAAATCGTTTCCATTAGCAGCCTTAGCACTTACAATCAGCAACAGACTGTGATTTCCAGAATGAAAACAACCTGCTACAGTACAACACTCACCAGTTGTGTAACCCTAGGCATGCCACAACCTCCCTGAGCCTCTGTATCTATGAAGTGGGGTCAATTCCATGTCCTTAATAAGGTTGTTATAGAGATAAAACAAAATAGAACATATGAAAACACTTTGTAAACCACAAAGCTTTTCTTTGTTAGTTGTTTCTACTTTTGTTCTCTGGTCCCCTTACAGAAGGAAGGAATTAAACCTTATTTATTTTTGCAGACAAATACTGTATGTTTTTAAAATAAATTTCCACATTCCCTTCACACAACATTCAACATACTTTTATTAAACATCTGTGATGTTCCAGGATTCCTGACGGGTACTAAAGATGCAAAGATCAATAAAGCAATCACTTTGCCCTCAAGGACCTCACAGACTGGGAGGGAAGATAGACACATAAATTATTACAATACATTGTGATAAGTGGTGAGACCAAAAAAAGGGAGTTATCAACTCCACTTTAAAAGTCAGGGAATTCAGTGGCGCCTGGGTAGCCCACTTGGTTAAGTGACTGCCTTCCGCTCAGGTCAAGATCTCAAGCTCCTGGGATTGAACCCCAACTTGGGCCACCTCAAGCTCCCCGCCTCCAAATAAGCCCTGCCTCCAGGCTCCTCACTCAGTGGGGAATCTGCTTCTCTCTCTCCCTCTGCACCTCCCCCAATTTATGCACTCTCTCTCTCTCTCTCTCTCACTTGCTCGTTCTCTCTCAAATAAATAAATAAAATCTTTTTTAAATAAATAAATAGATAAAAGTCAGGGAAGTCTAAGTTTTGAAGGACAAGTAGGAGATCACCAGGCAAATAAGGGAAGTTGTGAAGACCATGACAACCAGAGGGAGTGCAAAGACACAGAGACATGAAAAAGTATTATAATTCTTCTTTGATTAAAATATGAGGTTCAGAACATAATCTTGGTCACTGGCCTTCAAGGACTCAGTGTGATAAAGGAGAAAAACAAATAAGTAGTCTTAATAGTTTGTGGAAAATCAGGGTACAAAATTACATAGTGTATGATCTCATCTATGGAATTTTTTTAAAAAATATATAAAAGTGACTGGAAACAAACAAAAGAAAAACAACCCAATTAAAAAATAGGCAAAGAACTTGAATAGTTATTTCTCTGAAAAAACATACAAATGGCTAATAAGCACATGAAAAGTTGCTCAACATCATTAGTCATTAGGGAAATGCAAATTAAAACCACAGTGGAATACCACTTCACATCCACTAGAATGGTTATTATTTAAAAAAAAAAAAAAGAAAAGAAAAAGAAAAAAATAGAAAGTGTTGGTAAGGATGTGAAGAAATTGGAACGCTCAAGGAAACTTGTGTATTGCTGGCAGGAATGTAAAATGGGACAGCTTTTGGAAAACAGTTTGGTGGTTTCTCAAAAAATTAAATGTAGAGTTACTGTACAACTCAACAATTCCACTCCTAGGTATAGATGCAAAAGACTTGAAAATAAGAACTCAAACATATGCTTGCAGACTAATGTTCATATATTATAGCCAAAAGGTAGCAACAATCTAAGCTTAATCAGCAGATGAATGGATAAATAAAATGTGGTAAACATTTTGTTCAACAAAATATTTTGATAAACAAAATGGAGTATTGTTTAGCCATAAAAAGGAATGAAGTTTTTATACATATTATAGCATGGATATGGATATTTGAAAATATTATGCTCAGTGAAATAAGCCAGACAAAAAAGGACAAATACTATATGATTCCACTTACATGAACTTTAAAATAGGCAAATTTATGGAGATGGAAAGTAGAGTAGAGATTTCCAGGGTGTGTGGAGGGAATAGAAAATAGGGAGTTATTGACTGATGGTTATAGATTTTCCACTTAGGATGATGAAAAAATTCTGGAAATAGATAGTGGTGATGGTTACACAACACTGTGAATATACTTAATGCCATTGAATTACAACACTTAAATATGGGTGAGTTGGTAAATTTTATATTACATGTATTTTACCACCATGAAAAATGTTCTTAGGATTAACCAGTACACCTTTACAGTATGGCATAACCTAATCTCTCTCTCTGTACTTATTTGAATTCTCTACATTTTCCCCAATGCATACATATTCTACTTTTTATTAACAAAAAACCCTCAAAGTTTCACTTTTCTTTTTTTATTTTTTTTTTTTATTTTTTTATTTTTTAAAGATTTTATTTATTTATTTGACACAGAGAGAGAGATTACAAGTAGGCAGAGAGGCAGGCAGAGAGACAAGGAGAGGAGGAAGCAGGCTCCCCGCTGAGCAGAGAACCCGATGCGGGCCTCGATCCCAGGACGCTGAGATCATGACCTGAGCCGAAAGCAGAGGCTTTAACCCACTGAGCCACCCAGGCGCCCAAAGTTTCACTTTTCAAAAAAAGTACAAAAAAAGGAGCAAACAAAACCAATATGGTAATAAAAAATAAGCTGTGCTCCCTCTATGTACAAAGTACCTTGGGAATGCAGAGGACACCATCTGGATTTTACTTGGCCTGTTAACTACCTTGCAACTGGCTTATTTGGAGGACTCACAAAATGTGGCTGTGTATCATGTTGCCCTAGGAAACCTCTTCTGGAAGGAAGGCAGCCCAAGTCTCAATTATTTGGATTATTCTTCAGAGCTTTAGCAAGACATAGGGCAAGACATCTACAGCATCCAACTTCAAAGAGGCACTTCTTCCTTGGAATGCCACTGCCCAGCTGGCCTGGTGGACTCTGCAGAGATTAGAAAGGCCAGACAGAAACCCCTCTCTCTTTAGAGAGGAGAAGGGATAGAGACACTAGCCAGTTTCTTCCCTGAAGTCCCTCTCCCTCAGGGTGCTGCCAAGTCTTCTCCTCTTTTACCTTAGGGAAAGAAGACAAGCTGGTTTTGTTGGCCTCTGCTGCCCATTCCTTTGTCAGAGAGAAAGCACGAACAGTATGCTCTTGCATTATAGCCATGTCTCTCAAACTTGCAACAAAAGTTTTGGAATTGGGCCTTGTTTTGGAACTGGATCATCCGGCAAGGACCTGGGGCATTGCTAGTTTGTCCAGGATTTTGCTCTAACATGATTTGACTTGGGGGCCCACTAAACTGCTAGGGGAGGAGGGAGATGTGATGAGCTCCAGGATATCTGTCACCTATGCAGACGATGCTCACAAAGGTTTAAACCAGGAGTCAGGGAGATGTGGACTCTTAATTTGAAAGCCCCTTAAATGTTAAAGGGCACACATGTGAGACTTCTAAGTAAGACACTGAAGATAAAAGTTGTCTTTTCTTCTTGGATTATACCCAGAAGGCTGAATCTTGATTTATTTCAGTCATCCAATACGACACTGGAGAACAAGCACCAGTGTGAAAATCTCCTATATGTCGGAGAAGACTCATGGCTACACCCTGGAATTTCATTCTTTTGTTTTCAAACCCCAAGGTCCTGTGATTTCAAAATTGAATTAGGAGGGCACCAAACCTTCATTTCCCATGTAGTTCCTCCTTTGCAATATCCAGCTTTCTGTTGCAGTGACCGATACACACACGGTATATTTACAGGTTTATTCTCTAGGGAAATTGAAATGGAGACTCTTTGGACTCTGGGACCCGGTGCTGTGCTAGTGACAGTGCATAAGCGCTTTCAACAGCCAACTGTACACATCTCTTCCCAACTCTGTTCACGTATTCATGTCACATTGGTAATTTGAAATCAGCCAAGGGAAGGTACTGACACACAGAAATCAGCAAAAACTAAAAACCGGGTGAGTGTTTATTTGTTTGTGGAGACCAGGTGTGAAGCTCAGAACTAAAGATAGAAAGATTAAATTAAAAGCAGCATTTTAGGACTCTCAACCCAATCTCTTCCTTTTACCTTGACCCCAGAATGCAGGAACCAGGCATTCACCACCAGGCAGGAGATTAGAAGTTTCCCTCTTGAAAACTAAATGAACCCAGAAATAAATACCTATAATTAGTATAATTCGGGGTTCCTTAACAAACAGACACAAAAAGCTGATGTATCACTCTGGCCAGTAAGTTCCATAGGACTTTCAAGTAACTGTTTTGTTCCTTGCTTTAACTGTGAACTTTCATCCAGTTTTTATCAGAGATTTGTGGAAAATCTCTGACATGAAGGCCATAAAAACATTTTTTTAATAGAGGAAACAAATCATTAGGGAAGCAAAGAAATCTTCAGAAAGATAAGAGGTGATATTGCAACTATAGGTTAGAATAGTAGGTTGCTGTATTTGGTATTTATTTCTACATAACAAATCGCCACAATATAGAAGCTTAGAACAACATCTACTTATTATTTCAGAGTTTATGTAGGGTCAAGAGTCCAGGCATGGCTTAGCAGCTTTCTCTGCTCATGGTCTCAGTAGGCTGCAACCAAGGAGTCAACTGAGCTGTGTTCTTTTCTGAAGCTTCGAGTTCTCACCCAAGCTCATGTGGTTGTTGGCAGAATTCAGTCTCTTGTGGTTTTAAGAGTTGTTGGTCCCTCTCTCTCTTTTTTAAACAAATTGTTCATCTTTTATTATTAAATACCTTAATAGTAGAATAAAGGATTGTGTTCAGTCCATGTATAACGTACATCCCTGTTCTCTCTCTGGCTGTCAGCAGGAGACTCTGCTTTCAGCTCCTAGAAGCCGATTGCAGTTTTTTACTGGGTGGCATTCTCCTAGGCCCTCCCACTAATAACGGCTCCTTTCTTCAAGGCCAGGGAGAATCTCTCACTCTACTAGGGCAGAGTCTTATATAACATAACATAATTCTAGGAGTTTAACTTCCACTTTACAGTATGACACAACCAAATCAAGAAAAGGACTATCCCATTGCATTTGCCATATTCTATTGGCTAGAAGCAATTCAAGAATTCAAGAGGAGGGCATTTTATTAGAGGATAACTCATTGGGTCACATTAGCATATGTCTGCCACAATTGCTATGGAAAAGGAACAATGAGAACAAGAAAGATTCTGAAAATGTAAAGCCAAAAATAAAAGCATTAAGTAGAAGAACTGGAGGGTCAAATTGAGGGTATCTCCCAGAAAAGAGAACACCAAAAACAAGGGATAAAAAAAGAAGTCAGAAGACCAAGTCAGGACGCCCAACATATGGCTAATAGAAGGTCCCTAAAAGACAGAACAGTGAAAAAGTGAAGCGAGGAATGATATCAAAGATATGTACATGAAAATGACTCAGACCTGCACAGCATAAGTCTTCAGACTGGAAAGTGCCACTGATGGCAGGCACAATAAATGGAAGAGAGAGTGAAAACGAGACCCCATCAATAAGGCGTGCCACCATGAAATTCCAGAACACTAAAAGGAAAATGAAAATCTCAGTGGTTTTCAGAGAGGGAAAAAGAGCAGCTATAAAGGATTAAAAAAAAAAGTCATCAGACATCTCAACAGCATTCCCAAAAACTAGAAAAGAATAGCGTAATGCCTTCAGAATCCTGAGGGGAGCGATTTTAGCATGAAATTTGAAGCAAGGCATACCAAAACTGAAGAGTGAAGGCAAGAAAAGACTTTTTTCTATATTCAAGGCCAAAAAAAAAAAAAAAAAACCAAGACAAAACAAAACAAAAAACAAAAAACCCAAACCAACAAACAAAAAAACAAAAACCTTACTTCTTATGCATTCTTGATTAGGAAGTATATGAGAATCCATTGTTGGCAATATAAATGAGTAAACCAAAAAAGAGGGGGACGCAAGGCACAAGAAATGAGGGAATCTAAGTCAAAGAAAGATGTAGGGACATCAGCATATAACAGGCTGACAGAGAAGCAGTCAAGGTCGGAAGAGCAACAGAAGGTCATGGAAGAAAAAAAAGAGGGAGGATTGGAACAATCAGATTAGCTGACATTCTTAAATATTTGGAAAATATCAGTGATAGGTGATTTGACAGATCTGAAAAATTGAGAGTGGGAGAAAAGTAATAAAATAGTGGTCTCAAGCATGAGGGTGGGGGGGAGGGATGGGTTAGGGTAAGTCTTAACTCCTGAAAAAAAATAAATAAATCTGTAATCTTAAGGAAACTCCTTAACTCAGCAATAGAGTAATATTTACTGGAAAAATGTAAACACTAAATATAGATTTATCTAACTACTGCAACATGTGAAGAAGATAGGATATGGGGGTGATGGGGGATTTGTTTTTCAAGGGTTTGGGAGGTGGGTTAGATTGCTTAATAGCAGGAAAATTGGCCAGGCATGCTAGGTAGAAAGGTGGGAAGATTGTATATTACAAAAGAAAAGGTGGTGAAGAGAGTTGAAATGGGACATCTCTGGGAGGTGGAAATGAGGCATGGAAAGAGGATCGGTTTACTTTTTATTCCATTTGGTACAATAAAAATAAGAAACAGAAAAGAAAACCTATGTAAATGTATTATTTTGGATTTAAAATATTTATTTTTTAACGAGTATATCAGATTTCATCAAAATCTGTAAGAATCAAAGTTTTCCCAGCCAGAATAAGCAAATAGGAAATACTGAACCGTTAGAAACAGAGACCCACCTCTCTCAGTTTAGTGGTTGGTTTAACAAAGACAAACAAACCAAATTTATCTTCCTTTTGTTACAAATTCCATACTGATTTTGACAGATTTCCCCGAGTGCCTACGCTCCACTACAAATTACTTATTTTTCTGAGTCCCTCCCGTCTAGACTGCAAGAGTGGTCCCTGCACCGTGTTTGGCGGATGGGAATTGTAGGTTCTGCTCAGATTTGTTTGTACAGCACTTCCTCCCTCACGCCAAGCATGCATTATATGTGAATGAGGCTCTTCACAGCTCTGCATAATTACTGCATTTGGAGCCATTCTTCTCTTCAGAGGTTGGGTATTTTTTTTCTTTTCTTTTGATTTCTTATATTTTGCAGCGACTGTCATCATTATTTTGATGCTGTGGTTTAATAGGGGCTTCAAATGCAAATTTGACAACACAAGCTGAAAATTATGGGCGGCAGACAAAGGAACTAAACTTCCATGGCTGTGTTTTGAGAGGCTCCACCTGGTGTATAAAAGCACATGTTTTAGTAGTAAGCCCAGCACACAACCTTGGCTTGTGTAGCATAAGAAGAACGAGAATCTTCTGAAGGCATTCCCCAACCTGGGCTCCAAAGTGGAGTCTCAACTCTTTTTTTCTTACTCCGTGTTTTACAATTCTGACTTCACAGGGAGTTGAGATCCAATTGGAAAATCCATGTTTTCCAGTGAATCTCTCATCCTACTTGTAGCATTTGCCTAAGGGTGAAAAGCCAAAGATTTCACAACTGGAAATGCCCAAAGACTAGTCAGAGCAGGAATAGAGCTGGAGCTCCTGGTTGGCACCTGCTTTCCACCGTTAGCTACTGGACCATGAGAGAAATGGTTGAAGGGGGCTCTCTGGCAGGAGGCTGAGGGACTCAAAGGGTGTGTGGGAAGCCTGGAAAGCAGCTATAATTAATCAGTATGAGGGAATTTAAATGTTTGAACAGCTGATAAGGCCATATCTGGGCTTTCTGAAATATCACCCCTGCATGATTCACTTCCTGTCTATAAGTTACTCATGCACATGCCTTCTAAGTCTGGCATCCTTAATCTTGACGTAAAAAGTGTTCCCCACTGAAATTAAACATGCTAAAATTTAGGTAGGGAGGTACTTTTCATAAACACAACTCTAGTTGTTTGGGGGAACAGTGGGACTTAGGAACATACACAGATCAGACTTATTTCTTGAAAAAAGTTATCATTGGCATAAAGGATATTTGGGAGAAAGATGAAAGTATACCCTTTGTTAGTTTGTTAGCTTTGTTAGGTGGATATGGAGTACAGTGGGAAAGACTCATGCTAAAATTTTTTCTTTTGGAAAATGGGGACTTCGTTGGCAATATTTAAATTTTGCAGTAGTTTAGGTTTAAATTAATCAAGAAAATCAAACCTCAAGCATCACACTGGCAAGTCTTTGTTTTCCCTGCCAGTGCTAATTGAAAAATAGAAAGGGAGAGAGATCCATAAATAATCAGAAGGAAATTAGATTTTTTTAGATCAATTCTCAAAACCTAAGAAGTTATCAAGCTATAAGGATGAGGGATTGTAAAGGAATATGATTTTATCTAGGTCATAAAATTTGTAGCTATTTTCCTTCTTTAATTTAAATTAGAAGTGATATGCATCTATAATGTGTTAGCCCATCAGGACCAGAAACATGGAATCATAGGTTAAAATGTTTATTTTTCATCCAGAGAGAAATTGGCATGAAACATATTCATCAAGGGACTACATTTCTAAAGCATGCATTTCATGGCTGCCTAGTACAAAAAAAAATCTAGTATATTAAAGTAATAATTCCTTTTGAACTATAGGTATTAATGTAAGATGATAGAAACAGACCAAAATAAACAATTTTCAAAGAAGACACAAGGCCAGAGTACCATCTTGCCTTTCCAACTTTATTAGTTGTAGTTTTAACACCTCGTATTCTCAAAAGGTAATTACCTAGAATTCTCTTAGCTCACTCCAAAGCTCTAAGCAGATTTAACTTATCAATAACATACTGTTGATAGGAGTCAAATGCAGGACGTTCCTTTCAAAGCAACTGAGTGGTTTATTTAATGCAAGAGCTGTTGATCATTTGAAATAAATAGTAAATTACTATGTCTAGTCTACATTAGATTTTAGGATATTTTTAGTTGTTCTTTAATTCTGAAAATAATTTGTGCTTCTCTAATAACATGTTTCAGCAGGTACCATGTGCTAGATAAGACTACTGCTAGGCACTGAAAATGTAGATAAATAAAGAGGAGGGGCGCCTGGGTGACTCAGTTATTAAAGCGTCTGCCTCAGGTCATGATCCGGGGGTCCTGGGATTGAGCCCCGTATCGGGCTCCCTGCTTGGCAGGAAGCCTGCTTCTCTCTCTCCCACTCCCCCTGCTTGTGTCCCCTCTCTCACTGTGTCTCTTTCTGTCAAATAAATAAATAAAATCTTTAAAAAGAAAAAAAGGAAGAAAGAAAGAAAGAGGATACTCTCTGGAATTCAAGAGTTAGCATAGGGAGTAGACAATCCCACAGATAATTTCAGCAGAGCCTGATAAGTACTCCAAAAGAAAAACCCTCATTTTCTCTGCTAAGGGGGAGATGCAGGAGGAGTCAGGGGAAAGTCTCTAAAGTAACTCCTGAGCTATATCTGAAAGGAAATAGAGATATTAGCCAGGCAAGACGGACAGGGGGAAGGGAAATATGGGAAAGGCATGTGATCTTGCAAAAGCATAAGCTTAGACTGGAAATCCTCAGAGGAAATGTTTAAATTAATGGACACACAGGCTAAAAATCTTCTTCCAGAAAAGTCATACGGAGTAAGATAATTAACACTTTTCTTTTGAGAATTATCATTGCGTTATGTTCTCAGTTGCTTTCAATAAAAAAAAAATATGGAAAACTTCCCAAGGATTAGCCATAAAAATTCTTGGGAAAATTCCAACATTGGCCATTACAAAAAATTTCTATAATATTTAATATTTCTGACCTGAGAGGATAAATAAAATGCTAAATGGCTTATATCGATAGAATAAAACCAGGATTTTCTGTTTGAATATTTTCTGGAGCATTATATGTAGTCCATCCATATATCAAAATGTGGACTCTTCAAAATTGTGTCCTCATAACAATTTTCCTATATAAATTGTGAAAAACATATTAACATAAGTCATGTGGAATTTTCATTCCTTATAAAGTAAAACATTTTCTTGTTCTCAAGTACTGGTTCCTTTTTCTTTCTTTAAGATTTTATTTATTTGACAGAGAGAGAGAGAGATCACAAGTAGGCAGAGAGGCAGACAGAGAGAGAGGAGGAAGCAGGCTCCCCGCTGAGCAGAGAGCCTGATGTGGGGCTTGATCCCAGGACCCTGAGATCATGACCTGAGCCAAAGGCAGAGGCTTAACCCACTGAGCTACCCGGGTGCCCCTCCAGTTCCTTTTTCTAAGCCCAACCAGGAGTTGGGCTGGCCCAGAAGACCCTGAACTATCCTTACCTCCTGGCTTAATGAGACAGAGTCTTATAACATAATCTTATGTAACATTCTAACTCTAATTCTGTGGATTTCAGTTTCCTTACAGTAAAATGAGAGGGGGAGAGAGGGACCAGATGACCCCTCAGCTCTTTCAGCTCTAACAGTTATTTTACAAAATAATTTTTTTTATCTCATGCTTGACAATACCAAACATGGCATCATATGTAATGACTCCCCAGCGCCAGGCAATGAAACCACTTCTTCAGCATGCATCTCAGCCATGGAGATCAAACATCTTAATAATTGTAGCCTGTCTTGTCCATTTCACTTAGGTCATAATCATATTTCTCCACCCTCAAGTGGAGCACATTACACTGAGACTTTCTTTTATTGGCTTTCACCCGGCAAGAGTGGCTCATTCAATTCCATCTGCCTAAATCCAAGTCAAGTGCAAAAAGAACAGGAAAGACTCAAGATGGTAAACAGCCAGAGCATGGAAAAATTTATTCCCAACAACCTCCTATGGCTCTATTTGAGGAAAAAATAATCACAGAAAGGGGGCGCTGCGCCTGTCATTTGATAGCACTATATTGTGTATATTGTCCCTGCTCTACTCAGTCTTTCTTGACTGGATATAGAGCAGTGGTCCTCAAAGATTTTTGATCACATACCACTTCATCCATTAGTATAGTCTATAGATATAGTTTAGATAGTACAGATTTAGTATATTCTTATATTTATATATTGTGTTTGCCTTTTTATCAATTATATTCATGTAATATTGAACTAGCAGGTTATATAGATTATAAAACATATATAAAAATAGAAACTTTAAAAGGAAGAGATTTTTAAAAATTAATAGAAGTGGAAGTTACAATATTCTTCCTAAACCCTTGTGGGTTACCTTGAGTGCCCTACTTTGAGACAATTGCTTTAAAGTGCGGACTTTTCTGAATGAACCAGACATTTACATCTTAAATCTATTCCTTTCTAATCTTTTATAGTTCTTAGTAACATCTTATTCAAAATATTAAAACATTAAAAAATTAAATCATGAGTTTTGATATGTTTATGTGAGGTGGTCAGTTTCACCTTTGGGGGGGAAGAAGAGGTAACTGAGGGAAAAGTTTACAGGGCAAATAATTTCAGATCAAGTTGTTATTGAGAACCTTGACCCATCCCAGCCCTCCAAAATCTCACCTTCATCATTCATTTTTCTCTACCATTCATTGGATCTCGAATATGGTCTCCTTCTTATTGTAAAATCTTTCTCTCTCTCTTTCTCTCTCTCTTTTTTTTTTACATGCACATGAGGTAAGACAGTAGTGCTGGTTCAGAAACAAACACTCCAAGAAGTATATATAATTGTATTCTCTTTATTTTATGGTCACACTTTATTTTCTTTCCTTTTTTTTCTTTTTTTATCTTATTTCTTAGTTTAATTCATTTTCTGGATTAATAACTTGACTGCTTCCAAAACTCAGACGCATACCAAAAAAAAAAAAAAAGAGTTTTTTTTCTAAAGAGAAAAGATCAAAGATTTACCATCCCTGAGACTGTTTAAATTGATGTGTGCTGGAATTCTGACAGTAAGCCCAAAGAGGATGGAGGGCATCTTTATGATCAGTGTATAACACTTACGTATTACAGGGAAGCATGAGTTTATGGTTTTTAAAAATCTGTTTTATTTCATCACAGACCCTCATCATAGATCTCTACACCTAGGTTGGAAGGCAGTGTGGTGTGCTGGCCACAGCCTTCAGAGGACTTTAAACAGAGTTCCAATCTCCACCCCATCATTAACTGTCTGGGTGACCCTGAATGGCTGACTTGCTTAATCTTTGAGTCTCATTTTCATATTCTGCAAAGTAGGATACGGTCTACCTCTTAACTTGTGGAGATGGCATGTCTATAAATCTCTTAGTACAGTTCCCAGAATATAGCAGATATTCAATAAATGGCAAATGTTTTAGCTACTCTTTTAAATCCTCAAAGATTCTCTCTCTCTCTCTCTCTCTCTCTCTCTCTCTCTCTCTCTCTCTTTCTCTCCCCCTCTCTTTCTCCCTCCCCCCCACCTTCTTTCTCTCTCCTTTCCTTTTAGTACCTAGCATAATATCTTCTCTGGAGTAAATATTCAATAGTTATCCATTGACTAATACAGATAATCTCCTACACTTTGATAATTTTATTTAACTTCATAGAAGTAAATGATGCTGTAATGATTCTTATATTTTGGAGATTAAAGATAACATAGTTTGACAACAATATAACAATAACAACAAAAAGTCTGTTTGTGCGGGCCTGTCCATTTTTCCAGCATATAGAACATCAATTCCCAGGGTCTGAAGTTATCTTGAGTTCTGAGGTACGAATGAGAAATGGAGGTGCTCTAATCCTGATTATACCAGTGACTGTGTATGATAGACCGGCAAATCCTTTCTCAGGTCAGTTCCACAATGCAGGTCTCTGCATCTAGAGTTCAAGTCTAATCTTCTCCATTTGGTGATTTGGGTAATCCTCTGGCCTTCATCTTTGGGGATAAACCTTATCTTTTTCTTGAGAGGGAAGCAGGGAACTTGTTTTTCTATCCATATGGGGCCAGATTAGATTCCGTGTGAGAGCGTGCATGCATGCATGAAAGAAAAGCAAAGATAGTCAACTGACTCTTCTACAACTCTCTGCCTTCATTTATAAGAAACCTTGGCCTGAATTCTAATCTTTAGCCCTAACACGAGAAAGCAGATTCCACAAAAATGTCAAATAGAAAAAAGTACAGCCTTGCAATCTGACATGGCTGAAATGTCTCCCTGAAATACGTGGGCCACCCTGGCTGATGCTTGCGTCCCGTTGAATGACCAGGAAGACCCACACTCCGTGCCTGTGTGGGGACAGAAATGCCTTCAAAAGAGCAGCCTCTCCTGCTGGCAGCTCCCTCTGAACAGAAATACATACAAGGTTAATGAGTTCTGAAGCAGTTCTTTCAGACATTAGAAAGACAATGGTTAAATCGTGTGTTCTGTTGGGAAAGTGGCAAGTAGACAGACCCTTGGCTTAGAATCAGATCCTGGTGTCTTTCACTTACTACTGATGTGACATTGAATAAGAACCTAACATATGAGCTCCAATTTTCTTATATGTAAAATGGAAGAAATAATATCTACCTCATAGATTTATTGGAAGACCAGGTTGAGAGAACAAATGTAAAAAATGTCTAGACAGTAGCCATTCAGTAGGTGTTGCTGAATCTGCACCATATCATGGAATCAAGTTTCCTGTTTTGGTTGATATTCCTAGATCTACCTTATCCCCTCAGCCTGGAATTTTGACAGAAATTTTCTGCTTTTAGAACCATTTATCACTAATCTGGATTTATATTCTTTTGGATAATTATTTAGCATTAATGATTTTTGCTGCTGCAAAGCTGGATTTTGAAGATTTACCTCTGTGTAAGTTTTAGCAATTATGCCTTCCCCCGTATTTGCATAGAGCTATGTTCTTCAAAAGTCTTTTCTATTTTCTCATTTGTTCAAGAGTTAATACAGTTATGCTCTTAAATTTTAACATCAATTTCATGGAGATGAGTTTAAATGGTTTTCTGTGGCTGGATCTGAATAGGGTTTTTTTATTTTCAAATCTTCATTTGAAAATGGCAACCATAACCCATAACCTCTCTCAGAAATGACACCCAAATAGGGCAGTGTTTCAAAGGAAATTCAGAAAAATTGCAAGCGTAGATTACGGAATGAGCATCTGACATTTGCCTTGGCTCTTAAGTGAGTGTAATTCACCCAAATGGGTGGCACATGTGCAGTTTGCAGCACACTGGGAAGTACTCAGAGGCCCACTCCACACAGTGTATAGACTGCCAAGGAAGAAAAACAAATAACAGTGTCTAAGAAAAGAAAATATGGTGCTAAATTCTTTATGGACATTTTATTGTAGCACAAGGAAGTCCACATTAAAGCAAAAGAAGGGAATGATTTGGTTACACTTCTACATTAAGTGATTTTTATCACTTATGATCTCACTTGAGCTGGGTCTCCAAACAGAGTTCATTGTTGCTGCTTTAGCATGTAAGCAGTACAGCTGCGGGGGAATGTGGAGGAGGAAATTTAAAACCCAAGGACTTGGTTTTGAATCCCGTCTCTGCCATTTACTGACTCTACGATCAGTGGTTTTTAACTTTTTGGAGCTTCTGTTTCCTGTATGTGAAACAGCAAAGCACAATAAAATTATTTCATTGTTTATTAGGAGGATTAAATAAGACAATACTTATAAGTAGCCCTTCATATACTGTAAAGTGCTAAACAAACTGTAATGTCAATGTGGTGATATTACTGTGAATAGGGATAGTAGTAATACTGGTGCCCAGGATTTTGCACTGTGTTCAAACCTCCCTGCCCTATATGTACACCCACCTCTACCTCCATGAAATTTCTGTCTATACCTCCCTTTGGTTCTATGCATAACAAACATAATTCCTATTCACACAACATAACACTCTGTGAAGTGCATGAAGACCTCAACTCCATCTTCTTAAGGCTTTTCATCTGTTTAACTTTCTCCAGAGTGTTTATAGATTTCTCAAGTGATATCGTTATTCAGTCCAACACCAAACATTCAGTGAAGGGTTATCCTGTGCAAGGATCTTATAGATGGCACTGCCGGATCACCTATCTAGACAAGCAGAGGTTCAGAAGCTGTAAGGTTCAGGCTGGAAATAAAATCTAAATACTTTATCTGAGAATGTAAAACATTAGGCTGGACACAGGGACAGAGCACTACTTGCCCACAGGCTGCAGATTATGGATCAATGAGGGAGACGGCCTCTTGGACCTTGTAGAAGCCAGCAAGCCAAGGGTACTTGGCAGATGGGAGACAGTATGGAATACAAGAACTCAGGAACAAAAATAGAAGCAAGTGTGAGGTTTGTAGCATAAAGTAGGAGGAGAATGGAGAAGTGGCTGTAACACTGAGTAGAATAACTGCTCTTGGGTCGGGGTGGGGAGATAGCTGGGGAAGGGGCTAGTCCTAGTTGTTTTAGTGGGTAGAGGGATAGAAAGGTGAATAAGCATGGAACATGAAGATTAGTGGGTGGTCAGATTTAGGGTGGGCAGGAATGAACTGTTAGTTGGTAAAACTTGTATGAGCTGGCTATTGAATCAAATTTAGCCCCTTCAAGAAGAGAAGTCAAGATTTGATTTAGTAATATCTAAAAATCAAATGGCAATACCTGCTATGGGTATTCATAAGAAAGTTACTGTTCTGGTTTCCAGAAGACTTTCTTGTTTCCCAAGAATGCTCAATGAAGTGGAATTTGTTCCCTTGGTGAATATAGTATGATCCAGAGTCTGTGGCTCTGCTTTGCAATTTCTAAAACCAGATTCTGTAAGCACATCAGAAGTGGCTCTGACCCTCCAGGGCAGACTCATATTAGCCAAGCCCATGAGACACAGAATGCCAACAGACTCATTTACAATGAGAATCATTATTGTCACACATCCCAGAATACTCAGATGGCACATGGCACATTCCCTCCCTGTAGGCAAGCCCACGTGGGAAGTCAATTTGTAGTCAGAAGGTAGCTTGGTGAGCACAGAATCAGAACACAAGGAAATAGATGATTTGAAAGTTTAATGGCATCAAATTACGAGAGCTGGTTGTATTCTTCAGTCACAACAGACATGCCCTTGACTATCTGCAAAACTCCGTAAGCTTAGACCCTTCTGTCTTGAACTAGGCTTGGCTAGGCATGACGCATTGTTTCTTCTACGACTCATTTTTTCCATGTTCCCACCTCTCTAATAGATGCTTTCTTTCTCAGACTTGTTTAATGTATATTAATAGTGTATAAATAGCACTTTATTTACTGTTTCATGAAGCCTAGGATCTCTCTCTTCTCATCTGGTTTGTGTTAACTTTTATGGTTTGACTCTAAGAGATCTATTATATTTCCTTACTTTATCTATGGGTATAGGTAGATGAACAGGGCGGAGGGTGCATCATAGCCCCCTTTTACTAATAACAGTTACAGTGAACTTAAACTCTTCCCTCTCCCTATTCAACATAGAAACATTTCTAGGTTGTCAATGGCCATCTCAAAAGTCACACCTGGAATCAAACACAGTATTTCTAGTATGGTTGGATGCACTTCCCAAAACTATAACCTGTCCACTCATTTTTCTCAGGCATTATGTTCTAGTAATGTACGCTAAGATAGAATTTGTTTTCTCAGCAGCAAAATTGCATTGTTAATTTATATTGAGCTTCAGATAAACTCTCTTAAATTATCTTTTTAAGTTAAGCTACATATCTCAAGCTTTTGATCGGTATTTTTCATTTGTTCCAATTTAATTTCATTTTGCATGCTTTGGCCCATCATTACAACCTACCAAACATGTTAAAACTGGTTTGTTATTCATCAGGAACTGTGTAAATACCGGGGTACACATTATAGATTGATATTCTACAAATGATTATTTTCTCTGCTTTATTTGGGCTATCAGTAATGCTAGTGTGATACAAAGGCATCAGCCACATTCCTTCTTGATCTTTTTCTCTTTATCCATTTGGAGCTTTGCATGAGCCATTTTTCTTTCACACTGGTTACCACAGAAGGATTGAAACAAGATTAGCTCCTCTCCTACTGATCAATAAACAGGGCTGTAAAGGTACTTATTGCTCCAAAATAAACAAAGTAGAACACAATTCTGCAGACTGAATAATACTTACTAAATTCAAATTAAAAGCTAACTTCATCATTTTATAAAATCACAAGATTATCTGTTTTCTTTACTTTTTCAAGCTCAGTATTTATCTTGTGGTACTTGGAATATAAGTGTTCTGCAACATGAAGTAGTAAGAATCAGATTATCATTCAGACAAAAATATTGGACAACTACTGTATGCTAGGAATTTAAGGGAATAAAAACTGAAGCAGACAAAGATTTTGCTCCCAAGAAGCTAACACTCTAGTTGGGAAGAAGACTGTAATGAAACCGTTGAACTTAATTTTTGTACCCCCCAAATGACTGATCCCCAAAGCATAGCTAGACCAGCAGCCCCCAAAAGCTTGAGGTAGAGAACGTCCACATTAAGTAAACACATACATATAACAATATTGTTTTCTGTTTAATCTAACAAATCACCATTGTAATGGAGAAAAAAGGCTAGTTTTCGTTTTTAGAAATTCTTAAGAGGATAGGAAAATTCACACAGGCCAGAGTTGGAAAAGCCATGACTCAAGCATGAACTTGAAAAATATCCTTCCTTCCAATTAATACCCTACCCCCACTGCCACCCCAGCTTGGCTCTCTGATCAGACTTATCTGAAACATGGAATGCTGCCTATTATACTCACCAACAGTATCCTTGCTACAGGACCTTGGTGAGCCAAGAAGTAAGTACCCATCACATTGTCTTTTTCAAAAACAGTGAGTTGGCTTTTGCCTTGTATCTACACAGGCAGGGGCACCAGGGTGGGTCAGTCCGTGAAGCAACTGCCTTTGGCTCAGGTCATGATCTCAGTGTCCTGGAATTGAGCTCTGCATGGGCTCCCTGTTCAGCGAGGAGTCTGCTTCTCCCTCTGCCTCTGCCCATCCTCCCCAGTCCCCACTTGTGTGCACGCACGTGCTCTCTCTCTCTGTCTCATATAAACAAAATCTTAAAAAAAAAAAAAGACTTATCTACACAGGCAAAAGAAACCACTCAAAAGGTTCTTCTCAGAACAAGGGATAGGCTGCTCTCAAAGTAAATTTTATTTTGCACTGTAGAATGAAAAGACTGCTTGCAACCTTCAGAATGACCATTGTGCTCTTCCCACAATTTACAGATTCTGCCTCCACCAGACAGCCTGGGGAATTTTTGGTCGCTCATTCTGGCTGCAGTGTGGAGGACAGATTAGGGCAGGCTATCCTGGAGGCCAAAACTAATGAGGGAGCTGTTGCCATAATCCAGCAAAAAGATCGTGATGTGGCATCCATGTCAGTAGGATTGGAGAGGAGATATGGATCTGAGAAATACTAATGAGTGAAAAGAAACAGGATTTAGTCATGTATCGTATGTGCGGAATAAGGATAAGAATCAAAAGGTGGTGCCCAGTTTTCAGGCTTGGGTAACTAGGTGGGCAGATGTGCCGCTGGCTGCAGAGAAGGAAAAATCTAAATGAAAAGACCAGGTGTTCAGTTTTGATAATGTTGTATTTAAAGAGTCTACAATATCACACTGGGTTTGTCCATGTTTTAGTTTGGGTTCACCCAAATAGCTTATGAGTCAAGAATTCAGGTGCAAGTTATTTTTAAAGGAATTGTTCCCAGGGAAGATTAATAAGGGCGTGGGGGAGGCAACACAGGCTTTAGCCTAAATTCTGATGGGTCAGATACATCTCACAGCTCCCCCATCTATGGCAACCAGTCGAACAGGCAACTAAGTCCTCTTTTCAAGAATGCAAGTAGCTGTTAGCAATTGGCTATTGGTATTTTTAGCCTTTGCTTTCCAGCAGAGAGGCCATGTGCCTCCCAGGCAACCTCTACCCAAGTGAGCATGGAGGTATCATTATAACGACTCAGCATTTCTGGGACTCCTCTACAGTCTTTGTGCTACAGCATCCCACTGGACTAGCTGAGACTTTCTCAGCACCGCCCTGAATTCTGAGGCTCATTCTATCTAATCCTCCTTCTCTCTCTCTCTCCTTTCCCAGATGTCAGACCCTTGAAGGTTTTCTCTGCCTACTGTCACTTCCTCTGTCCTTTGACTTCATCGGTATTAGCCTCCAAGAATTACTTCCACTTTTAAGTCCACCTTGACATCCACGTCCTGGCAGACCCAACGTACCACTCAATACAGGAGAGCTGGGCTTTCATACTCCGTACCCACTGATCATTCGCTAAGAGGGACAATGAGGCGAAAGGAAAAATAAAATACATGAAGTCAGAGAGGGAGGCAAACCATAAGAGATGCTGAACCCTAAGAAACAAACTGAGGGTTGCTGGAGCGGAGGTTGGGGGTCTTGGAGTAACTGGGTGATGAGCATTAAGGAGGGCACTTGATGTCATGGGCACTGGGTGTTTTATGCAACAATGAATCATGGAACACCACATCAAAAACTAATGGTGTACTGTATGGTGACTAACGTAACACAATTAAAAAAAAACTGACGAATCACTAAATTCTACCCCTGAAACCTAATAATACACCATATGTTAATTAAATTGAATTTAAATAAAGAATTTTCTTAAAAAAGAGTGACAATGTGGCAGATTAGGGGAAGGGGCGGGCATGCACATAGACACCTGGAAAGTTACAGCTCTCCCTGTGTGTAGGCAAAGCTGCTCTGGTAATCCAAGGCAGCCCTCAGAAAAAGCCACAAGGGCAGCTTGAAGAGTGGGGCATGAACCTGTGACACACAGAAATTCTAAAAGGGACCCAAGGGAGTCTGGGCAGAGCACCAGTAATATCTGCTACATCCGAAGGAAGCTAGGTATCTACATGAACCTGGAACACTGGAGAGAGACCGGGGCTAGATATTGGATGCCTTAGTGTGTGGCTACTAGGTGAAGACTAGAAGTAAGGTAATGGAAACTGAATATAGAGAGGGTATTAAGGGAGGAGATTCAATAGCCAAGGAAAGAACCAAAAAGCAAATCAGAATTTAAGGGGAGGTGAGAGAGAAAAGAGAAGTTAGTGCAAAGGGGAAAGGCAGAGAGGAAGAGGAAAATCGAAGACAAAGAGAAAGAGAAAATCCGGAAATAAGGGAGTGGTAGACAATGACAAATACTCCTGAGGTCAAGCAAATTCCCAAGTGAAATGAGCTCAGTGGAGAAATTAGGGAGGCTGGAGGAGGTAAGGGTCAACCTGTCAAGAAGTTGAGAGTTGAATGGGAAATGAGGCCGAGATCCCAAATGCCCAGCACTCTCTCAGGAAACTTGTAACTGAATTGAAGGACACGGAGCGTCGGGGAAGAGGAACCGTGGGTCCTTCTTGGGTGCAGGCTCCCAGTGTGCTTGTGAGAATTTTCGGTGATAACGGTAACTTCATATGGAGAAGAAGTCGATGACAGCTCTGGCCTTATACAAAGTGCTGGCCACCAGTGTCTGTCAGAACAAATGATTTTACTAAGTGTATGTCTTCATAGCCATTGCACTTTGCTTTGGAAAGCCATTAGAGCTAATGTTCTGATGCTTTTTACTACTTTTGCCCACTGGACTGGTCCAAGATAATACAATTGTTCAGCACCCTTCATTTTCCTATGTCCTGTCTAGAAGCTCAATTGCACGTAGTTGCTGACAGAAACAGAAATGGAAAACCAGTCGAAGTCAATCAGGATTTTTTCCGATGTGGTTTCTTTGACAGGAAAGATCTTGTAATTTTAAATACATTCTCTATCTTCAAAAAGCTCCTCCCAACAAATAGGCTTTCTTTCCTACAGGGTCATGGGGAAACCGATTTATCGAGAGATCTCTGCCCGGAAGTAAGCTCATGAGGCAGGTAAGAGGTAAACCATTTCTATATCTAAATCCCACCAGACTAATGAGATGGACCTGCCTGTGGCTCAGGTTTCTCAGAAAGTGGCTGCCAGTGAAGCCGGCGCTGAGACAGGAAGCTGCAAGAGCTTCTTCAAGGGAACAGGAGCGGATAGTGAAAAACCGAATTGTCACATGGTCCCTGACACACTCCTCTCCGCTCCCAGCCCCCGGTTTCCCTTTCTTAAAAAACTGGGAGGAAATGACTGGGACTGACCCTTGATAGAAAGTTAGAGTGAGGCAGCTGCATGCCTCCACCTGGAAGCCATGTGCTCCTGCTGACTCGCGGGTAGGAAATCACACTGTGATTGAGAGCATGACTGGGGCAAAGCAGAATTGTTTAAAGCCCAGGACGCCTGGGTGGCTCAGTCAGTTAAGCATCTGCCTTGGGCTCAAATCATGATCCCAGGGTCCTGGGATTGAGTCCCACATTGGGTTCCTTGCTCATTGGGGAGACTGCTTCTTCCTTAGCCTGCCACTCGCCCCTGCTTGTGCTCGCTCTCTCTGACAAATAAATAAGATCTTTTAAAAAAAATTGCTTAGAACCCTAGTGTCTATGACTTGCTGTGTAATCTTCTGGACAGTCTTTACATCTCTCACCTTGTTTTCCTATTTCTCTTTTTTAAATATTTTATTTATTTATTTTGAGAGAGAGAGAGAGAGAGAGAGAGAGAGAAAGTGGAACTCGATCCCAGGACTCTGGGATCATGACCTGAGCTGAAGGCAGACACTTAACTGAGTAAGAATGTTTATGCCTACCTCACAAGATGGTCATGAGGACTGAATGGGATACTGCCTGGAACATTTTTAGCACAGCACTAGAGGCAACTAACTATTCAGTCAACAGGAGCTAACAGGATTATTATAGATACTTGTTCTTACTGTTCTTATCGAATATTGTCTCATTTTAAATCAGCTTGTGTCTTCTCTCCTTAAGCTGGATAGTCTCCATTTACACACCAACACCCAAATCCATTTTCTGCCTTTTTCTGTGCTCTAGGAGCTCACCCTAAGAGACAGCTTCTGCCAGGCTCCCTTGCTCTCTGGCTTAGTTACATCCAGATTCCACCAGTAGTAGAAACTGCCAGCAGATCAGTGAGAAAGAGTTCCATCTACCCTGGATTCTCGGTCACTCAGACCTAAAAGGAATCCTAATTCACATATGCCACCTCCACCTTCTGACTTCTTGCAGGTGGAAGGCATACAGAGTGGGACTTGAGTATCCGGGTAAGAACATTGGTGAAAGAATGACAAGGAGAGAAGTTAGAGCTGTAGATATTCGCATTCACATCAGCAACAAGAAAACAGGATGGTTTGATTCTGCCATTTTGACCCTAAGGGCATTTGCTTCCAACCCTTAAACCTGCAGACGTTTTGTCCCCTCTGTGCGCTCAGGAACCCTGTAATGATTCCTCAGTACTGTGATACTTTCTTTTTACATCTGTCTCCGTTCTCTATTGCTCGCTCTCTCTCTCTATCATAGAAGTGCTCACAATTTTATCATGGATTAGCTAGAAGATACAGGAAAACCACCAGCCTTTTATTCAAATTCATGAAAACAATGAATGTGGATGGCTGAAAAGTCAACACAAAACTGATGATGGCTAAAACTGCATATCGTAAAATGTAATATTGAAGAAAAATGACAAAAGAGCCAAATCTTCATCACAAAATTTAGACCTATGAAAGTAGACTCAAAAATGAATTCTGCAGAAATAGTGTCCATCCAAAAAAATGACAGTAGAATCATTGCAATTTTATATAGACAGAAAACTGATAAATCAAATCTGTTCCATTTAAATGGAAAGGAATTGAATCCAACACAAATAATTTCAGTAAAATAAAAATTTTGAACAAAAGGGAGATGACATAACTACATTATATAAAAATTTGATTAAGAGATTTGCATTTGCTCTAATGAAGTCCATTTCAGGAATAGTTTCCTCAATGAAAATTTATCACCATGGTTATAGTTGTGATGAAGATACTTATATTTAAGGTGGACTTTGAATCAAAAGGACCAAAGTGGAGAGGATCCTGCGTCAGAGTTTTACCTAAAACAACCCCGAATATACAATCTCTAGATAATTCTGGTTGCTGCCGTATTTCCAGAAATTCTATTTTCCCAAGATGCGAGCACACTCTACGTGTTTTAATAGCATGGCTACATTTTTTTTTATAGAACCACATATAAGCCCCATAAAATCACAAGCCAGCATCTTGAAATTTGTAACTTGATTTTTTAAAATTCATGTTCTCAACCATTGAGCTGGAAGGGACTTTAGGAGATCATCTGGTATAAACTATCTAGGACAGATGGTGGTCTATCCCCCCTTGATCCTCCTTGGAGCATGATAGAGATAGAAGAGAATGAATAATAAGAAATGAACACGGTTGGCAGGGAAAAACAAAACTGTATATTTGAAATCAGGAAAAGGGGAAATTCCCAACAGTCATTCATAATTCCACCATTTAACTATTTTACTTGTGTTTATATAATCATTTTATGACTGGCCCAAAAATGTTTTCTCAGGAATAGGACAAAATATCAAAACTATAAAATAAAAGAATTATCTAGAGATTGTATATTCGGGTATGGGGCACAAGTACTATCATTCACTTTTGGTTCAGCTCTAAATTTTCACCATCTTTAGGGAAGATAAACAGGTAGTATTTATTTGGATTTAAAATGTGTGCACATTCTTTGGTCCCCAAAAGCCCAATTCTGAGAAAAATAAAAGTGCAAGTGCATAGATAGTTATGTACAAGACTGTTTATTATTATTTGTTATTTGTAATGGCCAAAAAAAATAGAAACAATTTGCATGTTCATCATAGGAGAGTAGTTGAACTAAGTATGATACCTCTGCCCAAAGGGAACCGATGCCATCAGACACAAGAGTATCTTAGATCTATCTTCGTTGCCTAGAAAAAAGCCAATGGTATTTTTTTAGGCATGAGAAAAAGTTATAGGAAACGTATGGTACAATCCCCTATACAAAACCAGCCAGAAAGCTAAGCGTGAGAGATAGCGTAATAATTAAGACTATCTGCATTTGAATATTATGTGGGCCTCACACTAGCTGTGTGACGTTTGGCAAATTACTTGACTTCTCTGTGCCTCAGCTTTACTAATCTATAAAATGGAAAAATTCCTCATACTTATTTCATAGGGTTATATGTATAGCATAATATATGTCCAGTCTTAAAAAACAAACAAAGAAAACCCTAATCTATCCTAAGCACTACAAGAGTGTTATTTGCTATTATTTTTATTAGTGTATCTAATATTTATGTTTATATGAGCAAAGGACAAAATAAGGAGTTTACAACCTAAATATTTAGCATCAGTTATATGAAGAGTGGAATTAGGAAAACAAAGACAGTTTTACAGAGATACTACACTTTCATTTGAACTGCTGCAACAAATATGTGTTACTTTTGCAACTCAGATGACTGAAACTTAAAAAAAAAACAACGGAGAATTTTTTTAGTAAAGTGTAACAGGTAAATCTGGAAATGTCAGCATGCGTTTGAATCTCTTATAGGTGAAGAGTATAGGCAGCCAAACTCCTGGAAGCCTTTTATGACAGGAAACGTGGCCATCTCTTCTCCCATTTGTAAGAAAGCAACATCCTAGGCAGTTTCACTACCATTAACACTAACAATATGCTTGTTTGGTTACTGCCTCAACCACATTAAAATGCATTTTTGTTTCTGTAAGTGCACGGAAGGTTTAACAATTTCCATTAGCACCTCTGTAAAGAGGAATTGCAAGACAAAAGGCAAATAGTATAATTATGAAAGCATTAGACCTAATTTTTCTTACCATTTTCTATTACTTTTTAGTAAGCAAACTTTTAATTTCCTAAATACTCTATCATAAAGTTTGAAAGCCTAAAGCATTTTATTGTGAAACTGCTCAAAATATTGCCATAAGTAGAGGTAGAAGTATACATGTTACAATTTAACTTCAAGAGACCGGGTAAAATGCACCTTTTCAATTTCCTTGTATAGGTGGCCCATATTTATTTAATAAAAGCAGTTTATTCATTATTCAGGCCATCACCTTCATTAGGTTCTGTTAGAATCCTCAAGATATTTATTGTCCATTATCAAAGGAAAAATTACATTTGCATTTGTGATCTTTTGCTAAGGCAGTTATAGGGGGTCTTTACCATATTTAATGTAGTAATAGCCCTGTTAAGAATTACATACACTTAAATGGAAATAAAACCAACCAAATCACTACTAATCTTCAGGTTTCGAAATTAGCTTTACCTCAGCCAGTAGTAAACCTGCTCAGTTTTCCCTAGGTGTCTGCTCTGTCAGGTGATAAGCCAGGGGTGGTCCATGGCCCAAAGGCACTTGCATCCTAATGGGAGAGAAATAAAGAAGCAGATACATAAACAAGACGACTGGGGCCTATGATGAGTGTCACAAAGGACATACTAAGGGTGTTACGAAAATAAGTGATCACAGGGATGCGTGGGCGGGGGTGGGGGGTACCATGGTGACCTGCCAGAGAACCTTTTAAAGGAAACAACATCTGAGCTAAAACCTGAAGGGCAAGAATGAGGTAGCCACATAAAAGGATGAGATGTCTTAGAAGTCATGGTTCAAACAGGATGAGGCGATCTTTAAAATTAACTGTTTAGGGTTCGCTTCTAATAATCATTAAATCTTACCTCTATAAAAATGACCAATTTAAGAGTCCAAGCTCAGAGTTTGCTTTAAAAAGTCTAAAATATAACACTGTATATTCTCAGGACATTGTTTTTAATATTTGGGGTCAGTCATTATTTCCTGGTTTATCATTCTCAAATCAGAGAATTTTGTTCTTTAAATTGCTAATATAGGGGTGCTTGGGTGGCTCAGTCGGTTAAGCCTCTCACTTGGGCTCAGGTGATGATCTCAGGGTCCTGGGACCAAGGGCAGCTTCTACCATCGCTCACTCTGCCCCTCCCCATGTTCTTCTTCTCTCTCAAATAAATAAATACAATCTTAAAAAAATCAAAATTAAAAAATAAATTGCTAATATATATAATCAGGAAGATGGTCACCTGCAAATCACATGAAGATGTCAAAGACACTCCCCCACTCCAGTTTCTGTGTTAGGAAATTTTAACTTTAGTAAACCATGAACCACCTTTTACTATCTGGCTCTGTGGGTGCTCCCTTGGCAGCTTCCCTCACCCTCTCCTGTTTGCCGCTTCCCTTTCCTACTGTCTCAGATTCGACACTCGCTTTTCATTTGCCATTTGACTCTGCAGACCCAGTGAACTTGCTGCGTCACCTTGGACTCCAGTTTTCTCATCTATAAAACTAGGAAGTTAGCCCAGATTATCTTGAAAGTCTTTTTGATTCCTAACAGTTCATGGTCTACGATTTGCAACCTACAAACCCCAACTTGCATGATTGGTCTTGCCTCTACCTCCTTACTCTCCAAGTGCATGGGCCTGTATGTGTCCGTGTGCCCATCCTCTGAGGATATGGGTCTGGATGGGATGGGGGGTAATTGGGAGCAGGTGCAAGGAGGAGCTGAGTGTGAGTGCCAGGGAGGTAAGAGGAGGAAGTCAAGGCCCACATGGAGTTGTGGTGTGAGCATGGATGGGGTTACAGAACCCTTGGATTTTAATTACTTTCTCCTTTAAAAAATAAGAAGTAACAAACTTTGAATACTAAAATTCCTCATAAATCATGCAAAGAAGATCTGCACACATTCAAAGTGATACATTGATTTGTCACCCATCAGTGACGATGAGCAGGGCTAACCAGAGGTGGTGGTACCAGCCACAATCCTGCCATGTTACATCACCTCAGTTCCTGCAGCCCACGAACTGTCTCCTTTCATAAAGCAATACAGCTGTGCCTTCAGTCACTTACAGTGTCTATTCAGGACAATGCAATATAGTAGTCAACAAGAAGCATTCTGGGTTTGAATCCTGTCTCTACTATTTCTTTGCAATGTGACCTTGAGCAAATCATTTCAATTTTCTGAACCTCAGCTTCCTCACCTATAAGGTGGGAACAATAATCATATCTACTCCATAGGTTTTATGAAAATCGAATATAAAACATCTTGCATAAAACTATTTTCAGTAGCTCATTCAAGTCTCAAATATAAGGTACTGCCTCCCTTTTACAGATGAAGAGATTGAAGCTCAGAGAAGTTTGTAGACTGCCCAGTCACACAGCTTCAGAGTGTCAGGGACAGGATTCCAAGTCAGGTCTTTTGCCACCAGAGCTTCCCGTGTGGAGCTTCTCGTCCCCAAAGCCCATGTGGCAATGTGTTCCCATGTATTTTCCTACTTCCTTTCAGCGACACCTGAGGACCTTTGAGTCACATGGTCTGCCCTATCGTGTTCACAGTGTATGAGTTGGTGGGGTGAGTGGGGAAGGGGGGGGCTCCTTCCTTGAGCATAGTGCCAGTCTTGAATATACACACCAAATAAATGACTAGAAACATCATGACTTTCCCCTGTATGACCACACATGCTATTATAGGCCTGACATATTGAAAGGACCAGAAGCTTACATCAATTATTTCAGCTAAAATAACTGAGATTCGGAATCACCAAAAAGAGATGCAAGTGGCCATCCTCAAACTGAGATGGTGCCAATAAACAGTGCAGGACACAGATCAGTGACCTCCCCAGTGATCTTGGCTCTACCTGAGAGCCCAGGTCGGCTGCACATTTACGGCACTCTCTGGACTCGGGTATGGCGGTCGCTGTGGTGTTCATTTACTTTCTCCTTTATATAATTAGCCCACAGATATTATTAGATGGTGATAATGTACACGTACATCATGCTCCATTTATAGGCTTGTAGTTAAGGCTGTTAGTCACGCTCCATGTGACTACAGCCAAATCTGTCACAGAGTCTAAGCTGACCAATAAATCCATGTCAAGTGGAGAGAATAATTTAAGTGATAATAAAAGGCAACTGGTTTAGATTTTGATTTTATTGGCAGAAGTTTCCTGCTGTCTGAATGCCATTTAACTCTTCAGGAAACAGAGCTGAGGGTCTTGAACCTTCCAGTCATAGGTGAAAACTGGGGATTAAAAGAGATATTAGCCTCCTGAAGACAAGAGAATTGTGAGATCTGATTTTAAATTAATAAGTGCCATCAGTGGGGAAGAAGCAACTGAAAGGATTTGAGGGGCACCTGGAGGTACATTGTGCAGCTGCAGTTACTATGGTGATGGGTTTGTTCTCTGGAACACAGAAGCTGGAACCCAGGACAGACGCATGGGATCAGGATGTCATCATCTGCATGAAGCCCTTCACCCTGACCTGCAGCCGTGAAGCTTACAGGGTCCCATCAAAGGCCATTTTGCTTCCAGCATTGTCTTGGCAGAATCAGTGGCTTGTGGGCTAAGGCTCTTCAAGTCTGGCAAATGTTCTAAGAAGGGTGCCTGGCCCACTTCCTCCCACCTGGAAAGGGCAGCAAAGTGCCTGTCAATGTGTGTGAAAATAATGCATGGGAGCCCTGATGTCCTGATGGGGAGCGTGTGAATTATTGCATAAAACTCTGCCATTCCTAATACTGATGTTCTTTCTGATTCAGAAAAAAATCCCAAACAAACAAAAAACATGATATCTGGCTTTTTCTCACTCTCTCTTCCATGACTGTGAGGTCCAGTTGACCATGTGGAGCCACTCCTAATCAGACCCTGGGGAGCAGGCTTGGATTCTCAAGTCAGTGCAAAAGATGAAAAATGGCAAACATTAAAAATAACTGTTGAAAATCCTTTATTTGAAGATCAATTACAATGCATCAGTTTTATGTATTCTGCTTCAGATATTTTTTTACTGAGAAATAATTGACATATAACATTATATTAGTTGTAGGTATACAACATGATTTAATATTTGTATACATTGGGAAATGATCACCACAATGAGTTTAGTCAATATCCATCACCATACATAATTACAATATTTTTTTCTTTTTTCTTGTGATAAGGACTTTCTTCTAACCACTTTCAAATATGCAACACATTTTTATTAACCATACTTACCATTCTGTACATTACATGCCCATGACTTATTCATTGTTCAGATATTCTTACGTGTATTAAACTTTGACAATGCTTGAGACAGATGAAAGGCAGGACTGATGCCCTGTCTTCTGTTGATTCCCAGACACCCCACTCCTAATGGCCTTGCTGGCTTCTACTCATTTCCCCGATTTTTGTGGATTGGACCACCCCTGTTAAACCCTGGAGCCTCTGTTCTTTTAAGTCCACACTCACTCCTTTGCAGATCTAACCCAGTCTCACCACTTTAAACTTATCCACTTGAGGACTACTTCCAGATAGCCATTTTTTTAAAGATTTTTATTTATTTATTTGACAGACAAAGAGAGATCACAAGTAGGCAGAGAGGCAGGCAGAGGGAGAGGGGGAAGCAGGCTCCCTGCTGAGCAAAGAGCCCAATGCGGGGCTCCATCCCAAAACCCTGAGATCATGACCCGAACCGAAGGCAGAGGCTTAACCCACTGAGCCACCCAGGCACCCCCAGATAGACATCTTTAACACCCCTGGACATTCCACCCCAACTCGGATTCATGCATCCAACTAATTGCTTACTCAACTCCTCCATTTGGATGTTGACCTGTCATATGAAGCAAGCCCCAAACTGAATTTCTAATCTTTCTTTTTTTTTTTAAGATTTTATTTATTTATTAGACAGAGAGAGATCACAAGTAGGCAGAGAGACAGGCAGAGAGAGAGGATGAAGCAGGCCCCCTGCTGAGCAGGGAGCCTGATGTGGGGCTCAATCCCAGAGATCATGACCTGAACCGAAGGCAGAGGATTTAACCCACTGAGCCACCCAGGCACCCCGAATTTCCAGTCTTTCCCTATAAACTTTTTCGTCCTAGTCTTCTCTGTCTCACTAAATCATTCCATTTCAGCTGCATGAGCCAAATGACTTGGCGTTCTAGTTGGCGTTTCCTGCTATCTCAGGCCTTTGGGCTTGATGTAGCCCCTTGTGCTGTGGTGATGTGATTGATCAGAATAAAGAGCTCCATGAGTACAGAGACCTATGCCTGCCTTGCTCTCTGTTGAGAGCCAGACATTGAACTCTGGCTCAGCATGGACACATAAGAAGCTCATCAGAGAAGCGAGATTTCTGAGGAATGCGTAACAGAGTCATTGGGATGAGACTGGACCCTTGGCATATCAAAATGGTTCATCTTTTCTTTTGCTGATTATGAGACTGTAGCAAGCGGATGAGATATTTACCCACATGGCACAGCCCCAAGCACTGTCAAACCACAAGACTTCATTTCCAAGTGCCACCGTGTGCCTACTAGGGTTATTCACGACAGCCCCCTGATGGGTACAATTTTCAGTACCTACCTCATTGAACATTCAGTACTTCTAAAATTGTGCAAAGAAGACTGAAAATAATGAACTAAAAATATAAAAATAATATCCTTTTTAATGAAGACATTAGCCTTTTTGTGGTTCTTCATGATTCTAAAAACTCTGAGAAAGCCAGATGAAGGAAAGTCATGACATATTAATGATTTCAAATGTGTGCTGGAATTGGCAGAACAGAAAGTGGCATGAATAATTCAAATAAGACACCAGTGGGTTTTTTTTTTCTTCCCTCTCGAAAAAGGTTGAAACATGAAAACCCGGTGAGGGGGGGCTTATGGAAAGACAGAATCATACACTGTGCTGTCCAGTGATCTCATTGCAATTGGGAGGTTAACGCAAGTTCAAGCAACCTCGGACACCGTCTAGTTGTTTTGAGGGGGTTATATTGAAATCTTGTGACACCACATTTAGTTCTTTCTGACTCTAGCAGCTGCTGGGGAGAGTTAAGACTGAATGTTTGATGCCCAGTGAATTAAAGTCTATTTTTGAACTCAAATCTCCAAACCCTAAAGGAACGGTTACCGAGAAGAAGGGAAAGCAGGAAGCAACACGAGGGGCAGTTGGTTTAGCTTAGTTTCTCCTTATCTCTACCACACAAACGACGATGGGAATCAGACAGGCAACCATCTGAATGGAAGCTCAGGGTACGGATGATGGCTGTGAGTAGGCCAGGGATAAAAGCCACAGCCACCACAGCTACCTCTCTGCTTTAATACCTTTTCTCCGTTGTCTTTGTACCTTAAACTACTTTTGAAAACATAGCTATAGTGTGTTGAAGAAGAGTGAAGTCTCTTTCAGCCGTGGATAGATTCTCATGACCGAATATGTCCAGGGGGATTGTATTTCTGCTAGATCTCTAGGACACATTCCATAGGCGCACACACATGCATATAACACAACACGTACATGCACCCGTATAATGCATATATCTTAACAGTGCAGGAAAACAAATATCTTAAAATTGCTGTGAGTATGCTCAAGGCTGAAATTAAGGAAGAATGAGGGTTTAAGTGATTAGGGTAACATTGAACCTCAGGAAGACCATGAATTTAAAGTTTTCTTTCAGAGGTTCGGTAGAGAAGATAAATCAATAGGGACTTGAATCAATCCATAAATTATCTGCTGCAGGTTGTCTTTTAGACGTTGGCCCAAAGGGATTAAAACAGAAGGAAAATTAGAGAGATCAGCCCACAGGATCAGGCACAGTCTGCACCCTAGGGTAGGAAAGGGTAATCCATCCACCCATCTATCCATTCATATGCTGAGTGATACTAATGTCAGGCACTGTGGGAGATCCATGGGTATGTAATAAAACTCAAAACTGCTCTCTTCACTGAGCTCACAGCTCAGTGGGTGACAGAAACGAGGAAACACAGAATCTGGTTGTCGTTCACTGAGCTGTGACAAGGGAGGAGTAGGGGGCTCTAGGTATGCAGCAAGGAGACAACTATTACTCAGTAAGAAGTCATCTAGGTATGCAGCAAGGAGACAACTATTACTCAGTAAGAAGTCATCCAAGATTTCAGACTTTCAAGAGTCAGAATGCCACTCCTTTTTCTAAGGATTAAACTCCATGAAAGCTAAATGAGCTGTTTTAGTTCCTTATTTACATCACACAACTTATATAAGCCTTTCTATATGTTTTAGAGGCACTTTCCAGTAAGTATCTCTACATTTTAAGACTGAAATAAATACCTAATTTTCAAGCTCATGCCCAGCTAATGTGCAAATTATACAAATACATTTGTTAAACGCCTTATACATTGCTTAAAAATAGTCCATGCTCATAATCAAATAATACTTACAGATTTTATTTATTTTTTAAAATTTTATTTTGAAATAATTATGTTAACATATAATAAATACTTGCATATTTTAAATTAAGCACCTACTATGTGCTAAGCCTTGTGCTAAGAAGTTTCACATCATTATATAGCAAAAATCCTATAAGAAGCATTGTGATTCTTGGGTCCCTGGTTGGCTAAGTTGGTTAAACATCTGCCTTTGGCTCAGGTCCTGATCTGGGGTACTGAGATCGAATCCGGAATCAGACTCCCTGCTCAGCAGGGAGTCAGCTTCTCCCTCTCCCTCTGCTCCTCCCCTGGCTTTACTCCCTCGTGCACTCTCTCACTCTCTCAAATGAATAAATTTAAAAAATCTTACAAAAAAAGGAAAAGAAAACATTGTGATTCCTATTTTACAAAAAAAAAAGTAAAATTATACACACCACACCTATGTACACTTAGGAAAACTTAGACTTAATCTCTGAGCTTTTGCTTCCAAGTTATTATAATAATAATTATTATTATTATCCTCATCTTACCATCATCATGTACATGATAATATATGTTACAGATATATATTTTAGTCATTGACAACCTGCATCATAATAATACCTATGACAAGTATTGTTAGTCTAGGAATACATTAGAGATTACCTAACTCAGGGTGGCCTAAGAGAGAAATATGCTCATTGGCCAGCATAGTATTTTGTTTAGTTTAATTTGAATGTGAATATTTCTCTTAGGTGTATGTGTAGGGCGTGCAGGAGCAGGGTGGTGAGTCCTGTTTTCCAGGACACCCACTCATTACCAGGTCCCAAAGGCTTTGAGTTAATGTTCCTACATCCTGGCATGAGCCCTTCCTTTTATGAGTGAGGAAGAAATGCCCAAGAGAGTTAATTCACTTCCCAAAGTCATAGCATTTGATGGCTCAATTACCTTTGCTCAGGACTTCGGCATGCAGATAAGCAAACAGCCTAACTCCCGGGAACCACATGTGAACCCCAGGACTAGGCAGCCCACTAGCACTCTGAATACAGCATGCATCAGAATCATCTGAGCAGCTCTTGTTTGTTCACTTTCAGATTGAAAAAAAAAATCAAGAGGATACTCTGCTTGTCATTGGGGGGAAAAAGGAATAATGTACTTGTTTTAAAAGAATCAAACCGTTCGAAAGGATATATAATCAAAATCCTAGTTTTCTACCCTCTAGACCAAAACTGTTAATAATTGCTTTGCATCCCTTCAAAAATTTTGAACACATAAGAAAGTAAATATATGTTTTTATATCTTTTCTACTTCTTCAAAAAGAAACGACACCACAATATTTTTACTCTTTCACTTACTGCATCTTGTGAATAGTTGATAAGGTTCTATGGCTGTATTTATGGATCTACCTTACTCTTCTAAAGGCTGCGTTGTACTTCACTGATCGGAAATTCTATAGTGTATTGAACCCACCCCCTCTCCTCGATAGGCATTTAGGTTATTTCTAGTATTTCGTTGTTACAAATACCTTTTTAATATATCTTGGCCTCTATATGTAAGTATATTGGTAGGATAATATCTTAGAATTTCTGAGTCTAAGGAAATAGAACTTTTAAAAAGAGAGGAATCAGGAGAGACTGTGGACTCTGAGAAACAAACTGAGGGTTATGGAGGAAAGGGAGGATGGGTAAGCCTGGTGGTGGGTATTAAGGAGGGCACGTATTGCATGGAGCACTGGGTGTGGTGCATAAACAATGAATCTTGGAACACTGAAAAAAATAAAATAAAATAAATTTCTGGGCGCCTGGGTGGCTCAGTGGGTTAAAGCCTCTGCTTTCGGCTCAGGTCATGATCCCAGGGTCCTGGGATCGAGGGCCGCATCAGGCTCTCTGCTCCGCAGGGAGCCTGCCTCCTCCTCTCTCTCTGCCTGCCTCTCTGCCTGCTTGTGATCTCTCTCTGTTGAATAAATAAATAAAATCTTTAAAAATAAATAAACAAATAAATTTCTGATAGAGATTTCTAAATTGCCCAACATTGGTGTGCTGAAAGCAGTTTGTACCAGTTCACAAAAGCCAATTGTTAAATATGCAAGAATCTTGTGAGCCAGTTGTTAAACTTATAGCTTGAAATCAGTCCTGGTGGGAGTACTTGTATCATGAAAATCGGGGCATTCATCCATTCATTTGTGGCAAACCAGTTTACCAGCACACCTCCACCTATAAAGATAATTAACACTTATTTGGGGAGGGAGGTCTATCAAGGGTGAGGCCCCATCGCGGATCTTCAGAATCAGAACATCTATTGATGGGAATAGAGCATCTGGACTTGTAGAGACCTCTCACGGGAGTTCAGTGTAGCCCAACTAGAACCAACGGTCAGGGAATCTCAGTGGTGTGCAGAGAAGGCCAGGGTAGTCAGAGGGAGCTTTATGGAAAAGATACTAAATTGGAACTTGAGGACTGTTTAGGAGTTCGATACACAATGGATTCTAGAGATGCTCCAGGTGCAGGAGGTGTTTTCTTCAAATATATGAAAAACTGACTTTCAGGAAGCAGAGGTCACATGCGGGAGGGGGAGGTTTCCTCTCACTCCACTGTTCTCATAGCCATCAGTCTTCTACTTATTGTTAGAGCTTACCTCAGAACTGCCCCTGAACCTCTCCCCACTCATCCCACCAACTGACACGCTTGCATACACAACCCAAGGATGAGTCAAGCTTTGACCTCTCTCCCCACCTTCAAAGTCCTACCTCAGATCTTATTGAGTTAAACTTAAGTGAATGACCTCAAGGGCATTAATATATACTCACACCAAGAGGGGCTATCTCTCTGGATTAGGCCCTGAGCTGCGTATGTCCCTAGAGACGTAGAAGTCTTGGAGGTCAGATAGAATTTTTCTGATCAAGAATATCACAATGATTAAAAAAAAACAACAACAAACCACCACCTCACTCTCAGTCCCCACCTTTCAAAAGATCTTTGGGAGGTCTTACCTGAGAGGCTGTGACCTTTCTACCTACCACACACATCCCCCACAATACCACTCTATTATTGTTTTAGCTAAAGGGGGAAAGGAGACCAGCTGATCCTAGACGTAGATAAAAACAGCACAATTCAATGAAAAGTGAAAATTCCATTGTCTAGACGATTCTACTATTTTTTCTTTTATTAGATGACCATTTAGTGAAGCAGATTCAGATAACCAAAGAAGCAGCTTGGAATGTTAGCATAGTGCATAGATTCTAGAGATGGACTGAGCTCCTGTCTTAGCTCTGCCATTGATTAGCTGCTTGACTTTAGGTGTGTTGCTTAACTTCCGTGCACCTCAATTTCCTTATGTGTAAAATGGAAATAATAATATGTACAAGAAAAACACCTATCTCACAGTGTTTTGTGAGGCTTAAATAAGATAATATATGCATAATATCTGATACACATATACATAGCATAGAACAATGACAGACATTAATTACTTCTATATGCTGTAGCTGTTTAGAGTGTTTGGACAAAGTCTTTCAAATATTAATTCTCCACCTCAGATTATTTCTCTCTAGGTGGACAAAACCTGGGACAGGAAAATTAAAGCCAGTTTCATTGCAACAGGAGGAATATATACTAGATGAGAGAGAGAGAGAGAGAATAGATAGAATGCTTTAATCCTATTTTTCCAGGAGTTCCTTGCTCACAAAAAAACACATCAAAATTATTCATTTCAATAAGCTATTCATTTCAACAAGGATATAAGGTGTAAAAATAATTGCTTTAGACCTCAATTTTGACAGACCTTATAAGAGGTTTCTTTACTTTTAAAATCACTAACTCAGTATGAAAAAAAAAGTTTAAATTGGGCAGTATCTCCTATTCCATCATTTGAGGTTTATTTGCTTTTCTCTTTTTACTTGGCCCATCTGAAGGGATTTAATGGAAGCAATGGGAGCCAAGAAGGGTAATAAGGCACTAACTGACTGGGAAAACTTGCACAGAAACTGCAGGAGAAAAGGGCATTTCATTCATCTCTTTCCCGATCAGCCCTGTCTGTGCCCTTTCCCCAGAGGCAAAGTCACCAGGAGAGAAATGAATCTGGCTGAGTGTGGGCGGGAGGTGGAGAGACCTAGAATCTATTTTATATTTACTTGTACTGATGTATACTGACTCAATGTCACATCTGTGGTTCCATTATTAATAATACAGCAGTTGTATTTCCTTATTTGTTCTTTACAAATTGGGGATTTTTTAAAGGCTTATAATGGCATCATATAAAACATATTAAAACTTCCCAAGTGTTGGGAAAAAAGTACAGCCATAGTTTATTTTTGTATTTATGTTAGTGCAGGAAATAAAACCTCACTCAATGAAAAGCTACATGTCATAGAAGTGTATGTATTAACATTACTGATTCAGTACAAGTTCCCCACTTTACATTTGCTGGAGGAAACGTAATGCCAATTAGTGAAAATTGATTTACAGCCTCTTCTCAAGGAAGTGTGTTTTGTGACATGGGAAGGTATTGAGGGCAAAAGGAAAGGTGTGTTCAGAGACCTGTAGAGTAGAAGGAGCACAGTGTATTTATTAGAGGAACATACATTCTTGATGGGTCCAAGAGGGTGTAAAAACAGTGAGAAGCAAAAAGAAGGCTTGTGATAGTTAATTTTATGTGTCAACTTCACCGGGCAAAGGGATGGCCAGAGAGCTGCTAAAGCATTATTTCTGGGTGTGTCTGTGGGTTATTTCTGGAAGCAGTTAGCATTTGATTCAGTAGACTGACAAAGAGCTCGCCCTCACTAGTATAGGTCGGTACCATCCTCTAATTCATAGAGGCCTCACTAGAACAAAAAGCTGGAGGAAGGACAGACAAACCTCTTTTTAAGCTCAGATGTTCATCTTCTCCTGCCCCTGGCAGCAGAGCTCCTGGTTTTCCAGCCTTCAGACTCTGGGACTTAGACTCAGAGCCTCCCCCATCCCTCTGCAACCCAGCTCTGAATTCCACCACCAGCTTTTCTGGTTCTCCAGCTTGTAGATAGCAGGTGGTGGGACTTCTCAGCCTCCATAACCATGTGAAACAATTCCTATAATAAATTGCCTCTTGTATCCAGTAGTCCTCCCTACCTTACCTGCGGTTTCATCTTCACCATCCTCAGTTACACACGGTCAACCACAGTCTGGACGCAGATGACCCTCCTTCTGATGTGTACCATCAGAAGGTCAGTAGTGGCCTAGTGCTGTGTCACAATGCCTGTCATTCCCTTCACTCCATCTCATCCTGTAGGCATTTTATCATCTCACATCATCACAAGAAGAGGGCAAGTACAGTACAATGAGATATTTGGGGGGGTCATTCAGATAACTTGTACTGTATATTGTTTATACTTGTTCTATTTTGGTATTAGTTACTGTTAATATCTTACTGTGCCTAATTCTTTTTTTTTTAAGATTCCATTTATTTACTTGACAGAGAGAGAGAGATTACAAGTAGGCAGAGAGGCAGGCAGAGAGAGAAGAGGAAGCAGGCTCCCCGCCGAGCAGAGAGCCTGATGCGGGCCTGGATCCCAGGACCCTGAGATCATGACCTGAGCCGAAGGCAGAGGCCCCAACCCACTGAGCCACCCAGGTGCCCCTAATTTCTAAATTAAACTTTATCATAGATATGTATGTACAGTTGACCTTTGAAGAACAGTTTTAGAATGTGCAGGTCCGTGGCTTTTTTATGTGGGCTTTTTTTTCCCAATAAATATAGTACAGTACTGTAAATGTATTTTCTCTTTATTATAATTTTTTAAATAACATTTCCTTTTCTTTAGCCTACTTCATTATAATATAGTATATATTGAATCATTATATTGTACACCTGAAACTAATATAACACTCTTAATTATACTTGAATTTACAATAATAAATTAATTAAAAAATTTTTAAGGAATGCAGTATATAATACATATACAAAATATGTGTTACTCGACTGTTGTCACTTCCAGTCGACAGTAGGCTGTTAGTAACTAAATTTTTGGCAAGTCTAAAGTTATACGTGTATTTTCAATTGCACAGGGTGCCATTGACCCCATCCCTGCATTGTTCAGGGGTCAACCACACAGGGAAAAACATAGTATGTGTGTGGTTCGTTGCTGTCTGCGGCTTCAGGCATCCACCAGGGGTCTTGAAAGGCATCCCCCATGGATAAGGAGGCTCTGCTCTATCTCTGTATATCCCATTGGTTCTGTTTCTCTGGAGAACTCTAATGCAAGACTAGAGAGGACACCTGAGTGTGGATCGTGAGAGACTGTGCGTACAAGTGGTCCTCAAAGTATGGCTTGGAGTTTGCACCTGGAAACACTCTGCCCCATCTCAGATATCTGGAATCAAAACTCGGGGGCTGGGAATTAGCGGTCTGTGTTTTAACGAGCCATCCAGGTGATGCTAGTACTTTGATTTTAATGGTCTTAGAACCAGGAGTATAGACCATACTGAAAGGTTTAGCCTGCACACTGAAATCAGCTGCGAAGCCTTAAATACAGGTATCTGATCCCCACCCCAAACCAATTAAATCTGGGAGTCAGACTCTGGTATGGGTATTTCCTGAAAGCTCACGAGGTAGTCCTAACATGGGGTCAGGGTTAAGAATCACTGCCTTAGGCTAACATTTTGTAATCTGTAACATGGTAATCATAGGGCAAGTTTTACTCTCAGAGGGAATTCATTGAGAACAATTCCCCTTCTTCTTTAAGCTTTATGGACATTGATCTGTAATTCACATCACCCATTCTCTAATGGCCATGCCCTTGGCAACCATGTTTCCACGATTCTTACTAACAGAAAGTCCTCTTAGCATAGACAGCATGAGGTAAATTTCCGTGTGGCACAAACTAAATTACGAACTGAACAGTCAGAAAAATGGGCCCAAAATAACCCTATTTTTTAAAAATTGAATTTACAAAACAATTATTTGGGAAGGGGTCTGGGAGAGCAAGAGGAGGGGGGAAAGAAGTAGGGAAGAGAGGGACACAAATAAGTCTCTATGAAGAAAAATACAACTTTCATACTGTGGTTATGAACTAAAGAAATAAAGTAGCTGTAGTCCCTCTGGTCTAACAGACAGCTATTTCTTAAATTTCTAATATCACCTTCACTTGTCACACAGCCTTGGATGCTTGTTAATTGGGCAACCTTTGATAATGAACACTACCATGTATCGAGCACTTCTGGTGGGATCACACCTTAGGGGAGGCAGCTTGGGTACTAAAGACAGTATATGAATTGAAAATTAGATAGTCACAAACACCCATCCCTTACCAGCTGAGATACAAGCGACATATAAGAAACCAGTCCCCACGAGATGAGCTGACCGCCTCCACCCCCACGTTCCTCTGAGCTCAGGGAGGGAGGTGGCATTGCTCTCTCTGTCATTCGTGGACCAGTCTTTGGCTTCCAGTTCCCCCCTACACTTTGTGTTAGTGTTTCACAAGCATTATCATTTTCAATCTCCATCATAATCCCGTGATGCAGATATTATCATTAATATGTTATTATCATCTCTATTTTCCTATTTTATAAATAACCTGAGATTTGGAGAAGTAAATTGCCCGAGGCTGGGTAATGGTGCCCAGATTAGGATATAGTGTGTGCAACCACAGGACTCAGAGGCATGGCTTCTCTATGGCAGAGCCAATTTTAAGATGATTTTTCTTTAGTGGGGTCTTTTTACCCTCATATCATTTCCAATGACAACAAACCTTTTCTGAGCAATTGATTACAATCCCAGCAAGATCGCTGAGCCAATGTACGGGATCAAGGCAGAACTCAGTTCCCTGCCCCCAACCACCACCCCATCCTTTCCCAGAAGCAACTCTCAGAAAAGCCTGTGTTCCCATTTTGTATTGGCCAAAGATATATAATTAAATCATAGAAAAGCTGAAAAATAGAAAACTAATAAAAACAAGCCAGACATTGGACACCCTTATAAAATCCTCTCTGACGGCTGCTTGGTGGTCTCCAGAGAAGGGAGCCGGGATGAAAGCACTCTCCTTGCAGCCGACAGGTCGCATATACAAGCAGCCCAATGTGAGGCTTTGGAGGAAGAAGCAGTGGAGAATGCCAATAGTGTGAAAAGTTATCACATCCCTTCTCAGCATCCCCAGGCTCAGCTAGAACCTTCTTTCCTTTCTAGTGAGAAAACAGACTCTGTGAAGGGGCAGACATTTCCAATTAATGCCCAAAATAAAGCCAGAAGAAACTTGAAAGGGCTTCTCAGATGATTGATGGCCTGCTCAGTTTGCCTCTCCTTGGGCCCATTCTCTCCCTCCCCCTGCCTCCCAGCCTCTGTGCTACTGCGCACGGGGAGCAGAGACGGGCTCTTCTCATCACCCACATTTCCTAAGACTTTAATTCAGAGTGTCGAGGAATAGTTCTGCCTGGAAGAGAAACAGAAGCAATGAAATACCTCCCTGTTCCACAGCCACCTCCTCTTCAAACAACTCAAATCCCAGTCAGTAGTTAGTTGATGAAAAGCAGAGAGTTGTACGAGCCCAATTAAACTCTTTGAGCTGCTGCACACAGATGTGCAGGTTGGACACTGAGCAACTGCATAGGTGGTAATGTGAATGACATCCCCTGGAGTTGTGCAGTACATAATCTGCACAGCCATATGTGGCAGCCCTGCCAACCACACTTGAGGCCATACCAAACCTGCTTGAGGCAGTGATAAAGCTTGCAGGCATGGAAGCCAGCTGGCCAGGTTCAGATCCCACTGAATTTGGGCCAGCCACAGGAGAGTTTGTTTCTTTGTCTGTAAAACGGGGGTGAAATGGTGCCAGGCCATGCTCTGGCTGGGCACACGTGTGGAATAGTGGTGACGATGTACTTACTGTAGCATCTGGTTCACAGTAAGCCCTCAGAAAGCACTGGTTCTCATTACTGAACCCCAGGCAGGGAGCTGAAGCTTGTGACTAGGATCAAATTCTGAAATTACGCCCTGAGATGGCCAAAGAAGGATGCCTGAGGAGACAGGGCAGGGAGCCCCAGGTGAGGAGCCTTCTGGAGATCTTAGGAGAGATGTCCAGTCTTTGTGCTCTTGACCTTTTGCAAGGCCCAGATTCCACCCCCGCAGGCAAGCCTGTGCTTTTTGGTTTTTGTTTTTTTAAGATTTTATTTATTTATTTGAGAGAGCATGAATGGGGGGAGGGGCAGAGGGAGAGGGCCCCAGACTCTCTACTGAGCAGGGAGCCTGCCACAGGGCTTGATCCCAGGATCCTGGGATCATGACCTGAACTGAAGGTAGATGCTTAACTGACTGAGCCACCCGGGTGCCCCTGTGTTGTGTTGTGTTGTGTTGTGTTTTAAAGCATCACTCTCTGCAACCAGTGGGAGGCATTGTAAAGCAATAGCTATTACCTGGACAATAGTTGTAGTGCAAGTGCAGAGGGACCTATATGTCTGGTAGGTTCTTGATCCGTGCCTCCATGGACGACCAAGGCATCCAGTGTTCTGGCCAAGCTGGAGCTTTGGCCACAGCCCCACACGTGTGGGGGTGGCAGGGTGAGGGACGAGCTTGCACAGGTAGTGAACATGTACAGTGAACATGAACAAGAACCAAAGTCCTAGTCTTAAGTCAGTTAGCTCCCGGGAGGAAGGCGTGTTTGAAATGTTGAGTCTCCAAGGCAGGCACAAAACCAACAATGACCTCCAAAAGGAAGGGGTCAGGAGGTCTGGCTGGAAGAGGAGAAGAGCTGGGAAAACAGAGGCTCCAGGACCCCCTCAAAGCAGTACTTTTCCTACTTTTCAAACCACAATGCACGGTGAGAATTCTGTTCTACATCACATCCCAGAATACACATACACATATAACTAAACATAACTGCACAAGATGGTGCTTACTCTTAATGTATGCTGCACTTGGACGTTATTTCTATTCTACTTCATTTTTCAATGGTGTTTTATATGTTTCAAAAACACTACTTTAATAGAAAAGACGGGAAGGGCTCTTTTGGGGCGATCTCGGGCCCAAAACAGTGAAAGAGAAGGTTTATTGGAATAGATGCTTAGTAATGGCGAAGCATTTCATGATGCAGCATGGCAGCAAATGCTAGGCTGTAAGGAGTTAAATCGCTGAGAACCCACTGGAATGGATCTTTTTTTTAATCCTGCATGGCTTGTGCAAAGTAGGCATTCCAAAAAACTTATTTTAACCAAACTTGACCCGTCTTAACTAAACTGAAATTAGCTCCCTCAAGTATATTCTAGTGACGTCAGTGGAACTTGAAACACTTGGAGGGGTGAGTGGGTAGAGTGTCCCATTATCTTCCTTAAATGTCTTTTCTCAATGGGGCTTGCACAAGGACCTTGAAAACAGAGATGTCAAGTTTGCATGCTCTGGTAGGGCCTGGAGTACTGGGCTTCTCCAAAAATATTCTCTTCAGGGTGTTCTCATCAGCTGGAAAGAGCTGAGTAGCTGTTTAAAATAGTTCAGACAACCAGGTGAATTTTCTAGAAATGCTTGCCTTAGATTCCTTCTCTCTTTCCTCTTTCTGCAGTAGAGAACTTTCTTCCTTTTCCTCCCTTCATGTCATTAGGCTTTTTCAATAAAAAAAAATTCCAATACTTTTTTAGAAGCAAGCGAGCGCTCTGGCTGTTCTAGAATGCTAATGCTTACCCAGGAGAAATACATGCTGATGAGACAGTACATTCTACCCTAATATTTGCAATTTCCATTCCAAGCTATACAGTCCTGGTTCTTCCCACAGCCCTTTCCTCAATGCTCGCAGAGGACCCAAGCTTTCATCCTGGGCATTCCCATGGGGGGGGGCAAGGGGGGAGCGGCCGCACAAGACCAGAGTTATCCCTGAAGGAAGGGCTGCTGTGGGGTGCTGTGAGGGCAAGCTGTGCCTGAACTCCAGCTCCTGGTGTTTCATGTCTTCTTCAGGAAAAGTAGGATCATGATAAATATCTCACAGTGTTGTCGTAATGGTAAGAAGCAACATATATAAATGAAGGCAAGAGTAAGCCACATGGAGACCCTCCAACACAGTTGTAGTAGTAGACTCAGCGGTCGTTTTGTTGTTGTTGTCACTGTTGTAGTTACAATAAGGTTCTTCTTCGGTGGACCCAAAGAAAGCCAGGCTCTTTTTGACTGCAGCCAAATAGGAAATGGATCATTACTCGTCACCACTGTTAAGTGTTTGTGCATCATGGCTGACATCATTTGTTAAGAGTATTAGACCCCGTGTCTATCCAGTAGGCGAGTCTTTAAGATGGAGAGTCTTTAAGTCTTTAAGTCTTTAAGGCCATGGATGAGAAATGCTGGCACTCTATGTAATGATGCGAAGTGAGGAGACCGCAGGAAGGAGGAACTGGGCCACCTTCCTCATCGGTACAGATTTGAGGCACAGACCTTTTCTGTTCTACTAGATTAAGCGCCCTCTCACCCCATCCAGGTCAGAGGCTCTGTTTCATCTGTCTTTGGATTCTCTCCACCCCCTCACCTTGCCCTGCTCTGCACACACAGCAGGAGTTTAACAAAGCTTGGTCAGGTGGGTCAATACAAGTATTAGTCAATCCTATGACACTACCTCGGAGGCCCAGGTACTTCTAAGGCATTCTTGGTGATTGAGGGTAAAGAACAAATGCTGAGGCCCTTTTCAGAGTTAACTCATTGTGTTTTGTCCTCGAGCTGTGGGAGGAAGCAGTGGGTGAATCTTTTCGAGTATCTTGGTAAGAGGCATATGGGAGGAAGGTGGTGCCTTAGCTTGTCATAAGTGAACCTGTGAGTCAGTGTCTCTTGCAGGCAATGAGCTCCTTGCTAAGGGGCCCTCTAGGGAAGAGAGATTTATCAGACCACAGATTCTGAACAGCTAAAGAAGCATTCACCTTGAGGCAGGATGTCGACCAAAACTCTTAAGAAAATGATTTGACTTAGGGAAAGCATGTATCTGGAAAAAGGGCTCGATGCTCCACTTGGCAAAATCTTGGTGATGTATCCGGCTGCTTTTCTGATGGATTAGAACATTCAAGGCACTAAAATCATTAAGTCTGCTTATCCCAGGCAGAACAAACAAACCCATGACAAAGAGAAGCTCAAGGGCTTCTTCTCACTAATTTTCAACAACATCAAAGTTAGCCCTCAGAGCCTCAGTGTCCCATTGTTTTTGTTTTTCAACCAATCACATGTCAAAGAGCACCTTCATTGCTCTTTCACAAAATATACTGATTTTTAGTTGGATTTAAGCAGCCCAGAAAGCTCTCTAAACTAAAGAAAGACCAAACTAGGGTAAGATGAATGCTTCCCTTTGCTGTCCAGAATCCAGTTAGAGGGCTGATGAAAACTCACCATGAATTATGATTTCTGCTATTCTAAGATGCTCTTTTCTTTTTGATTCACAATTTCATGCTTCTGAAATTAGTGTAAGTTGGATATTTTATATGTGTAGCTAATGCATCTGTTTTTCTTTGAAAAGAAGTTGACGCTAAGCCAAGGGAGTGCCGTATTTGATATTATCTTAGAATTGAGGAAATAGGACACTTCATTGTTTCCTCTAAGAACACAATGCCTGGTACACAACCCTCGAGTCACTACTGAGCGCCCTCCCAAACAGCCCCACCCTCCCTCGGATCCTGGAATAATGTGGAGATGGCATATCACAGGGACACATCGGGACAGTATGTGCTGCCCAGGACCAGCTCTGTAGTTTGTGGATCCAAGTGCAAAATGAAAATATGGGAAGCGTTGTTTAAAAATTATGGAGAATGTCAACAGAGTGACAGCAGAGTGTGAGACCAAGTGCGGGCCTTTCTGAGCACGGGCCCCCTGCAACTCCCCAGATGCCATGTTCATAACGCTAGCCTGCTGATGGCCAAAGGAGCGGGTTGTGTGGAGCTTTGAACGCTGTCGAGTTCTCACACTTCCTTCCCTCACTGACACTTCAAGCTTTCCCCAATCTCACCCCCACATTCTTGTACAGCCTATGAATTCTGCATATGCCCAACTAACGCAGCCTGTCTTCAGGAAGGGTGGTGAGAGTCTTACGGGCACAGTGAAGCCTCAGGAGACTTCCTGTCATGGACCCGGTAGCATAGCCTCCCACTCTGAGCCCTGGCCAGTTCGGGCTTTTCCTCATCAATTCTTCTTTTTGTTCTCCTTTCTCTTTCTCACCAGTCCAGAGGCTTCTGCTTTAGAATTAGCATCCCTGCTCTATTCTCTCAGGCTCCTCTTTCTCTCTAGCCCATGTTCAAACCATTTTATTCCACAAACCAGCCCTCAACAGTACACTCAATAAAGATTTTCAGCCTGAGTAATTGATCTGTGAGTCAGAATTCTTGTCTGTGGGAGCCTTAATACGGTTTGGTGTATTATCAAGTTATTAGATGAACTTCTGAGCCAGCCTTCATTTATTTGGAGCATGGTGCTGATGCCTAAGCTTTCTTCTGCTGGCACTGGACTTTAATTTCTCCCCCTGAAATGATTACCATTAAGTCATTGGCTTAACTCAAACTAATGCATTTTCAGTCACATTTTTTTCCTGGAGACTATGACTTTGATTTAGAAAACACTTTCAAAACCCATAGCTTTTTAGGAGAGACAGTGTTAAGGAACCAAGAGTCTCAGAAGTGCAAGAAGCCAATTGTTAACTGATCCATTTTCCCAGCAATCCGCAGGCACTCCCCTAGGAGGGGGGTGATATGCGGGTCCCCACCGAGAGAGCGCCTGGTATCGAAAAGGATGTGTGATCTTATCAACTAATTGGTTGAGTCCATGAAAATTATTCAAAACAATCCTTTTTTGACAGCTCAAGCCTGACCAGGTACATTCCATAGTTGGGGATAATTGGAATCGTAGTTGTCACTAAAATCTAATATCTCACAAGGATTCCAGACTTGAACTCTGAAAAATTATTAGCCATTGCAGAATGCTCTCATGCTGCTGCAATGGCAAAATTTCCTTTTCTGAATCTATTTCGTTATATGCCTAGTCTGCAGCCATATCATTCCTCACAAGGTTATGGGGATGATTAAATGAACCAATGTGTATAAAGTGCTTGACATGCTTCTTGGAACATAGTAAGCTCTCAATAAAAGTTAGCTGTTATTATTATAAGCTCCTTTACTTTGAAATTACATTAATTGCTATAACAGCCAGAATACATTGAATCTTTCTATTGCCATGCAAGGCAGTCTCTTCACATGAGTGCTGATGTTTACATGATAATTTTGTTTCTAAGAAAAGAGTTGGCTTTGAAGACAGGTTTGGATTCAAAGTCCAGGTTAGCGACTTTCTATGAACAGTGATTCCTAACTAGGGGCAATTTTCCCCCCCCCCGGGGGCCTAATTCCCAGTATCTATTCTTGGCATATATCCAGTAGGTGAACGAGACACAACAACTGTGAATCCAGGCAGTCTTTGAAATTCATGGCCAGATTCATAGCAGCTGTCTTTGGAGAAGACCTGTCCATGCATAGCAAAACATTGAGCTGCTGCCCTTAAATATAGGGTCAGGATTCAAATCTCCAGAAAGGGTTGCGAAAAGCTATCTCTTTAAAAAAAATAAAATAAAAAAATAAAGATTTGAATTGAGAGCAAGGTAAGGAGAGAGGAATGATTCATATTTAAGCAAGACCACTGAGCAATATATAAGAATCTAGGGAAAAAATTCATAAGTTGGGCAAGTTCCAATTAGGATATGACTCAGGGGCACCTATCCCCCCTCCCGCAAGGACATGGCCAGGTCTCCTTACCAATGATTACTCACAAGGTAGGGGCGGGGATCAAGAAGAGATAATAAAGAGCCCCACAGTGGTAACGGGTCTGAAGAGCTCTGGGAGCAACTCTGTTCCAACAGCAGCAGGAGGGAAGAGGAGGACACTAAGGACCAAATGGGCTCCAAACGGAGCCCCAGCCACAGACATGGGTTTGTACTTTAGGGGGGTCTGTGCTTTGAGGGCCTGGCTTTAGGGCAGAAGTCAAGATGGAGAAAACAGTATGTCTTTAGATGTGCAGAGGCAGAAATGTTGAACTTGTTAGTTGGACACACTTGTGTGTGTCTTGTCCAATACTCAGAAACTGCTAAGCTTAGAGGGCACAGCTTCTCTATGCTCTGAAAAATCCCATTTGTTATGGGTGATGATAATGGGGAAGGGGCGAATGGCATATATTAAATTACATAGTCCCTGTAAGTTAAGGAAAAGCAGAGCCACAGACATCCCTGAAACACTCGTATGTATCAAAGGATGACACCACCCCCACTGTGATAATGAGTACATTAGCTTATGTGTACAGCACATCATGGTCTTTGTTCCTCACACCCTAAAAATAGTTACCCTAAGTGGGAGAGACACAACGTGCGTCACTATGAGATCTGTGGGGACTGTGCCAACAAAAGGCCGGGAAACTGTCTGTGGGCCTGCATAGACTTGGTCGACACCGTGGGTTTGGTTCATACTATGTGTTTGGGCAGTTCCGGTGAGGGACTTCAGGAGCCCTGATCACCCTAATCAACTTCACTTATGAATTAGTGCCAGTTTTACTTTCATAAAACTTCTCCCCAGCACACCTGAGAGAGAGCAGAAATCCCTCCTCCTTGGAAATTAAAACCTATGCGAAGGGAAATGGTGCCTAGCTTCTCTTGTTCATGGCAGAAAACTTGGAATCAGGTCTGGGCTCAGAAGTGTGTGTTAATATTTACATACGAAATTTTAAGTACTGCCATGATGTGGAGGGGCACCAAGCTCTAGAAGGATTTACCCTTTAGAATTCTTCCTCTCAAAAATAGTCTTCCTGAGAAAACAGATGGTAGCTCCCTCTATCTACGTCGAAGTTCAAGAGTAGTCAATTACTCAGATTATTATGCTGAAGATAAACAGTGTTATTTTATTCAGTTCTTCAAATAATCTTCTATTTAAATCATAGCTAATTACTATTTAGCAAATTAAACTCATTGAGCACTTCAGAATTGTCTGTTTCACTGTCAAAATGAGAGCTTTAGGGAGCCCTTATTGCAAGGAGCTTTTTTTCATGACATAGAATATTATCTAGTTGGTCTGAATTGGCAACAAAGAGTTTTTTCTCAGAGCCCTTAAAACAAACAAACAAACAATACAGATCATTTTTGAAATTCCAAGTCTTCAAGTAGGCATTCTTTTCACACATGGAGTTTCCTCAGTAAAGCTGAAAGACCTTGCCAGTATGTCTAGCTGTGGGCAAGTTCCTCCAAAAGCAGGTGTCAAGAGGTTAGGAGTAGAGAAATGGAAGGCTTGTGGGAAGGTGTGACTCACTGGCTGAGCAGACTGGGCAGCTCTGTCCAGGAGAGCCGCTGCCTAGGCTTTGTGCTCCGCGCCCTACGACTGTTTAGCCACCCAGCTGCCCTACAACTTTTAACTCAAGATTTTATACAGTCAATAGTAAGGGTTCCCTGAGCGTTCAATCCACATTATGGAATGAAGTCCATTCACTGAACAATTACTAGGTATGTAGTAAACACACTACACGACAGTAGAAGACAAGACTGCCACCAACAGCCGGCCCTTAGACCCTGGCAAGAAGGTCTTTAGAAGGTCCCTGAAGGTCTACACACTTTAGAGGATCCCTCTCTGGCCATCCTGTGGCCATATTCCTAACCACATCCCCACCTCCCATAATGAGGAGTTCAAGAGACCAAGGGGTCTTGTCTATCTAGAACCCAAGCCCTCCCTTCTAGCTGATGATCCAAGTATGCAGAACCCTAGAATTCCCTGCTCAGATGATCCCAAACCTACGTCCCTGACCTCCCTGACCTACGCAGCCCTCTTACCCTTCATTCTTTTTCTCAAGAGCAGACTGTGTCACCAACATACATGCTCAGAGGCCCAAGGAGTGGTCAGTTGTGGGGGAGGGGGTGGGGAGGGAGGTGATAGAGGCTGTTGACATGGGATGTGGACAGCATTTGGACATATGGTAAGGGGGTGGGGAGAGGTCTGCACACATACCCATGAGCCCCATGGTACAGGACTAGAAAGAGAAGGGAATCAGGTTGCTGGCTGAGCACCAGTGAACCAGCTCTTCCCACACTATAGAATCCTAAATTTGAACCTAATCTTCCAGGTAGTCTTAAGGTATATTTGTTAAGATAGGAGACATGTTAGATAACATATATATTTAACAGTTTACTAGACTAATTAACAGCTTCTAAATATTTTAACATATGGTGTGTGATCCTCCATCTGCACTCCTGGAACAGGAGTGGGAATGGCTAGGGCAATCTCCACTAGAGCTTGGTCGATCTCCTGGTCTGGTGGGCATCCTTTTTTTTTTTTTTTTTTTTTTTTGCCCCCGGGGTACAGGTCTGTGAATCATCAGGCTTACATCTTTCACAGCATTCACCATAGCAAAAACCCTCCCCAATGTCCATAACCCATCCACCCTATCCCTCCCCTCCCACCCCCCCAGTAACCCTCAGTTTGTTTTGTGAGATTGAGAGTCTCTTATGGTTTGTCTCCTTCCCAATCTGGTGGGCATCTTTTTATAATATCATCCGGGTCTGCAGTACCTGGTGAGCTGCTTCCTGATCACACCTCAGTCCATTGGTTACACTGACACAGAGAATTCTCAGTATGTACATCTTCACTTACCAAAAGTCCATCTTTGAAAGCGGGACCTTTATCAGATGTGTTTTTAATACTCTAGGTATTTCACAAACTTGTGCAAGCTCCAGGAATTGAGGCAGGAACATTAAATGAATAAATCTTATCTGTCTTTTGGGTCCATCTCATCTCCTCTTTTGGACCCGTGGCTTTGTGTTGCTCTTAGCTACCCAACATCTCAGCTATACAACAGCATTCCCACCCGAGCAATCATTCCCGTAAAGCATCTGACTCTCCCTTCCACCCAAGGGTGGAAGGAGTCCCCTTTCTTCCCTAAAGATGGTTTCTCCAGTTAAAAGTCTACAGCAATTAATTCATACTAAGGTGTGAATGATTAATAGTCTCCTTACCATGTCAAGTACAATTGACTACTTCAAAAAATTCTAGCTAAACAAAGTCATTTCAGCTGCCAGATGTTACAGACAAATTTTAGAAACAAAGTATGTAAGGATCTTTCCTTTTCTTAGTAAAAAATTGTGTTAGCAAAAATTTATTGGCACTGATAAAACATTTTTTAATTTTATAATTTATCAATTTATAATGAAGGCCAAAACAGTAAAATACCCTCACATAATAAATATCCCAATAAGAGAAAATTAACTAATTAAGGTTAATTGGTTATTTATTGGATCAATGACACTGGCTGGCAAAACAGGAGAAATTCACTTTCTCAATAGTGAACACTGCCCAAAGGATTCTATTGATGAACTATTTCCTCTGACTCCCAATTTAATTCTCAGAGTATGACTTTAGAATTTAATAATTAAATTTGAATCACGACTGTCTCTACTCTTGAAGCCTGCACGAAGGTGATTTCAACCCAAGAGAGTTACTGTTAAATTTAGAGAAGATTTGTTGGCGAACATGTTATAAGGGGGGAAAATGCCTCAAATGGGTTTATAATATATCCAATACCCTGTCAAAGACAAAAGGAAGGAAATTGAATTTTTGCTCCCAGTTGCTATCAGGAGAGCACCCCAGATGCAAAAATCAGAGCACCTTGACAGCCTAGTTTCGTTTTAGGCTTGTATAGGGAGGAAGTGATAAGTCACAGGGAACGTGACTTTCCAGTTGGGAAGCTTCTGTCATAAGGGGCGTTTCAGTCAGTCAGGAATAGAGAATGTTTACCTCTGTGTCTAGCTAGTTTGGGGAATACAGTAGCCAATCACTTATGACACGAAGAATGGGAACTGGAAGGGTCTGTGTCCGGCCTTGTCCTAGGTAAGCAAGGGGGTCGTCCATGCACCATATCCAAGTCATATGGAGAAGGGCAGTTCTTTGCAGTAAGCTGTTTCCCAGAACACAAAAGGAGGTGGGGAGGATTTCCTAACCAGGACTGTTTTCAGAAGTATAGTGCTCAGGGGAGCCCATACTCAGTGAGTCCATGGCTCATTGTTCACCCATTCGCGAAAATGGGCACTTTCTTATCCATCTCTTCTCCCTCAGAGCAGCACCGCCCTCACCACCTGCCCACCGGCCCCAGTTCCAGCTCTCCTCTGGCACTCCAGGTGCTCCCACTCCAGGGCCTTTGTACCTGCTGCGTCCTTTGCCTGCAGTGCTCCACCCCAGAAATACACAAGCCCCCGTCCTCCGGATATTTTACTCAAATAACCCCATGTCTCATGAGATCTTCCCTTCCACATTTCCCAGCTCCAGTCTTCGCTTTGTTTTTCTCCCTAACGTGCATATGCTTCACTTACCTGCCTATTTTATTTTTTCTACTTTATTTTTTTAGTGATCCAAGATTCATTGATATTGCACCACCATTGTTTATGCACCTACCTATTTCATTATATGCCTTGCCCTTAGAGTATAAACCCCATGAGTACAGGGATTTTTCACCACTGCATCCCTAGCACCTGGCATGTAGTCAGCATGCAATACATGTTTTTGAATAAATATGTTAAAATAGTGTATGCTTTGCCTCACCACGTATTATTAAAGTTGTGTATTACAACGATTAGTATCCTGGGAGATTTTACACAGTAGAGCATGAACAGCACAACCTGGGAGAGAGAGTATCCCTGGATTTCTTCTGAATGCTCAGTCTAAAAATAGGTATTTTTAAATTTTATTTTTATTCAGTATGATTATAACTAAAGATCCTAGAGCCAGTATAAAGCTACATATGTTCCAAATATCAACTTTCAGAATTTTGGCCCTGTAATTCACTGCTCTAACTTATCTGAAAGAAGGCAGAAAAGTACTATGTACAAGAAATGACTACTGATCCCCCAGTGTCTCCTAAGCTGTAGGTTTCAAGTTTTAATCATATACCACATGTAGTCCGGGCACATGGCTATTAATCTGCTCTCTGCAGCAAGTGAAGTTTGCACAATTTAATCATAAATTGCTTTTTTTCCCTTTCTCTTTCCTTTCCTTTTTTTTTTTTTTTTTTTGGTGGAGGAAGCAAGCATAACACCATTTTTCCAAACTTACTATTATCTTATAGAAGGTTTTGGTTCCCAGAAAAGGAAGGGGGGATTATTAAAGAAAAAGAAGGAGAAATTAAATTCTCAGGTGACATCTCTTTATTTTACTTTTTATTGTAAAACTGACATCATCACAAGTAATAGAATTTTTTAACAGCCTTTGGTGAGTCTCTGGCCCTAATCAAGATTTGATTTCATTATTTCATATTTCCCTCTAGTTCCTGCTCACATACACATATAATCTTTCATATAGTTTCAATCATAGCACAGAGAAAATTTTGTATTTTTAGAGGTTTTTTTTTTGCTTAATGATAGTCTATAAACATTATCTACATTATCTTAGTGTTTTCAGAATGTATTTTTATGCCTGAAGAATATTCCTTTGACTTGCTAAGGTACCACATTTACTGTTCTGGGGGAGTTTCCCTTCTTTCTAAGCTACTTCTCTCTTCTTTTCATTGGACTTGTCATCAGTTGGACTTAAAAAAAAAAATCTCCCAATTTAGTTACCTAACTTGGCATAGCTTAGTGTTACCCAAAACGTTCCACAGACCTTTCCATGAGCTACTAATAGTCGTCCTGTTCCTGGGGGAGGAGGAGAGGGACAATGAGAAGGGGATCCTGTCTGCAAACGTATGTGGGAAGCTCTATGTTTAATATCACACACCTTGGAGTTTGAGCTTTACACTAGTAGATTACAGACCCTGAGAGGTCTTTCAGAAAGGGCACTTTAATTCAGCTTTCCCAAACTTTGATCACCACAGATCAGAACTCTCCCTGCAGCACATTGTGAAAATCTGAGGGAACATTTGGGTTTCCTAGAACCCGGTGGATAAGCGCTATTGTAATGGCTCTCACCAACCAGAGTCCTCCGATTCTAGGGACCATTTCCATATCTTCCTTTCCTGCCCAGAAGCATCTCTAAACTGCCCCCATCGATTTCATAGCTAGATTCCCCAAGGAAGCAAATGGAAGCCTACATTGTCTTAGTTTTGTATTAGAGGTAGTAACAGGGCAGGTGCTTGGGGACTAGAGGTCTGGTTTCTACTCCCCACTTCGTTAGTCTTTCTGTATGACTTTGGGGAAAACACCACTCCCTTTGCCCTGCTGTTCGATCCAGCTGTAAAGTGAGGGTCTGGACTAGATAGATTCTGGAAAGGTAAAGCTGAACCCAGCGCCTACAGTCTGCATGAATGTCTGGGGAGGGAAGGGGAAGGACAGAGGGTAACCTGAGGCATTCCCATCTGAGTGTCTCCTGGAGCCCAGCCCCTGGACTTCCAAGAAGGGGATGTTGGAACTCTCACAGAGAAGCTTCCTCACTAGCCTAAATCCTCCAGCAGAGAATACACATTATTCTCAATAACCAGGGACATTGTCCATGGCCATAAGTCTTTTCTCTTTCCTTTCCTATTTAATTTCCCCTGTTGTCTTGCTGTGAAGGACATTAAACAACTCACCTCACTTCTCTAAACCTGTACTTATCCTTTCTGAGGCTGTTTCCTCATCTTTAGAATAAAAATAATACATCCTTTCAATGAGATAACATATTTAAAAGGATTAGTAGGAAAGCACTCAATAAGTAGTTTTCTCTCCTTCCTCTTTCCTTTCCCATGTTAGGTAAATACCAAGTGTCTAAAGAAAACAACAGCTAAGGTTCAGTAGTTGCTGCCAGAAAAACCAACTGAGCATGAAATGCCTCTTCAGACAATACCTCAGCTCTGGATAAGTAACATGAGAAAGCGGCTGGTGCATCTCTATGTTTGATTACTTAATGCCCATTTACATGTGGGTGCAGTGATGTCAATGAACTACAGAAAAAGAAGGGGTACCTGGTTGGCTTGGTTGGCTGAATGTCCGACTCTTGGTTTTGGCTCAGGTCATGATCTCAGGGTTGTGAGATCGATCTCCACATCGAGCTCCACATCGAGCCCCATGTCTGGTTCCACACTCAGCAGGGAGTCTGCTTGAGACTCTCAACCTCACCCTCTGCCCCCCCACTCCTTGCATGCATACACGCTTTTGCTCTCTCCCTGTCTCAAATAAATGAACAAACCTTTTTTTAAAAAAAGAAAAAGAAAGAAAATCAAGAAAAGTTTAAATGAATTTGTGCTAAATTAGTAACAGGATGATTGGATATGCTAAATCTTTGACAATCTAGATTTTAGAGGGAAACTATGTACTTCTTCTAGACATCCCCTAAGGATATTATCATAGAAAAATGACTGGACTGGATTTGCCATCTGGTGACCTGAGCACAACAGAAAAAGCATAGCACCTGAGCGTGCCTACTTGATCTGGGCACCTTGGAAGCTGGGGTAATTTCTGCCAATACACTCCTCATAAAATGTCCTTTGGACTCAAATTCCACCACTGATATTCAAACAATTGTTTCATTCATATATTCCACTGATGCCTTCAGTTTAATATAGTGTTGACTGAAGTAATTCCTTCCTCCTTATTCTTGATATACTTTTAACTATAAAATGACAAAGAAGAGGAAAGTAGAAGTGAGAAATATTCAGTTATAATAATATTTCTCTAAGTTTGATCTTGCATCAGAATTATCAGAGATGCTTGTTAAAATTCAGATTCCCAGTAAGTATTAACAAAAATGTGGAGGGAAAAAAAAACCCTTGTATACTTTTTTGTAAATATAAATTGGTGCAGCCACTATGGAAAACAGTATAGAAGTTCCTCAAAAAATTAAAAACAGAAATACTATATGATCCACTACTGGGTATTTAGCCAAAGAAAAAAAACACTAATTCAAAAAGTTGTGTGCAGCCCTATGTTTATTGCAGCATTATTTACAATAGCCAAGATATGTAAGTAACTTAAGTGTCCACTGATGGATGAATGGATAAAGAAGATGTGGTATATATAGATACAATGGAATATTACTCAGCCATAAAAAAGTGGGATCTTGCCAATTAAACAATATGGATGGATCTTAAAGGCATTATGCTGAGTGAAATAAGTCAGACAGAGAAAGGCAAATACTATATGATTTCACTTATATGTAGAATCTAAAAACAAAACAAGCGGATAAACAAACAAAAAGCAGAAACAGAAGCTTAAATACAGAGAACAAACTGATAATTTCCAGAGGAAAGAGGGTTGGAGATGGGCAAAATGAAGGAAAGGGAGTAGCAGGTACAGGCTTCTAGTTATGGAGTGGATAAATCATAAGGATGAAAAGTACAGCATAGAAAATATAGTCAATGGTATTGTATACTACTGTATGGTGACAGATGGTAGCTATTTATGGTAGGCATAGCATAATGTACAAATTTGTCAAATCACCAATTGTGATTTGACATTCAGGTTGTACACCTGAAACCAAGTTAACATTGTGTGTCTATTATACTTGGATTAAAAAAAAAAACCAACAACAAAAACAAAACCAAAAAAACCTCAGATTTCCAAGCTCCATCTCAAACCTATTGCTTCAGAATTTCTAGAAGTGAGATGCAGGAATCTGCATTTTAAATAAGCTACCTGGATAATTCACATGAACATTGAGGTTCAGACCCTCATCACTCATGCAACTGTCTCTTAGCTGCTATCCTGACCTTGTGTTTCCCTTCCATCATTTTTGAAATAGTTCTTGAGGTTCTAGATTTATCATGTCATCCTTCAATGAGAACCTAGCCTGGTTCCTTTAGATCACTTCATTGTAATTAGACCTGATCTTTAGTGGTGAGAGGCCTTCCTTCTGTTTTCCCAATGCTTCTCACAGGCCCTGTCCCCAACTCACCACTTATGTACTTGTCCACTTGGGCCAACATAAGCTGCCTTCAGTTGGTGTTCAGTGGAGCCCTGGAGGTTCCTAAGAGGACCATAGGGGCTACCATTGGGAGAGGGAAGGTGGCAGATGGGCTCAAGGGCTTTCTATCTCCATTCCAATCAGAGTTCCATGTGCTTCCTCATAATATCATTTGAGGACAAGACCCAATAGGGGTAGGGCAAATCTTTTTTTAAAAACTGTCCTAGATTCTGGAAAAGTATGGGTTTTCTTCAAAAAGTTGAAAATAGAGCTACCCTACAACCCAGCAATTGCACTACTGGGTATTTACCCCAAAGATACAAATGTAGTGATCTGAAGGGGCACCTGCACCCCAATGTTTATAGCAGCAATGTCCACAATAGCCAAACTATGGAAAGAGCCCAGATGTCCTTCGACAAATGAATGGATAAAAAAGATGTGGTATATATATACAATGGACTATTACCCAGCCATCAAAAAAAAAAAAAAAAAGGAATGAAAGAAAGAAATCTTGCCATTTGCAATGACATGGATGCAACTAGAGGGTATTATGCTAAGCGAAATAAGTCAATCAGAGAAAGACAATTATTATATGATCTCACTGGTGAAATTTAAGAAACAAAACAGAGGATCATAGGGGAAGAGAGGGAAAAATAAAGCAGGACAAAACCAGAGAGGGAAACAAACTATAAGAGAACCTTAATCATAGGAAACAAAGTGAGGGTTGCTGGAGGGGAGGGGATGGGGGAGATGGGGTAAATGGGTGATGGGCATTAAGGAGGGCATGTGATGTAATGAGCACTAGGTCTTATATAAGACTGAATCAAAAAAAGTCTACATTTAGTATCTAAAACAAACAAAACAAAAAAACTGTCCTAGATTAAATCTCTACATCCCTTTCCTGTCTGCAAACACTTTATTTCCTTTGTGCAAAATTCCTTCTCCTCTTACCCACTTTGAGGCTTCTTTGTCAACAATCCATGACCCATCCATCAAACTTCCAAACCTTGCTCAAGATGCAGCTGGGTCCTACTTAACCTGCCAACCTCAGGGTTTTTCTTATCATCCTGAACTCATGTGAACCCATGCAAGTGGGGTCAGTTTCCTTCCCAGCTTGTCCAATTATAACCAGCTCAGCTATTTCCTTTAAACAACAAGTATTTATTGAACCACCGCTATGTAGCAGGACCTGAAAATACAGTAGTGAGCCAAAGAAACAAAAGTCCCTGCTCCTTGTAGAGGTTATTTTTTGGTGCTTATTTTCACCAAAGAGATTATGAATTTCACAATAGGAACTTAGTCTCCTATTAGTTTTACATTCTTCCATAGGACTAAGTAAAAATAAAAATTCAAATTCATTATAGGAACCCCAACACATAATTCAGAACAAAGCTATTTCATGTCTTAATGTCAAAACCTAAAGTAAAGGATTTTTTTGGTTTTTTTTTTTAATTATGACTAATGGTTTCTTTATCTGTTTCCTGCCTATGTTTCAGATACTGTTTAGAATCAAAGACCCAAAACTGGTGGGGATGGGGGAGCAAGAGAAATGATAATTATTTACAATTCTTCATTTCTATAATCAACATGATGTACAATTTTTCTCACACTTTCTTTTTGAAATAGCTCTACCACTCTTGTGAAAAGAGCTTGTTTAAATTCCCAAACTTACCTAACCAATTTGGTTTACTTGAAAAAACTACAAGGAAATCAAAAAAGGAAAAATATTACTCTATCAGTTTTCTTAATCCCTTTTGAAATCCACAACACTTTTTTTTCTTGCTTCACAGTAGATACAGTGAGCTTGAAATTTTGTACTCACGTAACTCAGGTATGAGTTCTGATGCCCAGCAACGATGAGCTAATTTATTCAGAGCAATTCTCCCACTGAACATTGCTAAAAATACTGAATAAAATATGCTTTCATCTTTATTAAAAACATCAATAAGCCAAGACATAGTAAGGCATTACCAAGCCAAAACCTAGAACAAATGAGAACATAGAAAAGTAGGCCAAGCACTAGAAGCTGCTTCTTTTGTTCCAAGGCCATATGCCTATTTGGACTGTGCAACTGAGCTGTGGCTTCAATGGATTCCTGGGGAGAAAGGGATGGAAATCAAATCCCAAGACCCACAAACGTGGAGAATGTAATAGATGAACCTCATATTAAAGTGGAACACGAAGGACCACACTGGAGGGAAGGAACTCCATCCCCTCCTATCCCCCTTCCACAGAGAGTTACTTTCACCTAGGACAGAGCAGGGCAGGAGGGGAAGAAAAAGGAAACCCTGCCCTGAAAGGCTGTAGCCATGGGAACATTTGAAGTCTGTGCAACCCCAAATTTGTATCAGTGCAAAAAAATTTGGTTTAGAGTGGTATCAGACTGACAGTAATCCCAACCCTTCTCCAAGGGGAAGATAATGTCATCTTATTAATCCTCTGAGAATTCTCATATACACTTATTCAAGTGGTATGGGCAGCACAAGCAGCAAAGCTGACCAAGTACACAAAGAAACAAAGCACCATGAGCAAGAATCAGCAGGAAGAACAGACAGCAGAATCAGACACTCAGAAACTCAGACACTCAGATGTTGAATTATCACGATCAGATTATTAAAAGGAAACACATTATATTTAAAGAAATTTTTAAAGTGAGAAAATTTCTGAAAGGAGCGATCTATAAAAATTATGAAAGCAGCTTATAAAAAGTCAGTTAGAATCTCTAGAAATTAAAAATACAAGAATGAATATAAAAAAGATAAATGTCTTTGTTTTTATAATTGAGTTTAGCACCTGGGCCCTTAGTTCTGCCAATGGAGGAAATTTCAAATGTATTGATTAAAGGTAACTCAGTCATCTCCAGGTTACACTCAGTCTCTTTGGGTAAATATTCAGTAACTCAGGACTCAGTAACTCTGAACTAACATAAATTCCAGGGCTTTGCACATCTTAGGAAGGGGGTTGGTCTATGGGATCTGTCCTCTTCTGGATACTAGCCCTACTTTTTCATTCTTAGACATTCATTAGCCTCTCTCCTCACTGTATCTGCTATAAGAAACACCCCACTCACTTCCACACTTCTTCTAATTCTTGTTCACCCCAACCGTAAGGTCCATTTAGATCCGCAGACCTGCACCTAGTCCTAGCCTGTGCCTTCTAGAAGACATGGAAAATTCCCACTGCTAGGCTACCCTCTGGAGCCACATGATCTTCCTCACGTCCTCTCTGCCCAAAACCTCACCTGGGAAGCTATATTTTCCCAGACGGGAAGTGGGGCCCAAATCCCCTCTACACTCAGATCTGTGACCTTCTCTGAGTGTTTTGTCTTTCACGATTCCACTGTCCTCCCTACCAAGACTCAAGCAAGATGAAGAAGGGAACTCTTTTCTCCCTCTTTGTCAAGCTTAACCTCCATCCCAGATTTGTTTCTGTCTCCTCTCTACATTGCAGGAAAACTCTTTGTGATTATTGATAAATTCTTCCTGTTTTATGTTTATTGTATCAGTTCTATGCTCTGAGACCTCCATACTTTGCATTGATATCCAAGCTTTTGGAATTAAACAAACAAATAATAACATCGAAAATTTTTCTTATATTAAGAACCTTGCACCCAGAGTCAAAAGCTCTGGCTTTGAAGACTTTCTATGAAAACTCAAAGCTACAAGTGACTGTGTTCTCACCAGCTTCCTTGTGTTCTCTCTTTTCTGAGTTGTATGTTTTTCTCAGGCTGAACATAAAAGGGAATTACTAAGATAGAAAAATACACCCAGGGCGCCTGGGTGGCTCAGTGGGTTAAAGCCTCTGCTTTCGGCTCAGGTCAGGTCATGATCTCAGCGTCCTGGGATCGAGGCCTGCATCGGGCTCTCTGCTCAGCAGGGAGCCTGCTTCCTCCTCTCCTTGTCTCTCTGCCTGCCTCTCTGCCTACTTGTAATCTCTCTCTCTGTGTCAAATAAATAAATAAAATCTTTTAAAAAAAAAAAGAAAGAAAGAAAAATACACCCAGTAACTTTTCAAAATATTATTCTACTATGCCAACAACTTTTCTTATTCAGTCTATAAAAAGAGAAAGCATATATAACAATGAACTTGGTATAACAAAATTACCCTGTAACAAATATGTGGGGGCCGTAATATTTTATTATATAAGGATTTGGTCAGCCCATAGGTTTCAAGAGCAGGCCACTGGCAAGTTATATTAATTTACCATACAGTTCTTATAAGTAAAAAAATATTATTGAGATAACTGAAGATTTGGACAAAAATTTATATATTTACTTTCACGGGTAGCTCTGAAGAGAGGATTAATTTTTCAAAATCTTGAAATTGAGCTCTATGCTGTTACCATGATTATATCACCCCTAAATGTCAATAAGGAGGGGTTTTTTTCTTAATGAGAATTGATGCCATATATTGGCAGTTCAAAAATAACTCATTACCTAAAAATATGACAATATTTAATATTATTAAAAAGTTTGGGTTTCGATGAAGCAGAAACAGTTTTCACTCACACCCAAAAAATGCAAATCCTAAGGTCTTTCTTTCCTTCAAGGATAAAAATATATATATAAAGAGAGAGTAGATGAAATCTGCCAACTTTATATTTGGAAAGAAACTCAGAGATGATTTTCCAGCCAGCCGTCTTCAGTATAGACCAAGTAGATAAAGTTATAAGAAAGGATTAATCGGGTCCCAATTCATATGTAATTGAGCTGCCATGTTTGGTACACTATTAATGTTTTATTTATTTTTTTTTTCTCTCTTTTTTAAATTTAAATTCAATTAGCCAAGGTATAATACATCATTTTTTATTATGTTCAGTTAGCCATTGTATAGTACATCAACTAATGAATCATTGAAAACTATATCAAAAACTAGTGATGGCTATTACTGTCTTAGACTGGAGAGTACAGCGCCTCTTTCCGTTAGGATTGAAATTTCAGGACTAACCGGAGAAAGCATTAAGAATACATGAGACACCCATAATTTTGTTTGTATATTCTTGATTATGACTATAGATGAACCCCACATCAGTCCCATGAAATCAGCATCTATTCTGTACATCTGCATTTAAAGCAAATAATAACAAAATCCTCCAATTTTCAGATATATAGGTGTGCAGAAAACTTCACCTAGAGCTGAAATTTACAAAAACTATAGAACCTTCCCATTTTTTAAGTATTTCAGTTAATAAGTTTTAAAAATTATTTCCAGAAAGTGGACTCATCCATTATTAAGTCATTTATAGAATGTTAGAGTTCAGGGTACGTGTGTCATGAAGATCAGTGCCATGATTTCCACAGCAACTACAGCTTTGTCTCACTTGAATCCTCACTTTGTGCTGTATTCAGCTATGCTTAGTAAATTCTGGCCATGGCCATGGTGAGTACAAGTAGGTGAATATCAATGCACACACACACCTGTGTGTGGATAGGATCTTTTCTGTAAGATCTAGGTTTTCCTTTTTATCACGTGTTTATATACTTAACCTTCAAGCTTGAAATCAACAGATCCTTTGGCAGGACTTTTGATTCCCAGACATTGCACTAAAATATTTTTATAATGAAAATTATGAACAACTGTATGTTTAAAAAAAATCAAATGATCACATATTGGAATAACCTGAATCCCCTAAGTTTATTACTGAGGAACATTCCTGTCACTAATTCAAAAGAAAAATGTCTCCTCTTGAACCTACTGCTAATTCCAGAAACCAGGCTAATAGAATAAGGGGATATTTCAGCTCAATTTTCCTTGAAACCAGGTACCTGAGGTTCACACAGCAGTACTTCCATCCCTTCCAACTGAGCTTCTCGATTGCTTTGCGATTCTTGATAGATTAGTTGATTGTGCCCAAGGTATCTATCACACCAGGTCCCAGTGCTTGACTGATTGCTGTGTAGTGCAATTAGCAGGCCATCAAGTTATTTAGAAGATTTTTCCCACCATGAAAGACCAGCTCCATCATTACTACTCTAAAGCTTCTTGCTCCACTGTTTTCCATGACAAGATTTCCTCCAAATGAAATCTCTATTTGTGTCTTTGGTGTTCATTTATCAATACATCCAACATATATTTATAGAGTTTCTGCCGTCTGGAAGGAGCTGTGCTGGGCCCTGGGAGCCCTATGCTGACCCTGTAACTAAATACCTTGAATGGGGTCTAATAAGGACCCATAGCATGGTGAACAGTGTTAAAGAAATGTTCCCATTCCTAGGCCCTCCTCAGCTACCAAACCCTTATACTGGCTTCAAAATGACCACTACCATCTTTTCTTCTTCCATTATAGGCTTTCATCTCACATTCCAAGGTCTTGTCCTACAACTGACCTTCCTCCAGAGTCCTCGTTCCTCACTGTTTTCCTAGTTCATCCCCATTACCAAAGAAATTTCCACTTGATCCCCACTCTCACCTCAATCTTGCTTCCAGCTTCAAATTCCTAGAACTGCCCAGCTGCTCTCTTGCATACCTAGTTTCATTATTGTTTTCTACCTTCATCCCTCTTCTCACTAGAGTTGTGAAGTGTTCAAGAGACAGGGAGACCTAAGACACCATGGAGCTTTTGTCTCTGAACAGTTCAGGGCCTGATGGCATTCAGGGAATCAGGGATTCAGATTTGAGCCTCCTTGGCTACATTCTGGTTAAATAAGCTTTGTGGTAACGCTATGAGGATCTAGTCACTTTTGTCCTATTGCTTCTCTTGGTAAATATCTCCATGTTCCATACATGTTGCCTTCTTTATCAGTCACCGTCCCCCAACCAGAATGAACTTTCAGTGAGGAGACCACTATTCATACATTCGCCTGAAACAGACTCTCACTAGTTCTTCCTTATCCTCTCCATCACCAAGCCCTATGGGTTTATCTTCACTGCCACTGCATCATTTAGGTTCTTAAGACTTTGGGCCTGAATTATTACTTTCTCTCTCTCCCCAACAAATTAGTCAAATCTACCATCACCTATCACCACTTTCACCCATTACACTCATCTCTCTAAATGCAGCCATGGTATTTTTTTCCAAAATATATGTCACTTCCTGGCCTGAATCCCCATAGCTTTCAGAATAATATTCAGACTCCTTGGCTCAGGACACATGGTTCATTATTAGGTCCTGCCTACATTCACAGTTTCCTTTTCCAGCAGCCTACCATCCACCCATGCTTTCTTTATTCCACCCATACAGAACAGTGTACAGCTCCTGTAACTTGCGCTTCTGACTCACCCCTCCATTATTTCACAAGTGCTGACTGCTGCCTCTACCTGGGATGCCCTTCATCCTGTCGTAGGGGAGGAAAAAATAACTTCACCTCCATCTTTCTGACTTCTTCTATACAGGCCTCTGTAACAAAAGACAGATCAACAAGAGAAAAACAAACAAATTGATTAAGATATAAACCTCATGTATACATGGGAGATATGGAGGGGAAAATGAGTAACTCTCAGAGAGGCAGCTTAAATACCATCTTGAGCTTTAAAAAAAGTGTGTGGAGAGGCCAGTTGTGGAGAGGTGAACATGAAAAGTTGAGTTTGTTATGCAGATTTCTGTTCTCCTAAATCTCCATTGATGAGAGTTTCTAGTGATTTAAAGTCATCCTTCTCTGAGAGAGACAGAAAGACAGGGGCAGAGAGAGAAACAAAAAAAAGGAGGAAGATACACACACACACACACACACACACATTTTTTTTCCTTACATAAGGGCAACTTTTATTGTTTTCAAAGAATTTCCTGTGTCTGCTGTTTCTTAAAATAATCCTAATGCCTACAAGGCACATTTTGGGGTGGCATATTTTGCCACCCTTCCATATGAAGAGTCAAATTAAATCATAGTAATCTTATTGGCACTTCAAACTCAATTTACCATGTGTTGTGCACTGTGCAAAGAGAAGTATATGTGTTCCTTGAGCCCCAACTCCAATTTAGATGTCCCCTAGTTAGGTTCTATAGCATTCTGTGGTTACCTCTGTTAGAGCATCTATCATAGATAACATTTATTTTGTAAGTCTCATTCATTTATTCAACTCTTATTTACTGTGTGTTATACAATAGTAGAAAATTTAGCACGTTTTCTACTCTCCAGTCTTACCATCTACCAAGGAAGAAAAACAATTGAGGAACAACAATAAAGTGAGTAAATATCAGCAGAGGGAAAGTGGAAGGTTCTGTGGGAAATGGGGTTCTTAACACTACCAAATCAGGGAAGGCCTCCCCAAAGAGCTTCCTTTAGTGGAGGCCGAGGCATGTTCTAGGGAAAGGAAGGCCCATTGCAGGCCTAGAAACGAGAGAGCACATGCATGAGGCCTCTTTTCAGGTAACTAAAAGAAGTTCGTTACAAATGGAGACCAGCAAGGTGCTGGCAAGACACCAAGATGGAGAGGCGATGGAGTCTCTGTCTAGTGGAGGGCTCAAGAAACTTTATTTACGGAATTTAGATTTTTATTCCCCAATAATAAGGTGATTAAAAGATGATAGGAAGGGATGACATGATCAGACTTGCCTTTCAGAATAATCACTGTGGGGAGCTCCTTTCTACTTGCTAGTTGGGATGCTGTCTGATTCGTGCGTCATTTCTTAAAGCCAATTAGAGCTTTAAAAAAAAATTACTGTGGTTGCCTCTGAGAATGGAGTGTTTGGGGGCAGGGAGATGCTAGATACAGGGGCGCTAATTAGGACACTGTTCAATCCAAACAAGAGATGATAGTGGACGAGACTAGATAGTACCGGTAGGAATGAAGAAATTTGGACAAATTTTCAAGCTGCTTAAGAGGCAGAGCTTGTAGAATGTACCGGCATATTAGAAAAAAACACAAGGAAGAAGGAGTCAAGGACAATCCCAGATTTCTGGATTTAAAATATTATGGGTACCATGCCTTTAATTGGGAGTGTTTTGGATGGAGACACAGTTTTAAGAGAAAGATGATAAACTCAGTTTCAAATTTATTGATTTTGAGGTATCTTTAAAACAAACAAGTAGAGTTGTCCAGGAGGTATTTGCATATACATAGATCTAGAGATGGGGGGTGGGGGGAAGATGGAGACAAGTTTGGAAACAGAGATTTGAAAGTCATTACCACATATATAGATTGTAATTAAGGCCAAGAGGATGGATATGATCCCAGAGATGGTAGTAGGTCTAGTAAGGAAAGGGCCATACATTATTTCCCTCTATATCTGCAAGGTCTAGTATTAACTATGTCTGGAACAGAGTAGGTGCTTTGATAATTTTGTTGAACAAATAAATGAACAGTGTGAAATACAATTCATCCTACTTTGAAAAACTGCCTAAATATAAAATATTAAAGACAAAAATTGTTATGGCATCAACCAAGTTTTTAGAAAAGCAGTATTAGAATGGAAAATCTGAAAAAACAAAGTTGGATAGAATAATAACTACTTTGAAGACAAATGAAATGCATTGCATTTTACAAATTAAGGCACAGTTACAGTCCAAAAATTACCAAAGCAGATTGCAAATGCTATTTTATTATCATCATTTGTACGGTGTCTGTGACAGTGCAATTAAAATTTGATAATCATATTTGTCTATGCATAATAATTAGCAAGAGACAAAGAGATTAAAGGGATAGTTAAAGAAAAACAAAACACGAGCAACCTTTAAACTGCGCATTTGGCACCACGGGGATCCTGCTTTCAGCAGTGGCCTGTCATGGTGGCTTGCTTTCCACTTTCCACTTGCTCCCCTCACAGAGCTTAAATGTGGGGATACAACAAAACTCCTCTAGTGTATTATCATGGTAATTTTGTAATTATGTTCAAAGGGAAGTCTTTGAATCTTCTTGTTCTTTTATTGAACATAGCATTTAAATGTAGGAATACATTCTCTGGAACGAAACAGGTGCCTGCCAGCAGTGGTAATGGATAGCAGCTCAACTACTCGAAGAATATGCCCCCACTACTCTTTAAGTATATTTCTTTTTTCTCTTGATTCTTCCATCTCATTGGAAAACGTAGGCAATACACCTCAGAGATTGTTTTCCCCAATTTCGCATCATAACATCAGTCGTTAATACAAAGCCAGAAGATAATGAAGTGAGTCATTATCAAGTGAGTGAATGGTGGAGGAAAACAAGCTGGCCCAAGTCAGACAGAGGTTCACATGACAATGTACCTACTCAGTAGATAGAGGAACTTAAAGGAGATCATTCCATCAATCTGGGCCTCAGTTGTCTCTTCTATAAAGTGAGAGATTGGATTTGGTTACCTCTAAGACCCTTTCCAGCTCTATGATTTTATTGTTCTATCCTCAGAAACATTATATTACTTTAAGCTATGTAGATTTTATTAAAGCTTGACTTTGCTTCATTATTTTATTGTATCTGTTCTCTATTAAATACTAATTTTTGACATTGTGACTATGTCTCCATGCCCAGTGGAACTAAAGGGCTAGAGACCTAGCATGAGTATGGGAATATGATAACACTAAAAACAATGCTTCCAGTCTTTGGGTGTTTACCATGGAGCAGGCATTAGCCTAGGCATTTCCCTTTATTTCATTTGATCTTCGCAACACAACCCTATATAGCAAATATTAATATCTCCATTTTATAGAAGATGAAACTTGACAGCTAGCAAGTAATGTAGCTTGATTTCAACCCCAGGTCTGCCGGCCTCCAGAGCCTGTGCTCTTAACCACTATGTTATATCTGGATTTCTGGCTAGGTTCCACTCTGAGGGTTGGCGTGAACTCAAAAGAAACAGGTAGCACTAATTGAGGAGGGTTTAATGGAGCCATCAGGGTGTTTATCCACAAAAATTGAGACTTGAGAGGTGAACAAGGAAGGGAGAACCAAAGTTCTGCTGGAGTGCTGCTCAAATTGTGGTGGTAAGACTGCGTGAAGTATCATGTCCAGGGGGAGAAGCAAGGTTGGACGTGGGAAGACGAACAGTGAGAATGATAGCCAGTAGAATCTTAACAGGATTCTCTCCAAGTCTTCTTCATTAAGGCCAGATATGACAGGATTATGTGGAAATTCTCCTTCAAAGAATATCTAGTGGTGGCCGAAGGAAACAGAGTGAAAATATCTGTAAGACAATGAAAATGGACCCCAGGAAACTGGTGGCAAGTAATTTGTCCTGGAGCTCCTCTCAATGGCTCGTGAAAGGCACATTAGAGAAGCTTTCCGCATTGGTCAAAGTAGGGAAGAAGAGGCGGGTAAAATGTATTAGGCAGAGATCTCATGTGCCTGCTGTATATGGCTAGTAAATAAAACAAGTACTGTTGGTCTGGTGTTCTAAAATGCCAGGCCATCTCATTTCACATGGTAACAACCTCAGAGGTAACCATGCCTACTTTTCAGAAAGTTTTCAATCTTAACAAAAGATAATATTGAAACATCAGAAGTAAGTGGGTTGCATTCATTGGGAAGATGAAATTGGCTCTTATAAAGTATTCTCTTTTTTTAATTTTATTTTTATTCTTTGCCCAAGGGGTACAGGTCTGTGAATCATCAGGCTTACATCTTTCACAGCATTCACCAAAGCACAAACCCTCCCCAATGTCCATAACCCATCCACCCTATCCCTACCCTCCCACCCCCCAGTAACCCTCAGTTTGTTTTGTGAGATTAGGAGTCTCTTATGGTTTGTCTCCTTCCCCATCCCATCTTGTTTCATTATTTTTCCCTCCCTACCCCCCACGACCCCCACCCCTG